>BLBF01000002.1:37444052-37466933 GCA_015471245.1 Laticauda colubrina
ATATATATATCTTTCTCCTCATTTTAATAAATCTGTGGAATTTCTCTGTCTTGTCAGATTTTTTTTAACAAAACTACTTTCACTCAACAGTATTTAAAATCTCAACCTTGTTCCATTGCAAATCCACTTCTTTGCTGCGTCATCTAATATATTTTCAATCATATCATAATTTATAATATATACATGTTGGTTTAGGCTATTTTACAGTATTGATATAGATTAATCATATGCTGGGGTGATAGTTTTTGCCTGTTTTGATCTTGAATATTACTTTGCTATTATATTTGATTTTACAGTTCTTACACTTTTGAGATCTCAGAGAAATATGCTTGAAATAACATACCATGTCTCATTTCTCCATAAAGGAGGGCGGCAACCCACTTTTGGTGAAACATATAGATACAAATGAACAGAGTTGGAAGGGACCTTATAGGTCATCTAGTCCAACTCCTCCCCACCCAAGAAAACCCAACACTATTTTTGACAGATGGCAGTCCAGTTTCTTCTTGAAAAAATTCAGGTATATTAAAAACAGTTTACAATACCTTGCCAGATTAACAGACTAGGGGGAAAAACTCTTTATTGGAGCCATTTCCACCCTTGGAAACAGATCTGTTTCTAAAATAGATTCTTTACAGATGTAATTTGATTTTTAAATGATCAAAAGATGCAAACAAATCATCATGCATCAGGGCATTCTTTGACAAAAAATACTACTTTTCTAAAATCTCTATAAAATATATATGAAGTTGTTTTAATGATAGTTCACTTTTATATGGGTGACTATACATACTGAATGAATGAATGAATGATAAATTGGTTTGTCCATTCACATTTACTCTATGCATCTGAAATAAATAAATAATAAAAACAAGCACAGATAGGCTGAAAAACAGCTTCTATCCCAGGGCAGTAGCTCTTTTGAATTCCACTTTATAGTTCAGTGTTGGTGTGTTGTTGGGGGTTTTCAGTTCAATGTGTGGAGTGTGAAGAATGTGTGTTTGTGTTTATTTTCATGGTCATTATGTGCATTAAAGATGGTGTTTGATTTCATTGTACAAGTTGCAATGACAGTAAACTAAATGAAACTAAATGGTATATTACTAGGCAAGCATAAACATAAAACCCATATACACAAATTCGCTACATGATGAAAATTATTGTTTCTGATGTTTTTGAAATAATCATTTTTTTTTGTAAAAGAAATGGGATTACTGGTAATCTAATAATGTTTAAATGTGAGAGTTAATGAAACTGAGAGATTCATCCATATAAAATAAGATGAGGGATCTTTCTGTTTATAGTAATTCCTACTTTGAAATATCCTTCTAAACACAAAATGTTCTCCAAAGGTACAACCATGACCTCAACTTCTATGCTATTCTAAACATTATTTACTTTCATTTTGTTAGAATAATACCCCTGGCCTCTAAAACACTCTCTGAATATTTCCATTCTTGGGCAATCATTTGCATGCTTATTTCTACCAATAGCAATAGTACCAGCACAGACTTATATATAGCTTTTCAGTGATTTACAGCCCTCTCCAAGTGATTTACAGAGTCAGCATATTGCCCCCAACAATCTGGGTCATCATTTTTCCCGCCTCCAAAGGATAGAAGTCTGAGTCAACCTTGAGCCTGGTGAGATTTGAAATGCCAAATTGCAGTCAGCCAGCAGTCAGCAGAAGTAGCCTGCATTACTGTACTCTGAGCACTGCACCACCATGGCTCATTCAATCATTCAATCATGATATTGCAGACTTGTAAGAAACAATAGTTATGGTAACAAATGTTACCTTTCAAACTTTACCTTTAATATGGTTGTATGATGCTTGTGGAAAACCAATTGTCTTCAAGTGCCCTTCCTTTTTTCATTAAAAGAATCAATTATTCTAATTCAATGCCCTTGGAAAATAGTGTTTTTTGTTATTTATATTATTGTTTTAAGATAGATGTTGTCATGTTTGCTTCTGTAATACACAGATGACTACATCAATTTTGGTGTGATAGATTGTCTTAGAGAAAATGTATTACATGGATTGTTCTGTGACATTAGAAAATTTAAGATATAATTGGGTCACTAAGCTAGAAGAAGCATATTGTAAAATGATGAAAACACATTGCAGAGTTTGCATAAGACAAATGAACATAAAAAAGAATCATTCTCCAAGGGGTTCTTTTAATTGAATACATTTAATATTTTCAGAAGCAGTTAAAGCTGACACCTGCTGTTTTATAGAGTGATGTGGTCTGGAGCTATATAGCTCTTTCCAGCAAGCTGAAAAGGCAAAATAGCTAATTAAAATGTACCAGGAAAGACATTTAATGAAATTGGATAAAAATGTTGTTTCTAATAAGTAAAAAAGTGATTTCCTGGACCTTTATAGTTTGTCAAGACTAACAATTATAGCATAAATAAAATATCCAGGAAAACATAACTTTGAATAAAATCATTGCAGAGTTATTTAGTTTCTGCATTTCAAAAAGTTTAACTACAGTTGAAATTTGATCATAAAGGCAAGAATGTAGTTCTATCAAAATAATTACAGGATTATAAACATATATCAAAATCACTGAACTCTGGCTATGATTGGCATAGTCATCACAACACAGTAGTTACCAGAAAACAAACCAGTCCATTCTATGCACCACCCCATTATCTTTGGAAGACTTTGCAACACTCCCCTAAATCAGTATTGTACTATTTGCTCATGCTTTTGCTTTGCAAGACAACCTCTTTTTAATTTTTGCTGCTAAAAACATAAAATTTGTAAAAGTCATGTGGGGCAGGAAACCTAAGGAAACAGTCAAGCATGTTCTGCAACAATGGTTTAATGCAGTGAAGAGATATAGATTATGAGAATGTTTATGTATAAAGTTCATATGATATAGTTATGTCATGTAGAAGTAAATTATTAATAAACAACTTGCTATTAAACAAGCATCAACCAAACAGATCAATAACTGCCTCAACAGAATCTGTGGTTGTGAAATACAGGAAAGGAGGTTAAAATATTTATCTGGCTACCAAGAGAACGTCCAAACATCTATTCCTTTTTTTCCTATTTTTTCACATGAGAACATCTTGATCAGAAATTCCTGTAGGTTACACATTCTAGATATAGATATCCTATTGCCTACATTTGGATACAATGGACAAAAAATAGGGATGGACACTTTACCCCTATATCTCCCACATATAACACAGTCCTACTTTCTAAAGCCCTAATCCTAGGTGAAGATCTACAGCAGAAATATCTTCAGTTACTAAGCATCTGAACAATACATGAGTGAGAACCCTATTTGTCCGAATTCCTTCTATCATCTGTCATTTGACAAAATAAAAACAAAAGCTGCTGCAAAGCTTCTCACAATCCAGGAAGATCAGAAGGAGGATAGAGAGAGCCTGTCCAGCCCCTTTTCTTCTAAACAAATTCTTCTATGAACAGTTCTTCTTTGCAGGCTGATTGCTGAGCCACCAGAATTAATCCAGGAATACTACACAGACATGCAGTGATTTATAAACAGGGTAGAATACTTTCAGTCTAATTTTAATTGTGTCACAATTAAAATGAAATGCAAAAGGGAGAAAAAAAAGTGGCAGCCAAAAAAGGAAATCCAGTAAACGCCAAATGCCAAGATCACTTCCCCCCCCCCTTTCCCCCTTTGCAAGAGTTCTCACATGAATTGTTCCAGGAATGTTCATGGCTGGCCTCATGTTGCTATAGCAGCCCTGCAGTGTCATATTATCTACAGAACAAGTGTGTGGAAATTTAAAAAAGGGGGGAGGAAAGTGGTACGTTGATTTTTCCTCTTGCTGTAAATGTGCATGCACTGGTTTATCAGTTTTTGTTCTAATTTTTGAACTATGTACTAAACATTCCTACTGCTGATGTTAAGGTAAGGGTTTGGGGGGCTCTATTATTCCTGGCATGCAGTTCAGTAGTTACAAGACTGAAACCTGCTGCTGTGAGTGACAGTGAAAGGAGAGATACGAGAAGATTTGCTCTTGTATTCCCATATGAAAGTTCTTTGTTACACAAGCTTGGTACATGTTGTACTATGATCTTGTGTTTCAAAATTAATGCTCACAATATTATAATCCAGCAAACAGATAATCCCTTAAAACTAGCAAATTTAACATTTCAGAGTCCTCAAAATAGATGCACAGTTCAAGGTAGTAGAGTTGTGGGTTTGTTTGTTTTTTATTTACTTGAATAATATTTGTTCCACAGTTAATTAGGCTCTTTATATCCATGTTCTTGAGATCTACATTTTTTAAAGGCCTTTAAATTAATCATCTAAATCCATTAAATGGACTAAAAGAGGGAGGGAGGAATTAGAAGCTTTCTTATCTGATATGATAAACCTTTTTCTGACATTGTGTATTCAGCAGACAATCTTGGCTTGGTTTAAGAATTATTGTACCAGATATCAAAATACACTCCATTTGGTTTTAAATGACAAACAGTGGTGTCATTTGCCAGACTATGGTTGCCAGATAAAATAATCAAGCAAACAAACAAGACATTCTCTACATTCTACTTCAGACCTCAAAGAACCTAATAAATGTTATTAGTGCATTGATAGGTAAGTGAATAGCTATCAGAAGAACCAAGCATTTCCTGTTCATTTATAATGCCATGAAACACAACACTGAAACAGGCCACTGGATCATGTCAAGAGGTGTGACACAGACATGCAAAGACATTGTTTTTTAAAAAGGGTGACAATGATGGCAAAGGAAGATATTTATTTACTGTATTTTGGTTGAATGATTGCAGTTATATATGAACTTGTCATTAGAGTATCATTTCCTGTAACCATCTCTGAAATAAATTGGGAGCTGTGTAAGGGTACCACATGCCAGTATTTATTTGAGTAGCATTTTGGCAAGTATCGGAAAAAATCTCCAATATGAAAACAGGGATTCATTTAATTTATTGGTCAGTAAGCCAAATAACAACAGAAAGTCTTCAGGCAAGCATTTTGCCAACAATTTTATCGTGTTGCAATCCAGTTTTGAATACTATATACTACCAGGGGATCCTGAGGATCTGAATATTCTCAAGGCAACTAGTTTACTGCTGAACAGATCTTCAGTTGGTTGTACTTGGATTGGAATAATGCAGCTCCTTATTTCTCAATCTGTGTTTTGCAAAGAAATCTAATTTACATGATAGTACAGGGGAATACGTCCTTTCTTCCACTGACTACATAAATAGAGTTGCAAACCAAAGAAAATTAGTTTGCCATCCCACTTGTGAGATGGCTCCCTATGTCTTGCCACAAAAAATGGTGTTTTGTTTTCATAACCACAAAATAATTATCACTCTTTGCAATACTAGCAGATTCCCGACAGAGACTGGGAAGAAACCTCACTGAACAAACTTTCTGCTGTTCCCAACAATGTGATGACTAAATATATCTGACCCATAATTAAAATGGTGAAATTTGAAGAAAATGTTGGCTTCATTTTACAAAAAGTAGGAGGGAAAAATCTAACTCTTCAGTAGTTTTAAAAATAACCATCAAAAACTCTAAAAATATTGCTGCTACCCATTGCACCGTGGGAATAAGGGAGAAAAGAATCACATTCACTTTGGGGATACTGATTGGAAGTGATCAAGACTTCTTCTAAAAACTATTTTGTCATGTCTGAAAACTGTTGATGGAATATAGGACTACAAAGATGCATTCATTCAATGCAGTTAATTCATTCAAAACATAATGGGGACAGGGGTAGATAAGTGTTGTGAGGGGTGAGAATTCCTTTCAGACTTTGTATGGGGGGGTGGACAGAAATTCTGGAAGATGGAGAGTCTTTCAATTGTTTTTTTTTAAAACATTAAAAGTAAAAAAAAATAGCCCACGGCCAAACCAGTCCTATGCTATGTAAAACTTTATAGTGATAACATCTTGAATTCTACTTAAAAGCCTATTAGGAGCCAATGCATCTTATGGAATAGTGGTGATCAAAATAACATCACAAAGAATGCAGCATTCCCATCTCAAGCTCACCATGGGTCATTAATATCTGAATCTTTATTGGAAAAAGTCTCCATGTTTGTGGTAGGTGTTCTTAATTTTTAATGGCTTCTCTAATATTTGCCATAAAACTCTCTTGTTAAGGGCTGTGTTCTTGAATCATTGACTATGTGCCTTCTAGTTCATGTGTCAGTCTGGATGAAAGCTGAAAAATGAAGTAAAGATAATATTTCATTGATAATTGATTCAAATATATTTATGTATAGATTATGTTATGCTGTAACATTTAATGAAGGATACATGACAATTAGACATGTAATATCTTTAAATTTTGAGTCCTAAAATGGCTAAAATTCACCAGAAAATATGACAAAAATATAATTAAGCCATTACTTAAAACAAAACATAACAAAACAAACTAAAACCATCAAAGCCATTAATAGCTAAACTTGACATTGTTCAATTGCTTTAATGCCTTAAATAGCAAGCAGTTACTGGCATAATGATGTATTTCTTGAGTGTTTCATATTTTTTGACACAAATTACTTGGTTTTATTTGATTTTTTTAATACATATATTAATAGCAGACACATTATGTATGATAAAAATGCCATTACAGAGAGTAGGTTGAAAGAATTTGTACATAAATCTTAAGAAAAAATAACAGCATTTAGTAAGATTTTTATCAACACTCTTCATTTCATCAGTGGCAAGTAGAAGGTTAATATGACCTGATTCAATTATTACTTATAGGAAAGAAATGAACACTGAACATACAAATCATTTTATACTTCTGAACACTTTGCAAAAAGCATAGACACACAGATAAAAAAACACAAATAACAAAATTTTCTTGCTAGTTTTTAGGGATTTCAGACATTTTGTTCTATTTTAAAGAAAAAAGTCATTATTAATAAACAAAATGAATGCAGCTATACTTATTAACAAATATGAATATGCATGCATCCATCCTGCCTCTCTTTGATCTGTCAACAGTTTTTGAAGCCACTAATCATGACACCTTCAAGTCTATACTGGCTCAAGTCTAGACTGGTTGGGAGTGATTGGTGTTGGAAATTGTAGCAGTTCTCTTCTTTCTTCCAATAATGTTCCCAGTCAGTATTGGTGCAGAGCAGAAGTCTTACACTAGATTCCTACTTTTAAGGGGTGTATCAAGGCTCTACTTTCTCCTGTTCAATATCTGCATGAAGCTATTAGAGCTACGTATTAACATACTTACCTGCAATTGGTCAGTATGTGGCTGAGAAAAATTTGAAGAGCCATCACTGGCCACAGCCGTGAGCAACCCAGCTATAAAAAGGACTGCCGTGGTTTCTTCAGGGCTCAGTCCTAGAAGCAAGTAAAACCAATTGACGATCATGCTGGTGTCCTGAGTCTCATTCCCGCCATCTAACACTGGAGACGAAGGTGGGATACTGAGACAAAAGGAACCAGCGAGCATGTGGCAACTGACGAACACTGGCAACGCATCGAGATAAAATGGCTGGGAACAACACACTACCCACACCATTCGATCCAGCAACTGAAGACTGGGAATCGTACATCAACCGATTCCCCATGTTCCTCAAAAGAAGGAACCTCCATAATGTATCTGAATACAGGAAGAGAGCTTCTTCATTACACATTGCGGGCCCGTGGTATTCAAGATAGCCAAAGCATTAGCAGCACCCACCGATGTGAAAACGATGGCCTGGCCGGACCTGGAAAGAATACTGAGGGCTCACTACACACAAACCATCTCCTGCCTCATCAAAAGACATGAATTTTATTGGTGTGACCAAAAAGAAGGTGAGAGCATCAGCGATTTCATTGCAACTCTGAGGGACATCACTGGGGTGTGCAAATTCCTAAATATGGATGAAGCCATGAGAGACTGAGTGGTCCTGGAGCTGAGGGATCTTACACCACAGGGTCAATTATTAATAAAACCCAAAATAACGCTCCAAGAAGCAATAGAAGAAGCTACCACAACAGAAGCAACGGAGAAATTGGCAGCTGCCATGCGGAAAATGAACAAAGCACCACCGGAAACCCCAAAAAACACCACTACAACCCACCACGAGGACATCAAGTCCCCATCAGAAGATGACAAGGAAGAAGATGGGGTAAATCAACTCCATTCAGAACAGGGCAGAAGAGACTGGAATGGAAAAAGGAAGGAATTTAATTGTACAGGATGCGAGGGGAACCATCCATGTTCTGAGTGCCATTTCCTAGAAAACATTGTGAATGGTGGGGACATATTGCTAGGGCATGCCAAGCAAGAAAAAACAGCAGCCCTAGACAAAGATGGAACATTCTGCCCCACCCCCACCCCCACCCCCACCCCGAGAGAGGGAGAAACAAACAGGGAGCTCTGGAACCAAGACAACAGAAACAGATGAAGGAAAGAGACAAGCAACAGAAGAGATGAAACACATCAAACGGTGACCATCGGACACTCCAACACGACAAACACCAGGAAAGTATATGTCCAGGTCACCATAGAAGGCCAGATGGAAGTGGACTCAGGCTCATACTTATCAATGGTATTGTGGGACAGCATAAAAAGACAGATATCAGGCATAAGTCGGGGAGGACTCAAAAGACAAACACTAACACTGAAAGACTACCAGGGGAACAAAATTCACAGAGTAGGGACGGGACAATTCAAAGTAAAATTCAAAAAATACATCAGAGTCCTCCCACTAACCATAGTCAACCAAAATCAACCCAGCCTAGTGGGACTCAAATGGTTTGCATCATTAGGAATTGAAGTCACAGGGATAAACAGCATCACTGAGGCAGAGTGGGAAGAGGACCTGATGGAAGAATTCCGGGACATGTTCGATGAAGAAATGGGCAAGTACCAGGGCTCCCCAATTTCTTTTAGTCTAAACCCAAACACAGCCCCTGTCACATTAAAGGCAAGGCACGTTCCTTTGGCATTAAAACAAAAAAATCAATGAGCAATTAGATTAGCTCATCGCACAAAGGGTTTTATAACCAATTGACCATGCAGAGTGGGAAACCTCAATTGTTACACCAATTAAACCTGATGGGTCGGTGAGCACATCTGAGGGGACTAAAAAGCAACCCTTAAGCCCATGTCACACTGCACCAACGGAAGGAAAGAGAATGTAAAATGGAGAAAAACGCTTGCCATCTGTTGGTTAACGCGATGCATCTGTTCTGTACTCACTGCATGCGTGATTAGTACATTCTATCCATCCAGCATCCGTCTACTGAGATTTCATCCGCTCAAAAGGTTTTGAGCTGCACAAAACTTTTTCAGTGGATGAACTATCCGCCGCGTCCGTTCTAAATCCATGACACATTCGGGGAACAAACGTTCTACATCCATTGTCATCCATTACACGTCCGCTGTATCCACTCGGCATCTACCACTGAAGAAGGCTGGAAGAAAGTTGCAGAGCAGTGGTATCAGAAGTGGAACTTCCCCCACACCGTTGGAGCCATAGATGGGAAGCACGTGGCCTGCAAAGTTCCAGCCAACTCAGGGTCCACTTATCACAACTACAAGGGCTTCTTCAGCATCATCCTCTTTGCCATGGTCGATGCTGACTACAAGTTCATGTACATCGATGCTTCAGGAAACGGGTCAGCTTCAGATGCCAAGGTATGCAATGCCAGTCACCTCAAGGAGGGGCTGGAACGCAACCTCATCATGGGCTTCCCAGATCCAGACCCCCTGCTCAACAACACACAAGATGTGCCCTACTTCATCATGGGGGATGATGCCTTCTCACTCAGAACCTACCTCATGAAGCCCCACAGTTCCAGATACCTCACCCGTGAAGAGAGGATCTTCAACTACAGGCTGTCCAGGGCAAGACGGGTGGTGGAGAACGCCTTTGGCATCCTGGCCAAGAGGTTCCAGGTACTTCTCACCACCATGCAGCATCACCCAGAGAGCATGAAGAGAATTGTGGAAGCTTGTTGCATCCTGCACAATCTCATGCGCACCCGCTACCCAGTCTTGCAGAACAGGCTCGTGGACCTCCAACAAGGCAATGGGGACATGGAGCCTGGTGAATGGAGGCAAGGACTAAACCTGATAGACACTGTGGATGTGCAAGGCCCCAACAGAGCTTCACATGAAGGGAAGAAGCAGCACAACCTCCTGAAAAACTGGTACAACTCCCCAGCTGGAGCAGTGGAGTGGCAAGACAGGATGATAGATGCTTAATGGATGCTTCCTTGAGCCTGTCTCACCACACTGATGAGATTCTGCCATGTATGTTGAGTGGCCCTACAATGAACAAGGCATTTAATAAAGAGTTGTGTTTATGTTGAAATGTGTTGATGAATGATTAAATTGTTATTGATAATAAAGGGCCATAGGTGTGGCACCTGGGAGGGTGGACCATACAGTCCCACTATGCTTGCACTGGAGATTTATCTATCCCACAGCTCTTACCCATCCCACAGGTATCCCTGCCCATCCCACTGCTATCCTTACGCATCCCACTGCTATCCTTACCCATCCCACAGCTATCCATCCCACTGCTATCATTACCCATCCCACAAGCATGCAAAGGCTTAAACCATTTCTAAAAGTTTCCACCAAGACTTTATTTAGTAAAAGAACTGAACCAAGTGTGTGAAGCAAAGATAACCTTTATTAAGAACAAACTGTAGGACTTTATTAAAAAAAGCAAAATGAACCAAGAAAAGTGTCCCAAGCAAAGATAAAGTCAACAGGTAACAACCCAGTCTATGGCACTCTTCTAAGTCACTCTGAGGCGTGCCCATGGTCTCAGGGGTGAAGGGTCCAGGGGCTGTGGAGGTGGCAGTGGCTGGAGAGATGGTCTGAGGCGCCATTAGGGTGCCTGGCCCCAAGAGGACAACAGGGGATGGTGTGTGCAAGAAGCTCTCAGAGAGCTGGCTCACTCCCGTGATGTTGAGAGGCCCTTCCTTCAAGACATGGGAGGACCACGTGCAGTACGGTTGGAGGATGCCACACAACACCATCAGCATTGTGGTCAGAGAAGTGGTGCAGGCCATCATTGAAGAATACAAGGAGGAGCTCCTCCAGTGCCCCTCCACTGAAGAAGGCTGGAAGAAAGTTGCAGAGCAGTGGTATCAGAAGTGGAACTTCCCCCACACTGTTGGAGCCATAGATGGCAAGCACGAGGCCTGCAAAACTCCAGCCAAGTCGGGGTCCACTTATCTCAACTACAAGTGCTTCTTCAGCATCATCCTCCTCACCATGGTTGATGCTGACTACAAGTTCATGTACATTGATGCTTCAGGCAACGGGTCAGCTTCAGATGCCCAGGTATACAACACCAGTCACCTCAAGGAGGGGCTGGAATACAACCTCATCATGGGCTTCCCAGATCCAGACCCCCTGTCCAACAACACACAAGATGTGCCCTACTTCATCGTGGGGGATGATGCCTTCTTCCTCAGAACCTACCTCATGAAGCCCTACACTTCCAGATGCCTCACCCGTGAAGAGAGGATCTTCAACTACAGGCTGTCCAGGGCAAGGCGGGTGGTGGAGAATGCATTTGGCATCCTGGCCAACAGGTTTCAGGTACTTCTCACCACCATGCAGCATCACCCACAGACCGTGAGGAGGATCGTGGAAGCTTGCTGCATCCTGCACAATCTCATGCGCACCTGCTACCCAGTGTTGCAGAACAGGCTCGTGGACCTCCAACAAGGCAATGGGGACATGGAGCCTGATGAATGGAGGAAAGGGCAAAACCTGATCAACACTGAGGATGTGCAAGGCCCCAACAGAGCCTCACATGAAGCGAAGAAGCAGCGCAACCTCCTGAGACACTGGTGCAACTCCCCAGCCGGAGCAGTGGAGTGGCAAGACAGGATGGTAGATGCTTAATGGATGCTTCCTTCAGCCTGTCTCATAACACTGATGAGATTGTGCCATGTATGTTCGGTGAGCCTACAATGAACAGGGCATTTAATAAAGAGTTGTGTTTATGTTGAAATGTGTGGATCAATGATTAAATTGTTATTGATAATAAAGGGCTGTAGGTGTGGCACCTGGGAGGGTGGACCATCCAGTCCCACTATGCTTGCACTGGAGGCTTATCTATCCCACAGCTATCCTTACCTATCCCAAAGGTATCCCTGCCCATCCCACAGTTTTACCCATTCCACAGGTATCCCTCCCCATCCCACTGCTATCCTTACCCATCCCACAAGCATTCAAAGGCTTAAACCATTTCTAAAAGTTTCCACCAAGACTTTATTGACAAAAATAAATGAAGCAAGTGTGTGAAGCAAAGATAATCTTTATTAATAACAAGCTGTAAAAGAAAAATGACCCAAGTCAAGTGTCCAGTCTCTGGCACTCTTCTTGGTCACTCTGAGGCATGCCCAATCTCAGGGGTGAAGGGTCCAGGTGCTGTGGAGGTGACTGCTGCTGGTGTGCTGGTCTGAGGCGTCATTGGGGTGCCTGGCCCCGAGAGGACAACTGGGGACAGTGTGTGGAAGAAGATCTCAGAGAGCTGGCTCAGCCCCATGATGTTGAGAGCCCCTTCCTCCATGACATGGGGTGTCAGCCCCAATACTGATGACAGATGTTCTGAGGCCGAGTTTGGCTGTGGGGTGGAGGAAGGAGCAGTGTAGTGGTCTGGTCTGCAGCTGAGCAAGGTGAGGCGTCAGTGGCATCTGTGGCGTGGGTAGCATCTGTGGCATGGGTGGCATCTGTGGTGTCGGTGGCATCGGTGGTGTGGCTGGCATCGGTGGCATGGTTGGCTTCGGTGGCATCAGTGGCACGGTGGCATTCGATGTACCTGTGCCTGGACTTGGAAGGGCTGCCTGTGCTGCTGGACCTCCTGGTAGCCGTAGTCTTGGTAGGTGAGGGCCTGTGGAAAGCCTTGGAAGGGCAGTGACATCACCTGGGGTGGAGGAGCAGGCCTGGACTGGGTGGGAGCAGGTTCATCTTGGTCTGGAGGGTTGTGAAGAAGATCTGTGATCCTGTCCTTCACCACCTGGTACTGTGGTTCCAACATGTTCATGAGGGTCTGGTTGACGTAGGTGAAGAAGGGCTTGCGGTTGGAGGATGGGACGTCAGTGTGTACCAGCTGAGAGAGGAGATCTATGCTGCTTCTGATGGTGTCCCTGATTTCCAGCAGGACAGTGTGGCTCTGCCCCTCCTGTCTGCCTCTCTGCCGTTCTGTGGAGGTGGAGCTGGGGGTGGATGCGGGTTGGCCTGTGGTGGAAGTGCCCTCTCCTTGCTCCCACTGCATCAGGGGGTCCTCCACATGCTCCGCTATGGGGAGTGCAGCTGTCGGGGGGTTCTCCATCATGGCACGCTCCATAGATACCTGCCTGGACACAGGAGCTGACTCTTGGCCATAAGAGGACTGGCTCTCAGCAGGCTGCCTGAGAGAGAGGGTTGTGAGAGGGTCTGCTCCTCGGTGGTGGATCTCACCCTCCAAGAAGCTGCACTTGTCCATCATGTAGGTCTCTCAGTCCATCAGCTTGACCGCGGCCTGGCCAGATTTCTTGAGGTGCAGCTTCCCGTACCAGGTGTGCATGTGCTTCCACCAGCCGAGGAGCACCTCCGAAGTGTAGCCCAGTCTCTCTGCCTTCTCTCTCCAAGCAGCCAGCTTCCTTTTGGTGTCTCGATAGAGCCTGTGTCCCTTCCGCCAAAGATATTCATTCACCCTCAGCCATTCCAGCACCTCCTCCTCATGTACCTCTTCGATTGAGTATTGCCTCCTCTCCCGTTCACATGTCTGCCTCTTCCTCCCTCTGGCAGGGCCATATGGACCCTCATCAGAGGAGCTTCGAGGTTGTAGGGGCTCGTCCTCCACACCACCACCACCACCAGCAGCAGCAACAACAACAACAGTAGCAGCCAAAGCAGGATCAGCAGGACTAGTAGGACCAGCAGCAGCAGGAGGAGCACCAGCAGAGTAAGCACCAGCAGGACCAGCAGGACCAGGATCAGCAGCAGCAGAGTAAGCACCAGCAGCACCAGCAGGACCAGTAGCACCAGCAGGAACAGGAGCACCAGGAGCACCAGCAGGACCAGCAGGACCAGGAACAGTGCCAGCAGAGAAAGCACCAGCAGAAGCACCAGCACCAGGAGCAGTGCCAGCAGAATAAGCACCAGCAGAAGCACCAGCACCAGGAGCAGTGCCAGCAGAGTAAGCACCAGCAGAAGCACCAGCACCAGGAGCAGCGCCAGCAGAGTAAGCCCCAGCAGAAGCCCCAGCACCAGGAGCAGCGCCAGCAGAAGCTCCAGCACCAGAAGAGCGAGCCCGAGCAACAGAAGCCCCAGCAGAAGCAGAGTCAGGGCCAGGGGGTGGGATGGTGGCCCTGTCCCTCTTGCCAGGGCTGGCAGCAGATGGCTGAGGCTTTCTCTTCTTCCCCATGGTTGTTGAGTTGTTGGCTTGCTGGCTGGCTTGCTGGCTGGCTGGTTGGCTGGCTGGAGTTGTGTCTGGCAGCAGGTCTTTCCTCTGAATGGTGACCTGCTTGCTAGCTGCTTCCCTTTATATCCGTGGAGCTGATTCAATGCATCCTCCCCGCATGCACAGTGAACGCTGTGCATCCGCTAGGCTTCCGCTAGGCTTCTGCTCGGTATCCGCTCTGCATCCGCTCCTTCTGCTACACGTCCGCTTCGCTGTGCTTCCCCGGAAGCCCTGCGGATGTGCCATCCGCTCCCATCCGCTTCCATCCGCTTGGCTTCTGTGGAGCATCCATTTTCCATCCTGGCTACATCCTCTCCCCGTCCGTTCTTTTCTATTGTTGTCCGCTCTGTTTATGCAAATTTGGGGCACTTTTGAGAGCGGATAACAACGGATGGAACATTTTCTCATCCGCTGTGTCCTTTTTACAAACGTTTTGCATCCATCAGCCAATGTGACAGGGCCTTTAGCTTCATCAGGAATTTCACCTAAGCAGTACAAGAAGCATGGCCAAAATACAGTACAAACTTTCTTCAACTCCATAAATGTGCCTGCAATCTATTAAGAAAAAAACTGTTACACAATTATCTTGGATCTTTGATAATGCTTCTTATGATTTCAAGCCCAACATAACAGAAACAGCAACTTAATAAGTAAGTTAATATTTAACCAAAATCATTTTCATACCAGACTTTCAGGTATATTTTAGCAATAAAACTTTACTAATTAAAAATATTCATTTTCATACAGTGTCATTAAATATTAGGGAAAGGTCCAAAGAAAGAGGTAGTGCAGAAACAAGAATATACCAGAGAAAAGCCAAAAACACTTGTTATATTACTTTTCTTCAAAATTTTAATGAAATGTATGGAAATTTTCAACTCAGACTAGTTTCTCTGTTGTTACATTAAGCAGATAGAAGTTCAGTCAAAGGCAAGTGCAGCTCCATGGCAGAACAGAGATGGTAAACACTAGCTGCCATCCCATCAAATGATCTTCTATATATATGAATTGTACTAGTGGCTGGTTAATTGGGTTTGGAAAATGGATGAGAGAAGAAGAGAGAGAAAGAGAGATTATGCATATATTATATAATGGAGAGGAAAAGTTGAAATCCACCAAAAAAAAAAAAAAACCTGGGAGGATGGTTACATTGGAATAGGTTTCATAACAGGAGAAAAAATGGTTAGTAAACAAATATAGAATTAAATAGTCTAGAGCAGATGAAGCAGGGGTAGGATTCTACCAGAAGCAGAGGTAGGGTTCTACTTATTTGCTAGAACCTGTTTTTAACATTCTAAGCAGTTTGGAGAACTGGTTGTTAGGAGAAATTACTGGCCTAATCCTCTAAGTAAGGCAGGAAGGAAACATTCTGGTGCTGCTTACAGAAACTGCCTCTTGGCAGGACTAGACTTCCCGTCTCAGGAACAGCTCTGGAGTTTTCTTCCCCTCCTTTGCTGGTACTTTGCTTGTGTGAAGTAACCATTTAAAGTTACAATGGCACTGAAAAAATTGATTTATGAACATTTTTCACACTTACGACTGTTACAGCATCCTCACAGCCATGAGGCAGAGATGCATGCCTCAATGTGAGTGAAATTGAGTTGGCCACGCCCAGCCAATAACTTGACCACCAAGCCATGTACATCTAGTCACATGTCCACCAAGCCACACCCACCACCTAAGCCAAGACCACAAAACTGGTTGTTAAAATTTTTGAATTCCACCCCTGAGATGAAGGTTCTATGGTGATTCAAGATAATCAAAGAGGAGTTAATATAGAAAGTGCTACTTAGGAAAACAATTAATCTTGGAATGGTAGAGCAATTAGGCCAGAAAGCAATTGACTACATTTCTTTGAAGGCAAGAGCCAAACAAGGAAGAAAGAACTGAATTTCTACCCGGATGTACAAAATGAAAGCTCCTTGAATCTAGCTGAGATCAGTCTTTTAGAACAACTAATGCCTTTCTATCCTCTATTATGTTAAAAAATAAAGAAACGTTCTGATTCACAAGAAGGTTCTTGCATGTTGTGTCTTATATAGTCAATTCAGAGAACTCCTAACAAGGTCATCTTCAAAATTTACCTGAAAATGGGCAATAGAAGTAGAGATATTTGGACAATTTTTCTGTCCCATTTGGCTATATATTTAAAGAATATAGTATCATTAAAATTGTCTTTGGTAAATGCTGATTTAACATGCCTAAAATAATATATTTTCGAGTATTTCTACTTTATGAATCTTACAATGGTGCTTATTTCTATGTATTATTATGACTGGAATCTGTGGCTACATTTTTCCCTTCAGTTGAATGATACTCTATTTAAAAAGGTACTCCCCCCCACCAATATCTTATATTTGGGCTCACAGAGACAACTGCTCGGTGGCATGCAAGTCTGCTGCCTCATCTTTGCATACAGTAATGAAGAAGTAAACCATTATGAAAAAGAGTAATTAAGTAAATATTATTTCTTAACTACACAGAGGATTTAAATTATTACTTATCTGCAATATACAAACAAGCCTCTGCTAATGATATTAATGCTGTGAGTGAAATTAGAAAGAGACTCCCAGCCCACACATAAAGAAAGCAGGGATGCATTTATATACAAAATAAGTTATGAATTGTAATTGCATCAGTGGCATCCCAGTAGTCTTTAAGTTTTCACCTTTGACCTAGCATCTATCCAGATATTATAACCCAAATATTTCAACAGTATTTGCATAGATTAGTTGTGAAGAATGTAATGGGAATCACTGGGAGGACCGCACTGAATTCTAAACAAACAAACACAGAGATTTGTGATTTTTTAAAATTTGCTTCACTCAATTCCTTTCAGTTTAATTTTCAGAGAAATAATATTTGTTCAGGTGACTATAAATTTACCATTTAAGTATCCATCACATCCTTAATAGACTCACAACCTTAATATAACAAAAAGACAGAAGTAACCATGGGAAAATTAGTGTGGTATGAAAAGATGCATCATGCTCATTGTCAGAAGCACTGAGGCACTTCCAGGTTCACAGCATTATCCAGTGACATCACCACTGTTCAGGATATACTCAGTTGGGGACTCCTTTCATGTCCCTGGTGGAAGCTGGAGCAAATGACAGGAGCTCACTCCATCCCATGGTAGCACTCAGGTCTCAAATGCAGGCTTGCTGCTTGTCAACCCAGCATCTTAACCACATGAGTTACTCTACTTCCCATGAAAAGGTACAAAAACTATGCTTAGGTTTGCAAAGATTTGTGCCTTATGGATGAAATACAGATATTCTGTAATGAACACTGGAAGAGCAAATGGAATAATAAGGATAAGTTAGCAGTGGCGCAGTGCTTAGGGTGCAGTACTGCAGACTACTTCTGCTGCATTCCGGCTGTCTGAAATTTGGCAGTTCAAATTTCATCAGGCTCAAGGCTGACTCAGCCTTCCATCCTTCAAAGGTGGATAAAATGAGGACCCAAATTGTTGGGGACAATATGCTGACTCTGTAAAACCACTAAGAGAGGGCTGTAAAGTGATGTGTAAGTCTAAGTGCTATTGCTATTAGCCTTATATCTCTCTTTTCCATTGGGAACTCATATGGCATTTTGATTTTAACTCCTTCAGTGAAGGGGTGGGATGCTACTGGTTCGCCCAGTTCTATACAACCAGTAGCTCTAAAGAGCAGCAGATACCGAACGGATTCTGTGTTTGCTGATGTTTGGCCTACCTGCCCGCCCAGGTTCTTACAAGTCCTTTATTTCCTGCTTTTTCAA
Organism: Laticauda colubrina; assembly: GCA_015471245.1. Lineage (NCBI taxonomy): Eukaryota > Metazoa > Chordata > Lepidosauria > Squamata > Elapidae > Laticauda > Laticauda colubrina. Next base: position 37,462,222 of record BLBF01000002.1, read on the forward strand.
CCTCAGCTGCTTTGCACAGCACAGCTGCAGTTGAAAAAGCTGAAAAAAGAGGCTTTTCAAATGCTGCACATCTGTACGCAGTGTTTTTCAGCTGTCCGGGAAGCACAGCTGATGATTTTTTTACACATGTGCACAAAACGTAGTCACCAAACCGGTAGTAACGCTGGTTGAATTCCACCCCTGCTTCAATGTCTTCCATAACAACTATCTGAGACAAGTTGGGATAACTTAGTAAAGAATGACCGGAAAAGACTTGATTCTGCATCATAATCCAACGTTGGTTCTGAAGTCATCCTTTTATCAATAGCTGGTCTACAAAGAAATTGGTGATATCCCAAAGGCAGTAATTCAGCATACGTGGTCCCAGATGCAGATTCCAAATAGAAATACTTGTAGCTGGAATGGCAGAGTGTCTGCTTTAACAATGCAGTTCAGCAAAGAAGAAACAGTAAGCAACTTCTTCCCTTGAAATCAAGTTTGAGATGTCATGGATGAGATGGCTCTCTGCAGCATGGTATCTTCAAGTATATACGATGTCTGAGAGCACAACACACATGAATATTTTCTTCGTTAACACCTGAAGGATTCTTTTAAAGTGTCCATACTTAACATCTGGCCAGGTTTGTAGTGACTAGTCCTCAGCTGGGCCTAAGCCATTTGAAGCTTTGAAAATTGTGAACAACATTCTAACTTGAGCCTGGAAATCTTTCAGGAGGGTTTTGGAAGATATCATGGACCATTGAATGCAGTTTGCACTTTTCTACCAAAGTATGCTCAAAACATGGTCCATGCATCTTTCTAATAGGAAGTGAAGTGCATAAACAGGGGTATGCAGGTTACATAGAAAGAAAAATGTTAAGTATTTATATTACCTAATCTTTTCTCTTATTTCAAGGATCTAAAGCCATTCTGGCAAAAATCTAAACCCAGAAGCAGTACTGTATGTAAAGCCCATGTCACACTGAACCAACGGATGCAAAGAGGATGTAAAACGGACAAAAAACCTTGCCATCCGTTCGAAAACGTGATGTATCCGTTCTGTACTCACTGCCTCCATTTTGCTTCCTCTCTATCCGTCCAGCATCCATTTATGGACATTTCATCTGCTCCAAAAGTTTTGGGCTGTCTAAAACTTTTGCGTGGAAAATGTATCCAGTTCGTCCATTCTGCATCCGCTACGCATCTGCTACGCACCCGTTACGCATCCGTTATTCACCCACTATATCCGCTAGGCATCCGCTACGCATCCGTGCAACTCCATTCACTCCAGCGGTAAACAGATGCAGGGAGGAAGCGGAATGGACGCAGAATGGATGCAGAACGGATGCCTAGTGGATGCAGCACAGAAACAAAGCATTTAAAATGGAAAAAACGTTCGCAGAGGGGACCTATCTCGGAGATTAAGGATGTCTACAGGATGCCTAGAGGATGCTTAGAGGATGCCTAGCGGAAAACCTATCCTGCCTATAAAAAGGGGGAGCAACTTGCCTGTATCGTACTTTCAGAACAGCAGCCCAGCAGTGCAGACCTCTGCAGCCTTCATCTGCCTCTTCCTCTTCCACAGCATCCAGTCAGGTCCACCGTGGATTGTAACAAAGTCCTTTCGGCAGCCACCATCATTCTGCAACAGTGCGAAGCCATCTGCAGGCTCTGTGAACACTACTGCGAGAAGAAAAGGAGCCACCCAAAAAGAGTCTGGGTCCGAAGATGGTTCACCAGTAGAGCGGAGGACGGACTGTACAACAAGCTGATGGTGGAGCTCAGCAGCGAAGACACTCGGGCGTTCCAGAACTTCATGAGGATGCCTCCAGCCATGTTTGACGAAGTTGTGCAACGGCTGACACCCAGGTTGACCAAGGCAAACACCAGCTTCCGGCCCAGCCTGGAACCTGGGCTCAAGGTGGCACTCATTCTGCGCCACCTGACCTCAGGGACCTCCTACAGGAGCATGCAGAACAGCTGGAGGGTGCCATCCAACACCATCAGCATTGTGGTCAGAGAAGTGGTGCAGGCCATCATCGAAGAATACAAGGAGGAGCTCCTCCAGTACCCCTCCACTGAAGAAGGATGGAAGAAAGTTGCAGAGCAGTGGTATCAGAAGTGGAACTTACCACACACCGTTGGAGCCATAAATGGCAAGTACGTGGCCTGCAAATCTCCAGCCAAGTCGGGCTCCACTTATTTCAACTCCAAGGGCTTCTTCAGCATCATCCTCTTTGCCATGGTCGATGCTGACTACAAGTTCATGTACATCGATGCTTCAGGCAACGGCTCATCTTCAGATGCCCAGGTATACAACGCCAGTCACCTCAAGGAGGAGCTGGAAGGCAACCTCATCGTGGGCTTCCCAGATCCAGACCCCCTGCCCAATGACACACAAGATGTGCCCTACTTCGTCATGGGGGATGACGACTTCTCCCTCACAACCTACCTCATGAAGCCCTACACCTCCAGACTCCTCACCCTGAAGAGAAGATCTTCAACTACAGGCTGTCCAGGGCAAGGCGGGTGGTGGAGAACGCCTTTGGCATCCTGGCCAACAGGTTCCAGGTACTTCTCACCACCATGCAGCATCGCCCACAGACCGTGAGGAGGATCATGGAAGCTTGCTGCATCCTGCACAATCTCATGCGCACCTGCTACCCAGTCTTGCAGAACAGGCTCGTGGACCTCCAGCAAGGCAATGGGGTCATGGAGCCTGGGGAATGGAGGCAAGGGCGAAACCTGATCGATACTGAGGATGTGCAAGGCCCCAACAGAGCCTCAAATGAAGCAAAGAAGCAGCACAACCTCCTGAGACACTGGTGCAACTCCCCAGCTGGAGCAGTGGAGTGGCAAGACAGGATGGTAGATGCTTAATGGATGCTTCCTTCAGCCTGTCTCATCACACAGATGAGATTGGGCCATGTATGTTTGGTTGGCCTACAATGAACAGGGCGTTTAATAAAGAGTTGTGTTTATGTTGACATGTGTGGATAATTATTACATTATTATTGATAATAAAGGGCTGTAGGTGTGGCACTTGGGAGGGCGGACCATACAGTCCCACTTTGCTTTCAATGGAGGTTTATCTATCCCACAGGTATCCTAACCCATCCCACAGCTATTACCTATCCCACAGGTATCCTAACCCATTCCAAAGCTATCCTTACCCATCCCACAAGCATGCAAAGGCTTAAACCATTTCTAACAGTTTCCAGCAAGACTTTATTAAAAAAAAGAAATGAAGCAAGTGTGTGAATCATAAATAGACTTTATTAACAACAAGCTATAAGACAAAAATGAGTCTCCGGCACTCCTCTTGGTCGCTCAGTCCCAGGGGTGAAGGGTGCAGGTGCTGTGGAGGTGGCTGGTGCTGGAGTGCTTGTCATCAGCTCCTCCAGAAGCAGAAGCAGCAGAAGCGCCAGCCCCAGAAGAACGAGCCCGTGCTGCAGAAGCCCCGCTTTGCATCCGCCCTGCGTCCTCCCTGCGTCCGTGTTATTCGCTCCGGTTATGCAAATTTTTGCCCCTTTTGAGAGCGGATAACAACGGATGGAACATTTTGCTCATCCGCTGTGTCCTTTTTGGATCCGTTGGCCAGTGTGACATGGGCTTAAAATTCCACGTAAGTTAAAAAAAAAACATTATTGTAATATAATTAATTTATTATAAAAACTAAAAAAAGATAATTGATACATGAATTTGTCAGTTGAAGAGAACACCTTTCAGCACCTTGAAGATACCGAACAGGTGAGCTGCTGTTGCAGAAACAGCTCCCTATATACTACACCACTTATTACTTTTGTACGTACCTTCAATCATTATTGAAATAATTAAAAAAAAAGAACACTGAGACTCAATGAGGGATGATCTCAATGTGCTTTACTCCTGAGCAGGCTTCTTAGTAAGATATTGAGCCATTTGCAAAATCAATAAAATGAAATGGACATTGCAGCCATAAGGAAAAATGTAATAGTCTTGCTTAAATTTCAAAAGAAACACACATGCACTATATCTGAATGTGAAAAATGCTTTAGGATCAAAAGGATATTGGTGGGGGTGGAGAAGGCTACTCAAGAGGAAATAGTCATCAATGGTCCCTGTCAAACAGACCCAAACCTATGAAGTTTGTTTGACTTGAGGCTGGTTATCTCACAAATCTACGCAAAGCTCTGGTGAATAATTTATATCCAGCTCGAGGTGACAAGTTAAACACGCCCATTTTGTCGGGGGAATGGGGAAAATGCTATGATGGAGCCAGGCTTCAGGGGAGTGGACCAGACTGATGGAAATCTGAGCATGTCGAAGAGCAGGGAATGAGGCTGTAAAGAAAATGGAATGTAATGAGATCCTCTTTCATGCATAATTCATGACTGATAACATGACTGCATAAAAAGGCCAGGATTTTAACAAGGCAGAGCTGCAATCATACGCATTATCTTCCCAAAGTAACTTTCCTTATTAATAGGGAGGGGAGGGGAGAGAAGAGGATTCTCAGTATACAGGCAAAAATAATAAAACCAACTTTCTCAAATGCAGGCCATTTTTTTCTTATTTTGACACAAAAAGGCTATAAAGAAAACTATTTTGATTTGCATCTGCCAAATGTTGTTTAGCAGATGTCTGCTTTAAAACATTTGCTTCCATCTCCTATCTTTAAAGAAAAGAAAAGAAAGAAAGAAAGAAAGAAAGAAAGAAAGAAAGAAAGAAAGAAAGAAAGAAAGAAAGAAAGA
>BLBF01000002.1:37477778-37563905 GCA_015471245.1 Laticauda colubrina
TGTTTAGCTTGTTTACCTAACCCTGGTTGGGGAACCCAGGCTTAACAGGTAGTTTGGAGAACCAGCAAATACCACCTCTGACTGGAGTTTTTACAGCATCCTGCCACGCCCACCAAGCCACACCCACAGAACCAGTAGTAAAAAAATTTGAATCCCACCACTGATGTATATGATTTCTGTGCCAAAAGTTTTGCACTTGTTGCCAGTTGTTTCCTAAGCACCATGTTGAACTTTAAAACTATTACCTGTGAGAATATCTTGCTGTTTTCAATTCTCCATTCAACAATTTAACATAACTGCATTGCTCCCTTCACAAACACACCAAGAAACTGGAATCTACAATTGACTTACCTCAAGAAGTTTAAGAAGAGATTGAACATTTGTCTGAAATGGTGTAGGGTTTCCAGCTTGAGCAGTGGACTAGAAGATCTCCAAGGTACTTTCTAATTATGTTATTTTGAAGCAAAAGAGATTCCTTTTAGTTAACATTAACTTATTAATTTTGTATGCAAAAAGGAAAAAGAGAATAAAAGCAAAAAAAACCTGTCATATATTAGTCAAAACTAATCATATATATTCATGTCATATTAAATTATTAACATTTAATTTAGTGTACTTACAGTAATAGGAAAAATAAGAAAATTAAACATTTGAATTATGGTACGTAAAATGCTTTATTATATAAAGAAATAAAAGTAAATTATCCAGATCATTGTATAATTGATGGAGAATGGGTACTCCATCAACCTTGTAATTTTTTTTTATAATTTATTTATTAATGCAATCAGAAAAGCAGCCAATATCCATTTCTGCTTTTCTACTAATTTCCAGATCATTGGAAATAATTAGCAGAATATGAATCCTATAAAAAGACACCAATTTCTGGACTTTTCAGGAATTTCTGGACAATATTTCCAGAATAAACTTAATATGTCATGTAACTTCTATACACAAGGGACAACTTCAGAAAAAAGTTACATCATAGTCAAGGCTGCATGTTGACTACCATACCACCTATAATTAATAAAACATATTGATTTATCTTGAAGAGATGTACATGTTTCTCTGGAATATACCAGGTAGAGTCAAAATGGTCTGTCATACATTCATACTTTCAATTTCTTTATTCCATTGATGTTACATTCTTTACAATCTTATTTCATAATTAAGTATACATTCATTTGTTAAAAGGTGCTTGAACTGACAATTGTCACACAGTTCCAAGAAGAGTTAATACAGTGTAGTAATTATAGTAGTCACACTTGAAGTCAAGTGATGGACTAGAGACTCTGAATTCCAATCCTCTCTTGTGCAAAAGACTGGCTTGATGATGTTAGGTCATTCATTCTCTTCCAATTCAATCCACCTCATAGAATTGTTGGTCATTCATTCTCTTTCAATTCAGTTCACCCACTGGTTTGGGCTTTATTATCATCAGTATTCCAATGATGTCCAAGTATATCTTTTGATTCCAGGCCAGACAAGTGAGGCTATCAAGGTTCTGTCCCAATGCCTAGAAGTTCTGTGTATGGAAGGCAGAGATGAAACTCCCAAGGGGCACTTGGCTTACTCAGGAGTTCTAGAAGATGAAATAGCAGAAAAGACAACTGAAATGCTAATAGTGGAAAGAATTAATGTGATTAAATACAAAGTTCATATTTAGACTTTTGTTGTGGACATAATGATGATAAAAATAAGGGATTCTGTATCTGTATTTCACCAGTAAAATGCTATCTTGCAGATTGTTTAAGATGAGCTTCATCTGACTGCCTAGGGTGCTAGGATGAGTTTGCATGATTTTATTAGGAAGACCAATCCCATTCACCTGGAGTTTGACAAAACATTTGCAGAACCAGAGAAGATGATGATTGATATCCTGTAATGTTTCTTATATTTTTTTTATTGCAAACTCCCAAAAGATCTTAAGTAAACCAAAAGACCCAGAAGTCCCAGGAGAAAAAAAGGCAAGACTCACTGAGAATTTACATGTAACAAATATAACAGTCATTATGTAGGATAAACAGGCAGAAGACTAGCAGACCTCATCCATGAATATCAGTTAGCAGTCAGAGGATGAAAAACCCTTAATTATAAAACACATAGACAGATTTCATCAGAGTGTGGAGATAGTAAGCATCCTAAACCAGGCAAAATCCAAAAATGGTAGACAATTCCTGGAAGCACTTACACAAAAATCAGCCATCAACAGGCATATAGTGATAAACAACATTTACATATTATTCATAAAAAACACTCAAAAAGTTAAAAGATCACAACACCTCCTGAATGTCAATCAATACCTAGATAAGCAGAGATTAACATCAAGCAATGAGCAATTCCCCTATCAAGGAACTTCCAATACAATAAACAACAGCCTCATCAAGGAACCAAGAACACTTCCACCAACATTGACCAGGCAAGATTAAACAAAGAGCAAACCCCACTCTCATTCGAGACAATGTCAACTAATTTGGTAATGAAACATCTGTAAGAAAACAACCAAGCTCAGGGAGCATCAAGGAACACACAATAAAAGATGAATCTCGACAAGATGGAATTGATAATGAAATATTATTTATTGATATTGTATGGTGATATTACATTAGCTCAGGAGACTATAATGCTAATGTCAGCTGTTCGTCCAATATTGAGGGAGTGAATGATGAGATATCAATTCACTTGTGTAGCTTCAGTGAAGTTTTTATTTGTCCCCCACACCACAACAACAGGTAACAGTGATCAAATTATGTTTAAGGTCAGCTCTGGGTTTTATTGCAACCCAGAGCTGTACATATATATATATATATATATATATATATATATATATATATATATATATATATATATACATATATATATATATATATATATATATATATATACATATATATATATATATATACATACATATATACATACACACATTATACTTTAGATAACAACATAATCACCACCTTCCAGCCATCTTCGCTGACTAACATCCGGCATCCTTAAATTAAAGAAACATGGTAACTGCACCTTTCACCTGCTCAATGAGTCCATGCACCCTCATTTGCCCCACACCATTATTACAACACCACCCCTTGACATCCAGCCATGAATCATTATTATTGCACCACACCTTGTCAGGAAGTCGATGTCAGTCATTTGAAGAATATATTTTGAAGAATATTCATCATAATGTCAAAGTGGTAACGCAATCAATGTAAGGTAAGTAAAAGACTATGGTCGTATCACAACTTGGCTGTCTCGGCTCCAGTCCATTCTTTATTGGAATCGTGGCAAGCTGCCCCCTCTACCAAGATTCTGCCTAGAATACAAGAACACATTAGACAAAGGGATAACGGTGTATAGAGGTTTTACAATGGCCCCTGGCTTATCGGGATGAAGGTTGTGGAATTTTTTCCTCAGTCTATCTGCACACATATCCAACTCATTCACTCAGGATGCCTCTGATTCGGGATACCCTTTCCATCATACTAGATATTAAATAGTATGTCTTCGTTTTCTAGAATCTAGATTCTATCTATTTCAAATTGTTCTGGTTCTGCACGTACTGGTTTCATAAGTATCTTGTCATTTCTAGTGACACTTGTTTTAAGTAAATTTGTATGAAAAATGGGATGAATCTGCCCCAGCCATGATGGTAATTTGATTTTAACTTTCATGGGGTTGATTACTCTTACTACATCAAAAGGGCCTAAATATTTTGGACCCAGTTTCCAGCTGTTCAGTTGTAATTTGATATATTTGGTAAAAAGATACACTTTATCTCCCACCTGGAAGGATTTAATATCCTATCGTTTTTTGTTTGTTTGATTATTATCTTCTCTGGAAGTTTTTTCTAACACTTTTTGTATATTATTCCAACATCCTTGTATTTTTTCTGCCCATTCTTTAACACCAGGTGGGTCTTCCTCTTGACAGATGAATTGCAAACTTGGTCTGAATTCCATACCATGTACCGTATAAAATGGACTGTACCCAGTACTGCTATGCAGTGCATTATTGTAAGCAATTTCAGTGAATGGTAATAAATCTACCCATTCTCTTTTCTGATGTGAGATATACAATTTTAAATATTGTTCGACCATGGCATTCGCTCTTTCTGAGGCTCTGTTTGTACTTGGGTGGTATGCTGAGCTAAGTCCCTGAGAAGACCCCATCAAAACGAGGAATGCCTCCAAAAATCGTGCTGTGAACTGCACCCCCTTGTCGGATATTATTCTTCTGGGCACTCCATGTAATCTATACACTTGTGTCATAAACACGTCTGCCAATTGTCCTGCCAGTGGTAGGCCTTTACATGGGACAAAGTGCACCTGTTTTGAAAATAAGTCAATTATGGTCAATATTACAGTGTATCCCTTGCTCTTTGGCAATTCAACAATAAAATCCATGGCTATATCTTGCCATGGACATGTTGACTCTGATACTGTTTGCAATAGTCCCATTGGTTTGTCTTCTCTAGGCTTAGATGTTGCGCATACATGGCATGTCTTTACATAGTGTTAGACATCAACCCTCATTTTGGGCCACCAAAACTGACAGAAGGTTAGATGTAATGTCTTTAAAAATCCAAAATGTCCTGCCTGTTTTACATCATGACAATTTGTAAGTATTTCGTTCCTACACTTGGCTGGCATATACACTTTATTTCCTCTGCAAGCTATGCCATCTTTAAATTAACACAAATGGGATTTTTTTTTTTAGCCAATCATCCTGTGCAGTAGCATTTCATATTGTATCATGGGTGGTTTCCTTTAAACGAGTCCCTTGACCAACATTTTTGAATGAGTTATCAACAATTAGGGGCTAAATAATAATATCTCATGTTGATTGATATTGAGGCAACCAGGACAAGGCATCCAACCATGAAATTCTGTCCTTTCGGTACATACTTTATTTTGAAATTAAATCGATTAAAGTACAGGGCCCACCTTACCTGCTTAGGGGACAATTGTCTTGGTTTTTGTAATGCTTCTAAATTTTGGTGATCTGTCCACACTTCAAAAACCTCCTGTGCCCCTTCCATGAAATGCCTCCAAGTACTTAGTGCCCATTTTATGGTGAAAGCCTCCTTCTCCCATATCGCCCAGCTTCTCTCTGTAGTAGTAAACTTCCGTGATGTATATGTGCATGGCTGTAGTGCTTTGGTTTGATTCTCTTGAAACAGGACAGCCCCTATGGTCACATCACTCGCATCTGCCTGCATGATGTACTTCTTCATTGGATCAGGATGTCATAAAATGGGTGCTTGAGAGAATAACAATTTCAAAGTTTCAAAGGCTTGTTGACATTGTTCTGACCGTTTAACTGGTTGGCTTGGCTTTGGTTTTTCTGTTTCTTTGTTTTTAGCAACTCAGTGAATGGCAATGCAATGTGGTCAAATTTAGGTATAAATTGTTGATGAAAGTTTGCAAAGCACAAAAAAATTTGTACCTGTTTCTTGTTTGGGGGATTTTCCATTCCATTACAGCTTTTACCTTCATTGGATCCATCTTCAGTACTGCATTAGAGATTCGGTATCCCAGGTAGTCTAGTTTCGTACAATGGAACACATACTTAGATAATTTTATATATAATTTGGCATTTAATAATTTAGTTAATACACTCCTCACCAATTGGACATGTTCTTCCATAGTTTTTGTGTAAATAAGTATATCAACCAAATACACTAGCACCCCACAGTATAAATGTTCTTGTAGTACACCATTAATAAGTTTCATGAACACCACAGGGGCCCCTTGTAATCCAAAAGGCATTACTCAAAATTGATAGCTTCTAAGGGGACAATTGAATGTTGTCTTCCATTCATCGTCAGGTCTTACTCTTACCCAATCATATGCCTCGCACTAATTTAGTAAACAAATGTCCAGTTGATAAGGTTGCCAACAACTCACTGATTAATGGTAATGGGTATAGATTATTGATGCAGACCATGTTAAGTCCTCTAAAATCAACACATAAACATAGGCCACCATCTTTTTTTTTCTCGGAATAGTACAGGGGCAGCTATGCGTGATTGTCCAGCTTTAATGAATCCCATGCTAAATTCTTGTCTCAAAAGTTCTGCATTTCTGTCATTTCCTTCGGTATCATTGCACACATCCGGGGGGTGGCAATTTTGCCCCTGGAATCAGTTCAATGGCACAGTCCATAGGGTGGTGTGGTGGTAGAATTTCACACTTCGTTTCACTAAATACTTCCACCAAATCCTGATATACTGATGGAAAAGAGGAACTTCTATGTTCATCTAGCAAACTCATGGGCTCCAACCTTAAACTCTGTTGTACTTCTGGTTCTTGCTATGGCGGTTCTGGTCATATAGTAAGGCTCAACCATCTAAAACTGCCTTCCCATCAAATGGTGGGTTTCCAATGATCCAACCATAGTAAACCTAAAATAACTGCCTCTCGCATTTCCGATACTACAATGAATCTTAATCGTTCCCAATGGGCTCCAATTTCTAATCAAATAGGACTGGTCATTATCATAGCTGGTACTCCCCCTAACAATGACCCATCAACATGCTGAAACTTCATGGGGTTAGGAAGGGGTTCTAATGGCACATGCAGTTTATCCACCACATGTTGACTAATCAGACATCTGGTACATCCAGTATCTACCAATGCTCCATATCGCCCCCTAAGCCCTACATTATCTAATACTATAGGTATTATAAATGGCCTAACAGGAGAGCTTACCATGGTGTCTTCTTGGCTGTCATCACCACTGCCATACAACTCTTGGCTGCCACTGTTAACTGTATTGCTTCATCTCTCATGTGGCCGGAGCTATTGATGGTTCTTGTTGTGTGACACCCTGTGATTTTTCACGGCTACTAACTCCCCTGCCACTTTATCCAATTTGTGAAACATTTCCGGAAGGACTCCTCGCTATTTGCTTTATACATCCTGTATCTATCGTAGGACATTCAAATGCCCTATGTCCCAATATATTACAATGAAAATGCCTCAGATTTAAACGACCGCTGGTATTGTTGGTCACAATTCCTTGCACACCCCTTCCTATTCCCACATTAGTCCCAACCGGACCAGTTTTTCGTGGACCTTTAGATTTCTCTCTAAATTCCTTGAACCTTATGTCTAGTTCAACAGCAGCTTTATACCAGTCTGTTATTCGTTGGGGCCTACCCCTGTAGAGACAAGCCTGTCGTAATCCTCTATCTAAACCAGCCCTGAATTCCCTAATCAATAGACGTTCTGGCCAAGTTCTCAGTTTCCCAGCCAATCATCTGAACTCCCTGACATATTCAATAGCTGGTCTTCCATTCTGTTTTAATGCCATTATTGCTTCCTCAGTCTGGTGTTCTCTAGACTTATCCTCGAATTGATTACGAAGCAAATCCAGGGATAACCCTACATCAATCAATTCTCCAGCCCAGGCACTATGCAACTCTGCCACCCAATCTGCTGTGTCTCCGGTTAAAACCCCAGTAATTTCTACTATCATTGACCATTGGGAGGGGTAATACGTTGCATATAATTCCAAATGATTTACTACTAATCATTAATACTAATCATTATTATTGCACCACTTCTTGTCAGGAAGTTGATGTCAGCCATTTGAAGAATATTCATCATAACGTCAACGTGGTAACACAATCAATGTAAGGTAAGTAAAAGACTATGGTCATATCACATCTTGGCTGTCTCGGCTCCAGTCCATTCTTTATTGGAGTTAATACAGCTAATGTATTAACAGCTAATACAAAGTAATTGACTGCTCATTATTGCTAGTTCATTCAGCTCACACTTGCACACTATCCAGAATGCACCACAGGGGGAGAACTAGCTTCACAGAAGGCTTGACAGCATTCTGATGCATCATCCACATTTGGGCAGATCTGGCCAGCTGAATTCATACTAGAGGTAGACAAAGATATGGAAGAAAATCTTGCTGTATCACTGAAAAACTTGCAAGCCTGTTTTGGAATCTGAGCAGGCCCAATTAAGGTGTCTGGAGTAAACCATCTTAATCATAATTAAGATATGAGCAAAATGCAAACAAAATATATTCATATACTCTATTATCATGCAACTAGTTAATTATTTCTCCCCTTGTATGCTTTCATCAGAACAAATAGGATACACCCAACATGTATCTTGCTAGACTTGCTAATGGCTGGCTTCTTTAATGGAGTGGCTCAGCATCATTTTCCATATGGCCTTGATGGCCTTCCTTATGGGCACTGATTAAACCCTTGGCATATGCTATAACATTAAAATGCTCCCAAACTATTCTTCACTATGTTCTCAGCTGAACCTGATTCAGCAGGTTCTGACCAGTTCTGGAGAACTGGTAGCAGAAATTTTGAGTAGTTCAGAGAACCGGCAAATACCACCTCTGATTGGTGGTTTTACAGTATCCTTGCCCTGCTATATCCACCAAGCCATGCCCACAGAACCGGTAGTAAAAAATATTGAATCCCATCACTGGTTCTCAACTTGCCACTCATGTTTATTTCCCCTCTGCAAATCTCCAGCTATATTAGATTGTTTATCATGGGGCCATTCATTATAGCTGAATTACAAGCTATACAGAGAGGAAATCAATCACAAAGGCTCACCCGCATTTACCAAATTCTGAATCTAGCCAATACATACTTCTGAATATTGGTTTGTCAAATCTGAATTTGTTCCCAAGGCCAATATAGATGATATTAGACAAAAACGCTGTATTATCCATATGTGATATTAAATTATAACAAACTCACCAGTTTTCTTCCTTCCTGTTTTTTATATATCCCAATATATTAGTGATCTAAATGCATATTGTATCTTTATTTAATACTGTACATGCTTGGGAACCAGCAATCCAATTTAAGCAAAAATTATGATAATACATTTAAATAGTCTATATAATGAACAAGGTGCTATATAAAGTACAAGTACATGACATCACCTTTGTGTAATCCCACACACATTTCTTTTATTTGCCAATGTTACTTTTAATGTGGGCCCGAACCTTTAATAAAACATGTACTATGAAACAAATTATCTTTTCTATGACAAATATAGCTGCTTTTTTTTTCATTTTACTTTCAGCTATGGCAAGGATAGGTTTTAGGTATTTATTGTACTGAAAGAAGTCCCTAATGTAATCCTCTGCTTTATAAATCTCATTGAACAGTATTCTAATCAAACCAGAGCTTAACTCTCTCCCCATCTTGCAATTTTTTCAAAGTTGTAATTTTATATTCATTACACAAGACTGTGGAAATCAGATGAAAGCTTAATTAAAGCTGAATGGTACAGCACTGATCCTTAATTCCTTGGGCTATATTCATATTGCTGTACGAAAGGATTTCTAGGAGCTGAATGTTTTGGATTTCATCCCTTTTCATGTGTAGATAGTGTCTAATCAGGGAGGACTCCAGACTTCATTGCAATTGTAAGGAACTTAGGACCATTAGATATAGGATAGGGAATTTGTTCCCCAAAAACATCGTTTGACCATGGACACGTCTTTTGCACCTCCTGTCTCATCAGATTTAATCTTAGTCTTTTAATTAACAAATAAATAAACAGGAAGCTGTCATATTGCAAAGCAAAATGCTCTTTATCTGCATTTTTCAGACATTCAACTTCATGACTGCTGTCGCCGAGTGTTTTTAAATATGTCTATCTGTCCACAGATAAACTAGGGTGGTAAGGAGTTTCTAGTAAGGCTAAGATAGGGAACAGCTTTATCAATTTGCTGTTCAGTCAATAGATATTTTGGAACTAGCCATGTCCATAAAGCTAGTCACACATTGGCAGCATTCCAAATACGTTAGTTAAGTCCCAAAATTTTCTATTTCTGTTCCAAATATTAGATTTTAGTTTCCATTATCCATTGCTCAAAGGCTGTAGAGAGTTGGAATCCCGCAATATATATCTCCACTTCTGCCTTGTGAAGCCACCTTCTCTGATTCATTAGTCAAATGGGCAGATTGATGGTACATCTTAACCTCTCTTCCCTTTGCATTCTGTGATTGTACATTTTGGCTACAATCATAAATCCACTTACCTGTGACTTATCCCAATTAAAATCAATCAATAGGACTGTGTAGTAAATCCGCTGACTTTACCGTGACATACCTAGCCACTAAAGAAATAGTCTCAACAGAATAGTTGGAAATGCACATAAAATAGGAAGCTGAAGAGTACTTGTTTGCTTAACATGAAAACATATGAAAAGTAATATGAATATCATATGAAAACATATGAAAGTATTATGAATATCTATTCCAAAGTGTATGTTCAAGTGATTTACTTCTAAACAGGGGTGCATAAGATAACAGATGTGGTGATTTTCCATAATACAATAAGCAAATGGGGCAGGATGTGAAGCATTTTAAATATCTTATTAGTTGCTTTTGTTCTTTGAAAAGTCAGTTTTTTATGAGAGAAATGCTTGCTTGCAGAAGACTTTGATACTGTGCCAGACTAGTAATACACCACTGCCCTCAAAAGAAAAAAAAATGACAGGGTTGTAAACAATATAAAAGCTCTATCTTAAAATTTGTAATTTTCATCATTATATTAACTCTCTTAGTTGTAGCACAACTTTAAAAAAAAACTATAAACAGTAATGTTTTCAACTAATAATATCCTGAATAGACTTTTTTTTTTATCTTGTAATAGGTAAGTGCAGATTACCCCATAACCAGAGTGTAATGAAATTGTCAACATTCTCTTCATTTCTTCGTTTCCTGACAAATGGTGTGAACATATCACCTTTTTCTCCTAATGGAAAACCTAACTGGAATATATCAAAATGCTATTAGGTTTTTCATTTTCTTCCACAATCTAATGCTGTGGAATGCATACAACCTTCATGGATGCAGCCTTATATTCTCATCCCTGATAAAATGACTATAAGAGGAGGGAAAAATCAAGTGGAAACATTCATTTATTTTATATTCCAATTCCTTTGTTTTTCACTTAAAAATGATGTGAGGGGATTTCCTTGCTTCTTTGAAAACTGAAATGTTTTTAACATGTCATCGAACTTCATGATGTAAAAACATATGTACTTAATTTGAGCATGTGTCTAATTAAAGAGTTTAATTAGACAGTCAGTGGAGTCAGTGAAACTGTCAAAAGAATGGAAAATGCAGACATTATGCACGTGAATCATATTTTTAGCACATAGCATGAAAATACAATTGTCATTTCCTTACAGAGCCTTCTTATTGCAATATTGGTGGAAATAAAGGGATAAAATCACTGTATTCTCAAGAGAAATCTATCTATCCTATTCATTCTTTAATTCATTCTGTCTTGGCTCAGACCAATAATGGAATATACAATAAATCCACACTTGCATGCTTAACATGTTTGTGTCAGTGTTGAGACTCTTGAAGAAATTCCTTTGACAATATACCTCTTTTTCCCTGCTCTCTAATATGATTGCACAGGACAAAGTACACACAACTTGTAATTCTCTTACTATTGGAATACAGGAAAAAGTCCATGTTGGAAAGTTATGAACTGTAACATGTTTTAAAAGCTGAAGATCAAGTTTATCTTGATAACAATGTGTTGATTCCTTCCTTGCATGAGAAATATTTTGGTGGATCATTAGATAGGGTAATATTTATTGCTTCATAAGGTGACCATGTCATTTCTTAACAGAAAATATTCCCTGAGGAAGTGCCAGACTGTTACTACTGGAAACTAAACTGCTGGGTTTATCTGGAAGATTTGGCCCATGAATCAAGCTTGTGGGGTGAAAAGAAGACAGCTGTCAAACAGCATGCATCTGCTTGGATGACACATTATCTAAAGTATGAAATTTAGGTTTTTACGGCCACCTACCTTGCTTACCGTACAGATATTAAATATAGTTATGAGTCAGTCAGTCTATTCATATTTCAAACAGAGGGTTACAAATTTTGCTGTGTTTGATAGTCATTGGCTCACTGATCTTGCTTTTTCTTTCAAATAAGTTAAGAATTTGGAGGAAGGGTTGATTCCCTTTTCATCTTCAAACTAGGCTTCAGTACCTGAAGAGATTCATGTTGTTTCTGTCTAAAGAACAGACAATGAATAAAACAGAAAAGTATCATGAGCTCTAGCTAAATACCAATCAAATAAATTAAACTTGTTTTTTCTACTAGTGTTTATTTGACTTAATGAAAGAGAGCTAGAATTTTTTTTCCTACCAAAAGAATAGAACATTTCAAAGAAAGAGTTAATGGTGTTCTTGAACTTATTTAGCTTCCAGATAGCCAAGATATCTTTTCTTTCATATTATAATACTTTATCCACTGCTTTGAAGCTTTCCTACTGTATGTTTAATCACATTCCAAAGTAAGTCTTATAAGAAACTTCCTACTGGATTTTGTTAATTATGGAGTTCCTGATATTTTTAATGGATTATTCCTTTAAGAAATAAATAGAAAATTTTTCATTCTCTTGGAGAAATTTGGAAATATTGCCCATCCAAAATCTGGGAAATTCTGTTTTTGAAGGACCTTCTGATCATGGGATGTTGGGGAATTCTTAGGACCAGAGAAAAAAAAATCTTAAACTGATTAAATTTTGTGGAAAATTCATGTTAGGCCTCTCTTGCTTTTTATACATTATCTTTTAAACATTCATTTAGCTAAGGATGATCAACATCTTAATATCATCCAAAAATGCAAAATATAATATTTAAAAGTTTTTGAATTGCAGCACTCTTCATTAATTACATTTGCTGTTGCTGATTAAGAATGGAGAAGCTAGACGTCATCCTCTGCATAACCGCACATTGACATTAAGGGGGAAACCATATGTTGCTTGTAAAAAGGCCCAAGTACAATCCACAGTAATGCTAGTTAGGTCCTAAGAAAGCCTCTTTTCTATACTCCTGCAGAGTTACTGTCAGAAATAAACTAGATGAATCTAAGACAAGCAAAACTAGTAGAAGTACCTTTACTTCAGTCAGTGTCCTATAACCAACTCATTGACTAGTTCTCCAACACTGCTGATAAAAGAGCATTTGTTGCTGCCCCTGTAAAACAGGACAATGCAACAAAAGGACAGCTGATGAATTTCAGGACAGTTCATACAGAACCACCCAGAGATGTTGGGATGAGGTGGCTTACGAATTTAATGAATCCTCCTCCTCCCCCTTTCTCCTCTTTAGACCACTAAGTTTTGTTCTCTTACTTGATAGTTTATTGTAGTTGTCACCCTCAAGTTATACTTCAGTGTATCTGATTTCACTGCCATAGGGATGTTACTACCGGTTTACACTATTAGTAGCAAATTAGATTTTCTTTTTCTAGGAAAGGAAGGTAACCTTACTTGCTTAAAAATAGCCTCATTCAGAAGAGTGGCAGGGTATAATCTTGATTCCTGATATTCAACATAGCTCTATGCACATTTTATGATATCTCTTTTCTGCGTTAAGAATTAGCACTCTTACAACCTTAAAAACATTTTTTGGTGGAAGTGCTTTGAATCATGTGAAAGTGCAAGTCCAGCCATTCTTTAATTCTTTTTCAGACTTTTGCTGAAGCCTGAGAAAAGACTACATAAAATACATGGTTCCTTTAAATGAGTCATCTCTTTAAGGTAGCAATTCCTATGCTCACACAGAAGCTTTAAAAATGCTTTAGCTGCTTTAATGAGGTACCTACATAGGTCATTCCTCCTGCATGTCAGAAAGCACCTCTTCAGAATCATTTTCAAAATCCTATTAAGATTAATCCAGAAGTTCCCTCGCCCATTATGTGCAGATCATCCCTAATTACTGCCATTTCTTCTTTTCAATAGAGGTAACACTAGGTACTATTTGAAATTTTGTTTTATGTTGAAAGAATAATAAGATGAATAAGAACTGATTATTTTTCGCTGTTCAAAGATGGCGGTTTATAAGTAGCAAGGTGAGGCTCTCACTTCGATGGGCATTTGATTGTGAATGGGTCACTACTGTTTCCCTTCCTGATTAAAAGAAATAGTTGATTGTGGGAAGATTTGCTGTTCATCCCCGATCAAAAGAGACTCTGTTAGGTCACCACCTGCATCAGTTATTGGCAAAAACCACCCGATCCTGTGACTGAGGACTGGTTTCTGGAGTGCTTGCCATCCTTGTGGCCACCCTGAAGGATCGCTTGTGCCGGGGATCCCAGAGCACCGGAGCTACTGTTTCCTTCAAAATTCTGTAGCCCAGAGCCCGTTGGAGGCTTTCCTGCCTATAAAAACCTATAAACCATCACCTGCACCAGAAATCCCAAGGAGCTGAAGCTCCTAATTTCTAAAGCAGCGCTGTACCCTAAACCCATTGGAGCCTCTATCAACGGCAGAGCTCCAACCATCAAACTTCCAACAGCTGACAACCTGATCCCGGAATGCTAACCTTCCAGTAAAACTGCTGCCCAATCTGCGGCCTACATCATTGATCATCTGCGATCGTCAAATCCCACATTGGAGGTCCTGATCTCAGAGTGCAGCCCTGATAATTCATGCAGTAACCTAATTTCTAAGATCACTGACCAAAGACAAGGTGATCCATGAGAAGGCAGATCTAATTTCTAAGATCTCTAGCTGATGATCTCAAGTAAAGACTGAAGATTAACCTTCTGCAAAAAGACTTTCATAGTTATCTTCAGCCTAATATTTTCCCGAAGACAAGAAGATCCATGTGAAGACAGATCTGGTTTCCAAAAATCACTAACTGATGATATGAAGAAATGAGTAAAGAGTAGCCTTCTGCCAAAATACTTTCATCTATACTTCCAACCTAATATATGCCCTTTTCCTATACCCCCTAGGACCATCCAAACTAAAATTTCTCCTCTTCCTCCCATTACTCTTTTCCTGCCCTAATTTTTCCCAATATAACTCTGTTTAATTGATTAACTGATCTTACTAAATGATTAATTAATGTTTACAATTATTTATCATTAGTAATATATTATTATAGATTATCATAGACTAGTGGTTATTGATTAGTTTGGTTAACTATTTTGAATATTAGTATGATAAGTATGTTTAGTGCAAATTAATGGTTAGGACAATTAATTGACTAATGTGTTTATTGATTAGTATAATTAATTATTAGGGTGATTATTGATTAGTTGAATTAATTGACTAGTGTGATTAGTATAATAGATTGTTTGGCACGATATTACTTTATTTATTACCACAATACCTTGCTTGATTGAACAGCCTAATCAACAAATTATCTCAACAACCCACCATGCCAGGAAAACAATCCAATGTCAAACCTCAACCTAAAAAGAAAGAAACTAAAGAACCACAAGACTCTTGCTCTTGCCTTATTTGTAAGGAATTTTTAAAGGAGAATGAAGATTATATCAAATGTTCTCTTTGTAACAACTACGCTCACCATAATTGCTTAGAATTACCCAAGCAATTGGCTCTATTCCTAAAAACATCTGCCAATGCTTTTCCATATTTCTGTCCGCCATGCAGACCTAAACTAGAAAAATACATTACCCTGTTTGAAAGAGTCAATACCATTGAAACATGTATAACATCCCTTGACACCTTTGTAGCATCCCTGGACACTATACAAACTAGATTGGCAAACCTTGGAAAAAAAGAGACAGCACTAAAAAATGAACATCAAACTTTTACAGACCATATATCCACTCAACAACCGCAACCAAAACTCAATCCACAAAAAACAAAAATCCTACAAATATTCATATCCCGATCCTCATCAAAGAAGCTGTTGAGCATGAATGGAAGCGACCAAATGCTATCTTATTTGGCCTAAGGGTCAATGACAATGATGACATCTCTAATGTTCAAAACATCATCAGAGAAAATCAAGCATCAACCATCTCCCCTGAAGAAATATTTGATATTTTCTGTGTTGGTCCTGAGCTTAGAAAAAAAGACGGCTTGATGATCCCACACCTCTGCAGGGTTGTTTGCAAAAATTAAACAAACAAACACAAATTCATTTTCTCAATAAACTCACTCACAAAAAACAACAACAACCATAAGAACCTTCGTTCTCACCTTGATCTAACCTTGCAGCAACATGTATGATCCCAGGAGCTTTCTGAGCTCAAAAGATAACATGAATTAGGTAATACAAATCTATACATTGATTACTGTGCTGACTGTATCAAAAGAGCCTCAATCCACGTCACAATATCATCACCCAAATATCCAACATTAGGGATGCACGCCCCTTACTTCCTCCAGACCCACTACTTCATATCTTAAATGCAAACTACTTAAAGCAAGAAGCCTCGCAAATAAAATGTATGAATTCCTCATCCTTCTAAGCTCAGCCACATTTGACATATTTGTCTGTGACACTTGGTTAAATGCATCTTTCCCAGACTCCATTACCACTCCATTACCACTACAAGAGAAGATCAAGTTTTTCGGTCAGATTGCGAAATCTGTAGAGGTGGTGGAGTTGCTATATTCTATAAAAAGTCTCTAAATCTAAAAAAGATCCAAATTATACAAGAACTTGCTCTTCCCAAAACCATCATCTGTGAACTGTCCTTAAACATCTCAATCCACTTCTTACTTTGCTATCGTGTCCCTGACTATGATATAATTCATGCAAACAAGCAACTTCACTACAGACATGGGCTGCCTCCTGCCCACACCCCTCTCATTTTTCTTGGTGAACTCAACTTACCTCTTATAAATTGGACACTAAATGAATGCACATCTGAACCCATTCATACAACCCTGTACAATGTCGTTACCACACGAGGACTAGAACAACTAGTAACCAACAATACTAGACTTAACAACTGCCTCGATCTCATCTTCTGCGACAGTTTGAATTCAATTTATGGAATACAAATTAATGAACTCTTTTCCAACAGTGACCACAGCATGATTGAATTTTGTTTCAACACATGTCCTCACAAAAATAACAACAGGATCCCCAATTAGAACTTCAAAAAAGGCAACTATGATCTTATAGACAATGATCTCTCATCTCTTGATTGGCAAATTCGATTCACTGGATGCAATACTGTTGAAGACCATTACAACATATTTTTACTTGAAGTCAAAATAGTCATCAAACTATATGTACCATTAACAACTCTCAAAACCAGAAAAAAAAAACAAATTACCCATAACAATAAGGAAGCTTCAATCCAAAAAGAAATCACTTTGCCGGAAAAACAAATCTGGTCATGTTGCCAACTTTAAATGCCGATAAAAAATTTTATGCCACCAGATAAAGACTAAATGTACCAATTATCACACTAAACAAGAGGAAAACCTTCTACACACCAATTCCACCCGCGCTTTCTACAGTTTTGAAAACAACAAACTAAAAGACTCAAAGTCCATCCACCCCTAAAAGAACCAAATGGTAAAGATTGCAATGATGACACCATGAAAGCCAACCTCTTTAATACATTCTTTGGCTCAGTATTTGTAAACAGCAATGGATCATGCCCAATATTTCCTTGTCAAACCACAGACAACTATAATGATCTGATACATATTGATTTTACAGAAGACAATGTTGAAAAAGCACTACACAATCTAAAGCCATCTTTATCTATTGGACTGGACAAAGTTTGTCCCTACTTCTTGAAAAAGCTATCCACTGCCTTATCTGAACCTCTAAGCATAATCTTTGAAAAATCTTTCAGGACCAGCTCCTTGCCAAATCTATGGTCAATAGCCACAGTCATCCCATCTTCAAAAGGGGAGATCCCAGCCGTATTGAAAATTACAGACCAATCTCTTTATGTGTGTCACCTGTAAAGTCATGAAATCAATTATTAACCAATCCATTATCCTGCACTTAGAGACAAACAACCTACTCTCAGACAAACAGTTTGGTTTCAGAAGGAAACTGTACTGTAACCTGCAACTCACGCACTGTAAAAACATATGGACTACACAACTTGATCAGGGTAAAGCAATTGACACAATTTACATAGACTTCTGTAAAGCCTTTGATTCAGTGGTACATGACAAACTACTCCTAAAACTAAAATCTTACATTATCTCTGGATACCTGCATAACTGGATAGAAGCATTCCTGTCAAAAAGGCAACACATGGTCAAAATTGGGAGCGTCCTATCAAATCCTGTACCTGTCAACAGTGGTGTCCCCCAAGACAATGTTTTAAGATCAATTCTCTTCATACTTCATATTAATGACCTCTGTGATTATATTAAGAGCAACGGAGTTCTTTTTGCTGATGATGTAAAGCTATTCAACACCACTGACAATGCTGTTACCCTTCAAAAAGACCTCGACTATATGTCAGAATGGTCAAACAAATGGCAACTTCAAATCTCAACAAATAAATGCTCTATCTTACATATTGGCAAAAAAATCAAAAAATAAAATACAAGCTGAATAGTCAAGACCTTGTTGATGACAAAAACGTTGTCAAGGACCTTGGAGTACTCATCTCTAATGATCTAAGTGCTATAGTCCACTGTAACTAATAGCCAAAAAGGCATTAAGAGTTGTTAACCTAATCCTGCGTAGCTTTTTCTCTGGTAATATCACTCTACTAATTAGAGCATATAAAACATTTGCTAGACCAATACTTGAATACAGCTAATCAGTCTGGAACCTGCATTGCATATCTGATAATAAAACAATTGAGAAAGTCCAGAAATATTTTATGAGAAGAATCCTCCACTCCTCTACTTGTAGCAGAATACCCTACACCACCAAACTTGAAATTTTAGACCTAGACAACCTAGAACTATGCCGCCTTCAATTTGATCTAAGTATAGTCTATAAAATTATATATTGCAATGTCCTACCTATCAATGAATACTTCAGCTTCAACCAAAACAATACAAGAGCACAAAATAGATACAAACTAAAGATAAACTGGACCAAACTTGATTGCAGGAAATACAACTTCAGCAACAGAGTAGTTAATGTCTGGAATACTCTGCCTGACTCTGTGGTTTCTTCCCCAAACCCCAAAATCTTCAACATTAAACTGTCTACTATTAACCTCATCTCTTTCCTAAGAAGTCTCTAGGGGCCATGCATAAGCGCACCAAAACATACCTATCATCCCCTCCTATTGTTTCTTTTTTTTTTTTTGTTCGTATCAATTTCATGTATTTATAACCATCTTTATACTTATACCTCTTATCTAATAATTGTTTAAATAAATAAATAAATAAATAAATCTTTCATTTCCCAAAATGGATAATCAGGACACTTCTGTCAGGTTCAACTTCACAGTGAAATGCAGCATTTAATTTTTACATAGAAGAAACATTTTGAAGATTCAAAAGTTGCTATCTATATTTCAGTTTTCCCACTGGGATGGGAAATGATCAAATATTCAGCCTCCTCACAATGAAACAAGTTGTGCCAGATGTTTTAAAATCTGGGCACATCAAGTGTACTTATTTAAGCAATTATTTTTTCCTCTGTAATGTGTATTATATTACTTCTTGTAGTCTAGCCTGTTAATACATAGGGTGCTTTACAGAGCATGTAAGCAAAAGACAGAATAATCATGTCTCTGTTCTGGGAATTAAAATAATACAGAATAAATGTGGATAATATATGTGAAAGTGTAGAAAACTCATTTAAAATCCCAGATTAAAAAGAGCAAAGTGTTTAGATTCATGTTGTGTAGAAACGAAAGGACAAATTTATTGCAAGGTTTTAACATACCAACTAGTAAGCTCCGGATTGGGTCTGTGAATACAAGGCAACAGCTTTTTTCGGCTTTTGTCCTCCAGTGCAGCCATTGTGTCATCCAGGGATATCAGCCATCCCTAGAAAAAGTCAGGATCAAATTAACTAGCACCCTTTGGTCTCACAATAACATTCCTAAATGTACACATAATAATTTACACAATATTAGCCTATAAGCTTTGTGTTGCAACTTTTATTTAGAAGGACATTTTGACTTAAGTGCCTTTTCTCAAAGCATCAGAGGCACACATTTATCAATACTACTGTATTGCTTCTTGGTAGCATGCATGAAACCCAGATGTAGGAATTTGTAAAACATTGCCATTTTAACAACAAAGGCATACATATTATCACTACATATACAGCAAAATCATAACAAAGTGAGTCCTACCTAAAAAATTAAATTTCTATAACATTTCGGAATATGTCAATAAGCAATAATGTTTAGCATTCCAGCCTAGGTGGTGTTTGTGTCTTATTTTTAATTAGAGAGGTGAAATATCTACCTCATTCGTTTCCTTTAGCCATAGCTGTTCAAAGTGGATGCTCCATTCACTAGATATCTGTCAGAAATCTGAATTGGATACCCATTACTGAGATTGATAGGCATTATCAAACCTCAAAATCCGTGTGTGTTCTTTTTTTAAATATTAGCTGTCACATTGTGATAAGTTGTGTTTGGTTGTACGTTGCATGGCATAATGTATAACCCAGTGGGCTCAGTTCTGAAGGGGAAGCATATTTTATATTTTAAATTTCATGCTAGAAAAAAAACCAGAATGGACAACAGCAGCTAAAAGGAACACATAAATAAAATAAGGAGGTACAAAAGAAATAAAAAAAAAAATACTACCTGCATTTTAATATATGGCTATTTTCATTACAGAAAACCTTCTATAAGAAAAATAAGAATTTTGGTGCTTTCAGATGGATTTGAGCACTGAGAGGCATATGAATATTTAATTTTTAAAAATAATCTGAATTTCTGTAAAATAGTTGTTTGCTGGGGTAAAGAAAGTTGGTTTGAGTGGGATGCCACCAATCAGTATAATTTCTAGTTTTGTTGCTTACCTGGGCACAGAAATCTAAGCCCCTCCAGTCATTTTGAACAATCCTCAGTTTAACAATTGAACAGTGTTATATCAGTTAAAAAGAAATGTAATTACTTGAAGACTGAATAAGAGGGGCAAGGGCATGTATAACATTCAAATAACCTCTATTTTTGGATGGTAAAAAAGTACAGTATATAATTACAATAATAATAGGAAAAAGTAGATTGAATCTTTTTAAAATGTGATTTTACTCTGGGTATGACCACCTTCTGTTCATTATGATAGCCAGGTTCCCATTGCCCCATACACATGTGACTCTCAATTGAAAAAAATAGTCGTGGAATCATAATGTATCTTCTCTGATTGTCCACTTTACATATCTGCATGTTTGTGTATGTTCAGTCAATCTGTAAGAACTTCCATCCTTATGAGGATAATGGCGATGAACTAGATCAGCACGTTATACGATCCTCTCTGTATCAGATAGGAAGTTTTGAACAGCATACATCTCTATCCTTGACAAGCTCCTAGACAATTTTTACGTCTGAATCTGCAGCATATAACCTACACAAAATATGAGCTGCAGACCTAAGAGACAACCTGGTAAAAGGAACAAAAAAGACGACACTGACAGTGACATGGAAGACATCAACTTAGGTTTATCCATTGACGCTACCTCTGTACCCCCAGCTGCCAGGACGGAACCCACTGGCCCTGATGCCATGCTTACCACGGCAACGCTTGCTGCATACTTTAAAGAGGCATCACGCAACTTTGAACAAATGATCAAAAAGGCAGTGGACTCACTTCTTGAAAGCATTAAGAGGGTAGAGCAAGCCATCGAATTTGAAGGCCAGCGTGTGGATGATCTGGAAAAGAAAAATGTTACTCTGGAAAAGAAACTGGAGAAAATGGAGTCTGACATGGAGAAAATGAAAGGAGAAATTGTACGCTACAACGCTGAAGCAAACAAGGCCGAGTGATTTTCACGTCGTAACAACTTCAGGATCGTTGGGATGGAGGAAGCTGCAAAAGATGAGTGCGAAGATTGTGTTGACATCGTTGAGAAAGTCATCAAGCAGCACTTCAACATGGATGTCTAGGTGGAGCGAGCTCATCGAGATGGAAAGAGAGGAGAGAGGCAAAGGCACATTTTGGTGAAAATGTTGTCCCTTAGAGAGAAGGTGGAAATCATGAAAAATGTGCAAAAAAAGCTTGATAAGGAGAACTTTTATATTACAGATGACCTCACCAGGGCTGACCTAGATGAGAAAAGAAGGTGGTCAAAACAAGTCCAGCATCTTTACGCCCAGGGGACAAAACTCCGTTTCTTTGCAGGAAAATGGCGTAATTCAGGTGGTCTTCCGCATACGTTTTAATCTCCTTATTGTACCTTTAAGAATGCCATTTTGTATTGTTGTCAGCCTACAACATCTACATTGACTACAATCTTTCTCATTTGCTTATGCATCCATAGAGGGAGCTATCCGTTACATAACACGTTCTCCAAACAATGATAAAGTAGAGTTTCAAGTGCACAGTATTCGTAAGTGACAGATTGACATGTTCTGAATTGTGCCATTCTTCTTTCACATGTTCTTCCTCTCTCTATCACTCTATCATCTTGTCTTTCCCTCTCTCTATCTCTCTGTAAATGTGAACTAATGAAACGCTGTTCGGAGAGGATCGGCTTGTTATACTCTCTGATTATGGTTACTGTTTTTGCTTTTGTTGTAATTGTAGTTCGTAAGTTTCCTCATGATGCTCGTCCCCTCTCTTTCCTCTGCTTCCATGTCATTTGCCTCGCCAATCATCCTAATTGCTCAGTCCTGTGTATTTCACATTCTATCATGTTACAATTGTTACTGGATATTTATCATACTAACGATTTTGAATAAATTTTGAAGAAGAAACTGATATATCACATATAGTAGATTGTAAATATTTCATGCCCAAAGAATTAAACACCTATATGTATACTGCCTCACAGTGCCAACATGACCGATTTAACTCTGTTTTAAGTTTTTTACATATCAACGCTCGCAGTTTGCCCAAAAATTATGATAATGTAATCACCTTGTTATCATCTCTTAATTTTAATTTCTTATTTATTGGTGTAAGTGAAACTTTGTTGAATGATAAATTTCCACCGATATTCGATATTGACGGCTACTCTTTGATTCGCTCTGATAGAGCAAACCGTCGTGGAGGTGGCGTAGCACTGTACATTGCGAATACATACTCATTTACTGTACGGCATAATTTGTTTTGTGTAAACTCTTATTCTGAGATTTTATCTGTTGAAATTGAAATTCCAAATGAAAAGAATATAATTGTTGTAGTTATTTACCGACCACCAGATGCAAGCGTGGATTCATTTTCTGATGATTTTGAAATTATATTATCTAAAATTAGTACTAGTAATAAGATAGTATGTGTAATGGGTGATTTTAATATTGATTTTTTATCTGAAAATAACAACTCACAAAGATTTTGCACGATACTTCATTCTAATTTTTTTCACTGTGTTATTGATAAACCGACACGGATTAGTGAGCAATCATTATCTTTAATTGATAATATATTTATAAATACAAATATAGCACGAAATCAATCAGGTATTCTTTATAGTGATATCTCGGATCATCTCCCCATTTTCTGTATCTTATTTGAAGTATAAAGATATTGTAAGAAAATAAATAAGGGAAAATTACGTAGGCTTACAATGGAAAATATCAATTGTCTGAATGATGCTCTATCACCAATAACTTGGGATGACGTACTTGCTTGTGATGATGTGGATAAAGCATATGAATTATTTTGGAATAAATTTTATTATTATTTTGATAAGAACATCCCATTGTGAAACAAACAAACAGGAAGTAAAAGAATAAGAAATCCATGGATTACAAGAGGTATTTTACAATCGATATTAAAGCTAAATGAATTATATAAGTTGCAATTAAACGATCATTCTGATGGAAATGTATATGAATATAAAGGGTATAGAAATAAATTGACAACAATAATACGAACGTCGCGTAGATTGTATTACAAAAAACAATTTGAGAATGCACAAGGAAAAATGTCTTCCACATGGAAAATTGTGAAAGATTTATTAGGGAATCATAAGCAGAAAATCATTCCTAAAATACTGAATGTTAATGAACATTGTGTTAAATCATCACAAAACATAGCTAATGCCTTTAATGAGTTTTTTTGTAAAAATTGGTCCTAATCAGGCTAAGAAAGTCGATAGTCATGGAACAAATTTTCATCAATATCTTACTAATTCATGTAATCATTCACTATTCTTAAAGCCTAGTGATCATATAGAAATTATGTATATAACATCATCTTTGAAATTAACACATTCTACTGGATATGATGAAATCAACACTGTTTTGCTGAAACAGATCATTGAATCAATTATTATCCCTCTTTCTCATATTTTTAATCTTTCTTTATTATCTGGAGTATTTCCTACTCCATTCAAGATAGCAAAAGTTATTCCTGTGTATAAAAAAGATGATTATTCAAATATTAGTAATTACCGACCCATTTCTTTGTTACCCACATTTTCTAAAATACTGGAAAGAATTATATATAATAGACTAGACAGTTTTTAAACTAAATATAATATTCTGAATCCTGATCAGTATGGGTTCAGGAAATCACATTCAACTGATCTGGCGCTTATGCAATTTTATGATCGAGTATCAAATGCCTTAGCTGATCGAAAGCATGTTATCGGTGTCTTCATGGATTTAAAGCCCATGTCACACTGGCCAACGGATGCAAAAAGGACACAGCGGACGAGCAAAATGTTCCATCCGTTGTTATCCAATCTCAAAAGGGGCAAAAATTTGCATAACCAGAGCGGATAACACGGAAGCGGGGAGGACGCAGGGTGGATGCAAAGCGGATGCAGAATGGAAGCCCAGTGGATGGAAGCGGATGGGAGCAGATGGGAGTGGGTGGCACATCCGCAGGGCTTCTGGGGGGCCTCAGCAAAGCGGACGTGGAACATATACAGCAGATGCAAAGCGGATGCTAAACGGATGAAGCGGATGCACAGCGGAAGCCTAGCGGATGCACAGCGGAAGCCTAATGGATGCCTGGCATTCACTGCGCATGCAGGGAGGATGCATTGCGTCAGCCCCGTGGATATAACAGAAGCAGCTCGGAAGCATGTCGCCATTCAGAGGAAAGACCTGCTGCCGGATGCATCGACTGCCTTGCCTGCCCTGCCTGCATGTCTGCCTGCCAGCCTTGCTGCCAGCCTTGCTGCCAGCCTTGCTGCTAGCCTCCCTGTCAGCCTTGCTGCCAGCCGGTCTGCCTGCCAGCCTTGCTGCCTGCCTTCCTGCCAGCCTTGGTTCATGTCTGCCTGCCAGCCTTCCTGCCAGCCTTGGTTCATGTCTGCCTGCCAGCCTTCCTGCCAGCCTTGGTTCATGTCTGCCTGCCAGCCTTGGTGCCTGCCTGCTTGCCAGCCTTCCTGCCAGCCTTGGTGCCAGCCTCCCTGCCAGCCTTCCTGCCAGCCTTGGTTCCTGCCAGCCTCCCTGCCAGCCAGCAACCCCACAACCATGCAGAAGCACAGCAAGCCTCAGCCATCTGCTGCCAGCCCTGGCAAGAGGGACAGGCCTGCCATCCCTCCCCCTGGCCCTCACTCTGGTTCTGCTGGGGCTTCTGCAGCATGGGCTCGCTCTTCTGGGGCTGGCGCTTCTGCTTCTGGAGGAGCTGATGACAAGCACTCCAGCACCAGCCACCTCCACAGCACCTGCACCCTTCACCCCTGGGACTGAGCGACCAAGAGGAGTGCCAGAGACTCATTTTTGTCTTATAGCTTGTTGTTAATAAAGTCTATTTATGATTCACACACTTGTTTCATTTCTTTTTTTTAATAAAGTCTTGCTGGAAACTTTTAGAAATGGTTTAAGCCTTTGCATGCTTGTGGGATGAGTAAGGATAGCTTTGGGATGGGTTAGGATAGCAGTGGGATAGATAAACCTCCATAGTGGGACTGTATGGTCCACCCTCCCAGGTGCCACATCTACGGCTCTTTATTATCAATAATAATGTAATAATTATCCACACATGTCAACCTAAACACAACTCTTTATTAAACGCCCTGTTCATTGTAGGCCAACCAAACATACATGGCCCAATCTCATCTGTGTGATGAGACAGGCTGAAGGAAGCATCCATTAAGCATCTACCATCCTGTCTTGCCACTCCACTGCTCCAGCTGGGGAGTTGCACCAGTGTCTCAGGAGGTTGCGCTGCTTCTTTGCTTCATGTGAGGTTCTGTTGGGGTCTTGCACATCCTGAGTGTCGATCAGGTTTCGCCCTTGCCTCCATTCCCCAGGCTCCATGTCCCCATTGCATTGTTGGAGGTCCACGAGCCTGTTCTGCAAGACTGGGTAGCGGGTGTGCATGAGATTGTTCAGGATGCAGCAAGCTTCCATGATCCTCCTCACGGTCTCTGGGCAATGCTGCATGGTGGTGAGAAGTACCTGGAATCTGTTGGCCAGAATGCCAAAGGCGGTCTCTACCACCCGTCTTGCCCTGGACAGCCTGTAGTTGAAGATCCTCTCTTCACGGGTGAGGAGTCTGGAGGTGTAGGGCTTCATGAGTTAGGTTGTGAGGGGGAAGTCGTCATCCCCCACGATGAAGTAGGGCACATCTTGTGTGTCGTTGGGCAGGGGTTCTGGATCTCTGAAGCCCACGATGAGGTTGAGTTCCTTGAGGTGACTGGCGTTGTATACCTGGGCATCTGAAGATGAGCCGTTGCCTGAAGCATCGATGTACATAAACTTGTAGTCAGTGTCGACCATGGCAAAGAGGACAATGCTGAAGAAGCCCTTGGAGTTGAAATAAGTGGACCCCGAGTTGGCTGGAGATTTGCAGGCCATGTGCTTGCCATCTATGGCTCCAACAGTGTGGGGGAAGTTCCACTTCTGATACCACTGCTCTGCAACTTTCTTCTATCCTTCTTCAGTGGAGGGGCACTTTAGGAACTCCTCGTATTCTTCGATGATGGCCTGCACCACTTCTCTGACCACAGTGCTGATGGTGTTGGATGGCACCCTCCAGCTGTTCTGCATGCTCCTGTAGGAGGTCCCTGAGGCCAGCTGGCGCAGAGTGAGTGCCACCTTGAGCCCAGGTTCCAGGCTGGGCCGGAAGCTGGTGTTTGCCTTGGTCAACCTGGGTGTCAGCCGCTGCACAACTTTGTCAAACATGGCTGGAGGCATCCTCATGAAGTTCTGGAACGCCCGAGTGTCTTTGCTCCTGAGCTCCACCATCAGCTTGTTGTACAGTCCATCCTCTGCTCTTCTGGTGAACCATCTTCGGACCCAGACTCTTTTTGGGTGGCTCCTTTTCTTCTCGCAGTAGTGTTCACAGAGCCTGCAGATGGCTTCGCACTGTTGCAGAACGATGGTGGCTGCCGAAAGGACTTTGTTACAATCCACGGTGGACATGACTGGATGCTGTGGAAGAGCAAGAGCCAGATGAAGGCTGCAGAGGTCTGCACCGCTGGGTTGCTGTTCTGAAAGTGCAATGCAGGCGAGTTGCTCCCCCTTTTTATAGGCAGTATAGGTTTTCCGCTAGGCATCCTGTAGGCATCCTGTAGGCATCCTGTAGGCATCCTGTAGGCATCCTCTAGACATCCTTAATATCCGAGATAGGTCCCCTCTGCAAACGTTTTTTCCATTTTAAACACTTTGTTTCCGTTCTGCATCCATTCTGCATCCATTCTGCATCTGTTCTGCGTCCGTTCTGCCTCCTCCCTACGTCCAGGCGGATGGAGTTGCGCGGATGCGCAATGGATGCCTAGCGGATACAGCGGATGCGTAGCAGATGCGTAGTGGATGCAGAACGGTCAAACTGGATACATTTTCCGCGCAAAAGTTTTAGGCAGTCCAAAACTTTTGGAGCAGATGAAACGTCAATAAACGGATGCTGGACGGATAGAGAGGAAGCAAAACGGAGGCAGTGAGTACAGAACGGAAGCATCGCGTTAACCAATGGATGGCAAGCTTTTTTGCCCGTTTTACATCCTTTTTGCATCCGTTGGTTCTGTGTGACATGGGCTTAAGCAAGGCATTTGATACCTTAACCATTCCATATTGGTATAAAAGCTACATTTCTATGGTATAACAGGAACTGCTCTGAAACTAATTGCAAGTTATTTCAATGATCGAAAGCAATTTACATGTTTTGATTTCTGTAATTCATAAATATTGTTGATTAAATGCGGCGTACCATAAGGGTCAATTCTTGGGCCATTTTTTTTTTATTATATGTCAATGATTTACCTAATGCATCAAGTTTATTACAATATGTTATTTTTGCTGATGACACTAATGTATTTCTCTCGAATTCAGATTTTCAATGTCTCATTAGATCCTTAAATAATGAATTACCAAAACTGTCACAGTGGTTTAAAGTAATATATTATCTTTGAATTTACAAAAAATGAATTATACACTTTAAACATCCAAGGAAACTGATTGGCTGTGATACTCAATATATTCTGAAAATAGATGGTTTTCCTCTTGAGAGGACAACATCCACTAAATTTCTTGGAATTATAATTAATGAAACTCTAAGTTGGAATGATCATGTGAAATATATTTCATTTCCTATTGCTCGTAATGTTGGAATATTATGTCAACTCAAACATTGTTTATCTTTGGATATTTTGATTATGCTTTATAATGCACTTATCCTACCATACATTTCTTATTGTAATATGATATGGGCAAACTCGGTGTCTGCCAACAATATTATATTAAAATTGCAAAAGAAAGCTATTCGTATATGTGCAAATGCTGCTTATAATGATCTCACAGATCCCCTATTTTTTTCTTTTAAGACCTTAAAGGTAATGACATCCACACTTTACAAACTGCACTTTTGATGTTCCACTTTAATACCGATTTATTACCTCCTTCATTTATCGATATGTTCCAGCTGAACTCAGAAATCCATTCCTATCCAACAAGGAATGCAATGGATGTACATTTGAATAACCCCAAAACATTCTTAGCACACAAATCCATACAATACACTGGCCCAGATATTTGGAACAAACTTCCACTTGAGTTACGTAATACCAAGTCTATTTATTCATTTAAAAAAGTATTAAAGAAAATGTTGATCTCACAGTATCTGATATTTTCTGTAGAAACATTTAACGATTCATTCTTTATTCATTGTTGTATCTATTATGTTTATCTCTTTTTGAGATCCTGTACATGTGGATGCACCTGCAGTATACTGTGTTCCTCTGATTTAACTGGGATTCATTCCTTCTCTGTTGTTTTATTATTCATGTTGTGTCGGGCAAATCATGCTTCACTATAATATTATGTCTTGAACGAACAAGTAGAATTGTATGTTTTATAGATGATTGTTTTTGTCTTTTTCTCTTCTTCTCTCTCTCATTCAATGTAATTTTTATATGACAAAGGTAACATTTATCATGTGAATACATCACTTTAATTTACTAGCATAAATATATATATGCATGTATATGTCTAGGTATATAGGTATGTCGAGTTGATTTGGCAAGACTAATATCGGGAGGTTTTTATCATCTGCTCCGCTTCTATTCTTCTCTTTCTCTCTCTTCCTTTCTTTCTCTCTCCTTAACCCTTATTCCACGAGCATCATGTTGGACCCTTTTGTTTTTATTGTAATGTTATTCATTATTGCTTGCCAAATAGTCAAGCTTTGTGCTTATTTTTGGCAATTGTTTTGTATTGTTTTGTATGTTTTTGTTTTGTTTTGTATGTTTAATAAATAAATAAATAAACAAACAAACAAACAAACAAACAAATAAAAAAATAAAAGCATACCTAGTGAGAAATTTAACCTGGAAATAAGGAGAAACTTTCTGACAGTGAGAACAATCAACCAATGGAACAGCTTTCCCTCAGAAGTTGTGGGAGCACCATCACTTGAGACTTTCAAGAAAGGTTGGACTGCCATTTGTCAGAAATGGTGTAGGGTCTCCCACTTGGGTGGGGGGTTGGACGAGATGACTTACAAGATCCCTTACAACTCTGATTATCTGTTATCTGTTATGACACACATTCTGTTATCTGGTATTCCACATATTCTCAAACTGTGGTTCACAACCCATAGGAGACCAACAGCAACTCGAGAGAGGGAGGAGAGGGAGAGAGGAAGAGTGCACTTAGGTTCTTCTTAATGGAAGCATAAGGATTTTATCAACTACCAAGAATGTTGTATTCTTTAAAATGCATCTCGATTACAGAATCAGAATAGAGCTGGAAGGTACCTTGGAAATCTTCTAGTCTCCTCCTTCTCAAGCAGAAACCCTATACCATTTCAGACAAATGACTGTCCAGTTTCTTCTTAAAAACCTCCAGTGATGAAGCATCATAACTTCTGAAGGCAAGCTGTTCCACTGGTTAATTGTTCTCATTGCTAGGAAGTTTATCTGAATTCCAGGTTGCTTCCCTCCTTGATTAGTTTCCATCCATCGTTGCTTGTCCTGCCCTTCTGGTGCTTTGGAAAATAAATTGACCCTCTCTCTCCTCTTTGTGGCAGCCTCTCAAATATTGAAATACTGCTATCATGTTCCCCCGAGTCTTCTTTTATCTAGACTAGCCATACCCAAATCCTGCAACCATTAGTCTTCAGGCCTTTAATTGTCTTAGTTTTTCTTCTTTGCACTTTTTCCAAAGTCTCAATATCTTTTTTGTAATGTGACCACAACTGGATGCAGCATTCCAGGTGTGGCCTTACTAAGGCTTAATAAAATAGTATTAAAACGTCATGTGTTTTTGATTCTATGCCTCTTTTATACAACCAGAGATTATATTCGTTTTTTGGCTGCTGCCGCACACTGCTTGCTTATGTTTAAGCAATTGTCCACTAGGACATCAAGGTCCCTCTCACGGTTACTGTTTTTGAGCTAGATTTTGCCTAATCTGTATTTGTACTTTTGGTTTTTCCCGCCCTGGTATAAACTCTTGCTTTTCTCTACATTAAATTTAATTTTGTTGGATGGGGCCCATTGTTCAAGTCTGTCAAGATCTTTTTGGATCCTGAGCTTGTCTTCTGGGGTGTTGGATATTCCTGTCAGCTTAGTGTCAACTGCAAATTTGTTAAGTGTTGTGCAAAGAATAGAACAGTGTTGTGCAAAGGATAGAAAAAATAAGAAATAGTAAGCAAAGAGAATTAAAGGCAGCTGAAAAGAGAAAGAAAACAAAATCTAATTAATCTTAGTTTACATCAATACCATATGCTATGGCAATCCACAAATGGATCCACAAATATTGACACCATGGCTGCACTAAATTGGCTTTCACATAATGTTTTTAATAAGATAAAGAACAAGTTAACTAGGTTTCCAGTTTTAGTCTTTCTGTTTTTGGTCAGGATTCTATAAGCACAAGAAAAGCCTAGTTTTACTTCAAAAATAATATCACTATTCTGAATAAAGCAGGACTTCTAAATAATGTACAATTGCCTACATTTCATCATCTTGAAGATAGTTAGGCTATTTTGACAAATTTAGGATGCTTCTTTAAATTATTACTTATGTTAGAAAATAAATGTAATACTTGCATATCTTTTATAAATACTTTATCTACTAATAACAGTTGTTATATCAAAATGATTCTTTAACACATACACAAAATGTTCTCCACAGCATAACAACTGACAGCTATTGACCATGTCACAAACTCTTAGTGTATACTGATGATCCATGTACCATTAATAGCTGGTTTTATCTTCTCTTAGAAGCATTTACATATGAAGTTGGACTGAAATAGTATTGAGTTTCTTGTTTGAAAAACTAAAAGACCTCCAAAGTCCTTCAGGATTCAAACCAGCGGGATTCAAAAATTTTTACTACTGGTTCTGTGGGTGTGGCTTGGTGGCTGTGGCAGGGGAAAGAAACTGTAAAATCTCCAGTTAGAGATGGTATTTGCTGGTATTTGCTGCTGCTCCAAACTACTCAAAATTTCCGCTACCAGTTCTCCAGAATTGGTCAGAACCTGTTAAATGCCACCTCTGCTTCCAACATTGTTATTTTGTCATTTTGAAGTAGTATATGTACCAAGCCATTGATATGCATGTAGAAATCTAAACATTATTGAACTTTTTATCCATTTTATTTTACAAAAACATATGGCTTTGTTGTTTTAAATTTGACATATTCAGAAACATTTAATGATTAAAACAGTGTGTTTATTTCTTGCACAACCATAACCCAAGTAAATATTATAAAGTTAAATTTTTGATAAACTTGGTCACAAGTAAAACTGGGAAAAGTGCAAATTAAATGCATTCTCTAATCATTTGGAATTTGAAATAGTCCAATATATATAATTCTTGTTCATCTGCTATTGCTTTGGTTCTGACATTTTGATTTATTATGGACAAGCGTTTGAATAAAAAAAGTCAAATAGATCACATTTTCTGTACAAAGTGAGGTTTGTGACATCACTTAAAATAGTGGCTTAGAACCAGATGAACATATTCTTTGAATTGAAACATTGTAAATAATGGAATTTAATTAAGTCAGACTAACTTAAGTCTCATTGATTTCAGCCAGCCTACTCTAACTAAGTTTGGATCCAATCCAATATCATTAAAGAAAATGCTATTTAACTCAGATAATTCCACTTAAATATTTAAAAAATCAACTATCCAGATTTTCAACTGTTTTAATTGTCACTTACAGTAATTAGCAGACCAAGAACTCAGATACTAGTTATAAGAAATTAGTTTGAATATGTAGTGACAAGATGATTTTATATGATAGGTTGATGGATATAATTAAAAAATGAGCATTATAAAAAATAGTTTTAAAATTATTTTTGACTTTCTAGAATATTAACCATGTGTTTATTAAGGGATAATCCAGGACACATACTTTTTTAAAAAATACAGATTTATTTAAATTTATATAGCTGCTCATCTCATATACATGATTCTGGGTGGCTCACAAGTTAAAATAAGAAAAACTCTTAAATTATTTTTTTAATGAAGAAATTAAAACAGTGAAAACAAATTAACAAGAAACATAAAATGAACTAAATAAATAAGCTACATAGCTCTTACTCTTAAATAATCTTCTCCAGACATTTTTGAACTTCAATTTTCTTTATCTGCAGATGAGATGGGCATCTGCCAGGAATTGAAAAACAACATAAATGGATTCTATATAGGACCAGTAGTAGGACTTAGTGGGATCTTGTGACCAGAGTAAGAAAATAAAGAACAAATCAGAAATCTGCATCGCCAGTTGGAATGTGCTTTTTTTTTGAAAGTAGGAAGAGGTAATGTTGCTCTCTGCTTATTTCTTCCCAATCATGAAAGCTACTTGCAGATTGCTGCACTGTTAAAGTCCAGACTTCCTCCTACTATTTCTAAACATTAGGGGTACTCAAAAGTTGTGACATACCTTGAAGATTGTAAATATATTTTGGTTACTTGACAATATAATTTAGAAGTACGAGGTAAGTAATTACATAAATATCATAGTTTCTTAACATTTTGTATGTTTTGCTATTGCCTGAAATACTGCTGAGCATTTTGCTTATGGCATATGATTTTCTACCACCCCAGCCCCTATACTGGCTACTTCACAGAGAGAGAGAGAGAGAAACCAAAACAACGTTGGCCATGGTTTTTAGGATCTTCTAGAGCACAGGAATCAAACTCGCCATGTCTTGC
Organism: Laticauda colubrina; assembly: GCA_015471245.1. NCBI lineage: Eukaryota > Metazoa > Chordata > Lepidosauria > Squamata > Elapidae > Laticauda > Laticauda colubrina. Next base: position 37,511,201 of record BLBF01000002.1, read on the forward strand.
CATAACATGACATTTTGTAACATTTTTCCCATTCACGGAGCTGGGGTGGCCATGGTCTATGTGTGATGTATCTGGCCTGTGGACTGCCAGTTTGACACTGTTATTCTCGATGGACTTTTAACAGAGATAAAATAATGCCTAGTTCCCTAGTATATAGAAAACTTCTGGCATGAAATTTGTTAGAAACTATTGCAGAACTATTAATAAAGGTACTTTGAGATCTTAGAAACCAAAAGAGTATGAGGAAAGAGTTTTTTGTTTAAAGAAGCTTGTATATTTTCACATACAAATAAATTTATGGGGGAGGGAAATGTATGGGCACGTGAATATAAAAATATATATGCTCAGTAAGATTTGCCTATTGCTTTTCTGGAAAAGAAAAGTGAAAAGAATAAGCCATGGGGGACTTGTCCAATATGGAAGGAAAGTAAGAAAGATGATCTTGACAGAAATACATGGAAGGTGTTGCCTAGGCTAAAGGAGCAGAAACATTTTCTAAGTCTATAATGTACAGATAACAGTCAGAAATGGTTCACAGAGAAACCTCTCTAACTCACTGATATATTGTAATAAGGAAGATGAAGTACAGAACAGTCAGGTTTACAGATTTTTGTTATTATAGCAAAACTCAATAAAAGTAGTTTTAGCTTTCCTGTGGAGTTGGCTTCATGGTTTGGACTTCTTAGTGGTGCTGGAAAATGAAAGGACGTGGTGATCTATTTCTTGTCAAAATATCTCAGAATAGGTGTAACACACCCTCTCATCCTAATTATGTTCTCCTTGCCTAAAAAGATTTTTGTAATCCAAATAAATGCCCACATATTTTATGATGTTTTAGAAAAAAACAAACAAACTGATGTGTTAAAACAGCTTTTGACATACTTATGGGAGATAAAAAAGTAATCCCCAACCAGACAAAAATTTGGGAAAAAAAAGATTAAAAATGTCAATCCCATACCATGCAGTGATGGCATCACATCATTCCAAATCTTCTAAATATTTAAATCAAATTAAAATATTTAATTTGAAAGCAGTGGGACCTTTAAATCACAACTAACTTAAGCCTTATTAATTTTAATTGAACTTATGTATATGTAAACCTGGATTGTCTGAATATCTTTCAACAAGTGCACATTCAAGTGCACATTACAGACTATTAATTTCTATTATTAATCAGTTTGTTTGCCAAGTTAATAGGGCTACCATCTGGGACCCAATCCAGGCAAAATTCAGGCCTTTTAAGAACATACTGAATGTTTCTCTTATGTGAAATCTTGAACATTATTTAGATCCCTCTTCATTATCAACTGAAATAAAAATCAAGACTTGGGTATACAATATAGGTTAAGCTTAGCCTAAGAACAATCAAACTCAAATTAAATACAATACTTTGGCCTCTCCTATTGGCCTCATCAAAACTTAGTTGTGATGAATGTTTGCTTGAGACAGTCCTTATAGGGAGTAGAATCTTTCCTGTCTTCTTGAAACCCATCTACACAGACTGGCCTGAAGAATCGCCTCAAGGCACGTGACTGCTGAAGTTCAACAGGCCTGGCATTGTAAACTGCCTGGAGGGAAAGCTACTGAGGACCACACAGAAATTGCGAGAAGCTCTTGGGAAGAACATATATATCAGGGAGCTTCAATCAACTGATGAATCAGCAAAGAAACTGGTGAGGCTTCCTTTCTTAAAAAGTGTATTGTTGTGCAAGGATATATTCCTCACCAGAACTTACTCATTTCCAGATGGCTTGTACACTTCTGCTATATTTGTATCTAGACATTGGCATGGAAACATGCTGTAACTGGTCCTCATGCCAATTTCACTATGATCAACAGCCCTTAAGTGTGTGCTATATAAAGCATCTCCAGAAAAGATTGCTTTTATTTATTTCTTGAGACTTCAGAAGAGCACAACTAACCTCTGGCTTATACTAGCAATGAAAAAGAGGGGGTGGTGAAAAGTAAATGAAATCAAATGTATTTTCATTTAGCCATTGATTCATTGATCTTCTATTGCTTTTGAGAGGTAACTAGGGCAAAGAGCTGACTTTGAGAAAAGAAGCTGGCTTTTGTAAAAGGAAAGTGTCACATTTTTTTTTTAATTAAGTGATGACATTTTCCTTTCTTTTAAAAAAAAATTAATAAAGCACAGAAAGAATTCAATTGCTTCTTTCAACAATTCTGGAAAAAGAGCAGAGTGTTAAAACAAACTTTCCTGATTTTATTTTCAGAAGTAGAGAGAGAGGGTGTAGGGGGGAGAAAGAGAGTTGAGAGCCAAATATAATCACTCCATTAGTATTATTAATAGCATTCAGCTTGCTTCACATGCTTTCAATCAGACAGTGTTGTCGTGAGTCTTGTATTTGCAAGCACTGTCTGAACTACTGAGGGCTTTCATAAAAGCACAGAAGTGCCTTCATAGCAACTGCAAGCAGCGTTTGGGGAACAATAGGTTTACCTATAGCGTCTTGAGATATTTCGGGAAAAGCCCAACCACTTGCTGTATTATTCTTCAAACGTTACACACTCCTTGACCCAGCTACGTTTTAATAAGCTCGATTGCCACTTCACAGTCACACATCTCTTTACCCTCAACCTCCTAAATCCCTTTGGGCTGTCTTATTTACACAGCATTCAGATCCCATTGGGCTGTCCTCATCCAGAGGGGTCTTCCTTTGGTTATTTCATCAACCCCTCCTATTTCTCTTATTCTCTTTCTGTTTTCAGAAAGAATCTCTAAGAATTGTGTAATTATTGCCAAGGAATATATCTGTCAAGATAATTAAGTAGAACAAAGCCTTTGGCAGGAAGACAATAGCAAGAAGTAACACAAGAATTTGGAAACAATGGTAATAGTGTCATTAACTCCATAAAATTCTTCAAGCTTGTCGGAATCATTCAGCACAAACAATGTGGGATGCTATTATAAAAGCATTGTCTAACGAGGAAGTAATTTCTGCTTGAAATTTGCTGACTTGTTTTGTTAATTAATCTCCTCAAGGTCATTTGCTTTGTTGAATGAAGATGCAAAGTATTCTTTGCTGCAAGAAAGCTCGGCCAAAAAGACAAGAAGCACTCTATTTTGAATATTGGTCTCTTTTCTCAGATATAGCTTTAATAGATCTCTTTCATTCAAATGAAGTAAAACTGTCCATGTTTGGAATTGGACCTGATCATTTGGCCCTACTTACTGAGCTTCTCATATTACTTCTCATTTTTGCCACAATGTTCTTGTAGTACACACAGTAAAGAAAATAAGATGGTTCCTTCAAACAGTACTATTATCTGCTACATATTACAGCTAAGATATTAGTGAACTATTTAATTATTTTCATTCATTGTTTTCTGTTTTTTACCCAAGTACTCATAAAACAACTAATGAATCAATGAAACTATTCTAAAATTATTGATCATTCATTCTTAAAACAGTGGGTGCTCCATGACTTGAGCCTTTTAAAAGAGATTGGGGAGCTATTTGTCTGGAACGGTATAGGGTCTCCTGCTTGAGTAGTGGGTTGGACTAGAAGACCTTCAAGGTCTCTTCCATTTCTGTTATTCAATAGTCCATGAAAATGCCTTTCACTGCAGATATAAGGCCATGAAAAAAGTCCCCCTTGGCTCAGTGGGAACTTTGTCTCCAACCTCAAGCCTCATTACTATGGCTTCAGCATTAACAATTAAATTGCAGTGGTCTAATAAGTAGATTTTGATTTGAATCATGTTTGATTCCTGATGACTTCATGGCTCAACTATGTGAATTTCTTGGCCAGGATTCAGGAATGGTTTGCTATTTGCCATTTAAAAAAAATACAGTTGGGGGAAGCACAAATAGTTTAAAAGAAATAAATTAAGATACCTTTTAATTTGCCTGTTATTGTCCTGTATGCCTTGTAAATGAGGCAAATTTTGAGAAACTGTAGTGTAAGATGCACACTGTATCTGAATAATGGGGGAGAAAAGGGAAATGGAAAAGAGAAAGGAAATGGAAAAGCAATGAAGTCTTAATGTTCATATCTTTAAGAAACAGCATAAAGTATCATCTTAGCAAAAATAAGGCTTATTTTAGTCTTCAGACACAGCATGGTGAGAAGAGCAAATGAATTAGTAACAAACAAGCAGCTGGAAGGCAGATCTCATGATTTTTTTGATGAGGATAGGACGTGGAGATGTGCAGTGGCAAGTCATTTCTCCCATATTCATGCGGGAGGGGGGGAGATTGGGTGGAGAGAGAAAAAGAGAGAGACAGAAAGAGGGGGGGAGACTGAACGTCATGTCTGCATATCTCTCTCTCTCTCTCTCTCTTTCTGTATTAAAAACCCTAATGAAAAGGAACAAAGCTCATCCTGAAAGTGAATATTGCTATGTTTGTCAGAGAGGCATTAATAATTCTTACCAGCATATTTCCACAGATTGCAAATTGACAATGCCTCTCTCTCTCTCTCTGTGTATGAACAATATAGGAATATTGTATATTAAATTGTTCAATTGTACTAATTGCCCTGTTGTTAAAATAAACTTTTAATTATCATTTTATAATTCAGATGGCCCAAAGATTTTTGAAATGAAATCCAGGGGGTATGGGTTTCCCATGGGGTTTCTGTTAAGAAGTCTCTGGAACAGCCCTTGTGAATCTTGTTAACCAACCTTTATGTTTATTCACTATAGATAGGTACCCAGCTCTGAAAACTAAGATCTTGAATATAAAACAGAAAGCAATAAATATTTCCCCATCCCTGCTGGACTTAAATTCCTTAAAGAGATTGTATCCATTTGTATTAATACTAAAAAGGAGATGCTCAGGCAGAGGTTACCTCTGTAATTAAAAACACTGAAGAATATTCTTAGAATGAGAAAGGAAACATGCAGCATATTATTCAATCCATAATGCTTTTTTTATTGCAATATTTTTTAAAAGAACCTAACAGCTGAGGATGATCCTAAAGCCATTGCTACTGAAGACTTTTGCACTAGATATGCATGTATTCATCTGTTAAAATGAATACTAAGAAGGGAGAGGGGGAGGGAGGGAGGAAGAGAGAGGAGAGGAGAGGAGAGGAGAGGAGAGGAGAGGAGAGGAGAGGAGAGGGAGAGAGAGAGAGAGAGAGAGAGAGAGAGAGAGAGAGAGAGAGAGAGAGAGAGAGAGAGAGAGAGAGAGAGAGAGAGAGAGAGATTCACCTTGAATGAAATTGATTATTTCAAATATTCTGTAACTTTTGTTGGCCAACTGATTTTTATATTTAAATTTAAGACACTTAAATATCACTATTTCTCCAAGCACCCAGTTACATTAGAAGGGTAGATTTGTTTTTTCAAAAAACATACACCTCTTGCATAGTCCACTAGCTTCACCCAGCTTTGTCACAGAGATAAGCCATTTCAGTTCCAGTTGCTTCCAGTTAGCATTTTCTCGAGATGACTTTATCACTAACGGAAAAAAGCAACATCAAAAGAAAAATGGAGAAAGAAGCAAAAGTTCTTTTGCTTGTGCATAATTTTTTTTTATATATTCAAATACAGTTGTAGGTAATATTCATGACTAATATTAAATGAAGCCTAGAATTAGACAAAATGCAACAGACATATATTGAAGTGAACGTTTTATTATGTGTCATGTCAGTCAGATTAAAGAAAAGAATGCATGACATCAACAGGATATTGCATGTATATCAAGCAATCTATTTATATATGACAGGGAGGGTTTGATTTCTGGAAGGAGTGACAACCCTGTAAAATAACTGCTCGCCTTCAAAATTACAATAAGATGAAACATGTACATTTTTGAATGCACTTTTTTAAAAAAATACAATTAACAAAATAGGGATAAATATGTTTGGGAATCAATAGTGACATCCAGAATAAGAGAGGAGAGAACTAATCTGCAGAGATGCAGAAAGGTTATTGGGCAATGTCTCTAGCATTCCAATCTGGAGAGAAAATGGATATGAAAAGCCAAAGTGTCTGTGAGAAATATTCCAGGGAAGTTAATTTAATATGAAGCAGTGATGAGTTTTCTCTCCTGCAGAATAATATGAATATAGTGAGAATGTCTGATCTTCTGTGGTGTATCTAAGATTATAACGATGATTCCATACCATTTTTGCTGAATAAAACAATCAAAATAAAGGGGATTTTTTTTTGTAGCCTTCCTCCCAATATGTATTTTGTCCCTGCAAACACTATTTTGTTAAATTCATATTTCTTCCCTTTGTCTTTCTCCCTGGTATAGCAATCAGCAAAAAACTGTGGAAATAGAGGCCTGACTGTAGCTATTGTTGAACAATTCCAGGCATTGCTTAACTCAGCCATCTTCTTCTCCCTGCCTTCTTCTGACATCAAGGTTATCTTTGCTATGAAAATAAATAAATAAACCAATAAATAAATAAAACTAAAACTTCACTTGCTAAGTTCACTAGCTCTCAAGATAAAATGCAGTGAGAAAGAAATTTCTTGGGTTCACAATCATGCATTTGGATACACATGAAAGGCATTGGAATGAGGGTAAAAGAACAATCAGTGGTCACTTGACTTTATTTCCTTTTCCAGAATGATAATTTGTATGAATTATATATGTTTCCAAGGTTATTTCCTTTTCCAGAATGATAATTTGTATGAATTATATATGTTTCCAAGGTTATCTGAGCAGAACGCACAGGAGCAATCTGACAAGTCACTCATAAAATCTGTCAAATGAGAAAAGCAGAATTTCCATGCAAAGATGCATTTAAGCTGCATTCTGAAAATAATGTGAATGGTAGTCAAATATTTCCCCCCCCCCCACCAACCATTATTTGCCAGAGTTCATGGCAATTTTCAAACCATACATTTGGTGGAGCTACAGGACAGAAGCAATCAGAGCTGACTTTCTACATCAGTAAATTCCAGCTGTATTTTCTCATAACCTTTTCCTTCTTTGTTCAAATGGGAACTTCCATTTTAAATTGCAATCTATGACTTTTGAAACAGAAGTTAAAGCCTCTTGCTGGCAAATTCTTCTGGTCGCTATTTTGACTTCCTGCTTTTTTATTATTATTTTTTTATTTTCAAAAGACATCACAGTCGTGTTACATTGAGACAAAGATGCCAATATTTTTAAGGAGACAACCCCATGCCCCCACCTCATTCACCCCATGTGAGTGAGGTTACCAAGAAGATTATACATTAAGAAATGCCAGACTAATGCTGAAATTCAATATGTTGGCTGCTTAGGAACAAGGATTAAATTCCTTGCCATGATATATTGTTTGCATTTATTCATAATACTTGTGATGCTGAAAACTCACTCCGATTTAAGCTTAATTACTTGCGGCTTTGAAATGCATTTGCTAAAATCAACTTAAAGGCGGGTAGAGGGCAAACATGGAATATGGCAATAAGCAAGTTGTGGTTTGACACAGTCCAAAACAAGGAAGCAAAATTAAGAGCAAGTGCCAGATTTTTAAATAATCCAGACAAACCAGAAAGTGCTGTTCTTGCTATCAGCAAGCAGAGGTACTGAATTATATTTCCTTGAAAGCAGACTTCATCAGAAGAAATATCTTGGTAAGTTCTGGAGCTGGTGAAAATATAGATTTTAAAGCCATTTAGTGAACTGAACTGGCAGGAAAAAATTCTTTTGTGTTGCTCCTGCCTTGAACCAGGAGATAATCTGGAAGGTTTGCCTTGAACCAGGAGATAATCTGGAAGGTGCTCTGCTGGTCAGTTGACTGGTCATATGACTGACAAGAAAAGTGCTATTTCCTGCTGCCCAGCTAATCAGCATAATTCAGCAGCTGAAGGAAACAAATAGCTAGTTTTCTATTGCCAGAGGCACTGGGAAACTAACAATCTTGTGCAAGAGAGCTGAAATTAGGGGAATAACAATCCTTGTTCAATGGTTTAGGGAAAGTGGGGATCAAAAAGGAAGAGAGATACTACATGATATGGGTGTGTAATGAATACGCTCACTTGTAACCATTCAGACATGGCAACTCCTATCCCGTACAGGTAGTCCTCAAGTTACGACAGCAATTGAACCCAAATTTTTCATTGCTAGATGAAACATTGTTTAAGTGAGTTTTTTGCCCCATTTGATGACTTTTCTTGCCACAGTCATTAAGTTGTTATTCACAGGGTTGTTAAGTGAATTTGGCTTCCCCATTTACTTTGCTTGTCAGAAGGTCACAAAAAGGGATCACGTGACCCCAGGGCCACTGCAACTGTCACAGGAGTTCTCAAATGTCTGAATTTTGATAATGGGACCAGGGCAATGCTGCAATGGTTGTAAGTGTGAAAAATGATCATAATTTTGTAACTGTCATGAAATGAACCATTGTAAGTCGAGGACTATCTGTATAACATGGATCAGAAATGGTTGTTCAGATCCTGCTAGAGAAATGGTTGTTCAAATCCTGCTAGAAATCCACCCCAGGCGTTGATCTCCCTGTGGCATCAGAATAAATGAAGGGAGCTCAGGTAGTCTTCAATTTATGGCCACAATTGGGACCAGAATCTTCCTTGCTATGCAAGGCAGTTATTAAGTAAATCATGCTCAATTTTATGACTTTAACAACATTGCAGTTGTTAAATGAATCATGTAGATGTTAAGCAAATACATCTTCCCCACCCCAGGACTTTGCGTGTCAGACGTCATCTGGGAAGATTGCAAATGGCAATCACACAACCTGGGGTGCCATAATTGTCATAAAAACACACCAGTTGCCAAGCACCCAAATTTTGATCACCTGACTGTGGGGATGCTGTGACAGCCATAAGTGTGAAGACCTAAAATGGACACCTAACATCAAAAACATCATCAAAAAAAGCACAACAAAGAATGTTCTTTCTGTGCCAACTCAAAAAGCTCAAACTGCCCAAGGAGCTGCTGATCCAGTTCTACAGAGGAATTATTGAGTCTGTCATCTGCACCTCTATAACTGTCTGGTTTGGTTCTGCAACCCAACAGGACAGACACAGACTTCAGGGGAAATTAGGACTGCAGAAAAAACAATTACTATCAACTTGCCTTCAATCGAAGACATGTACACTGCACAAGTCAAAAAGAGGGCTGTGAAAATATTTACAGAACCCTCACATCCCGGACATAAACTGTTTCAATTCCTTCCCTCAAAACGACACTATACAGCACTGCATATCAGAACAACTAGGCACGGGACAGTTTTTTTCCGAAAGCTATCACTCTGCTAAACAAATAATTCCCTCAACACTGTCCAACTATTTACAAAGTCTACACTACTATTACTATTAATCTTCTCATCACTCCTTATCACCCATTCCCTCCTACTTGTGACTGTATGGTTGCAACTTTGTTGCTTGTAATCTTATGATTTATATTGACTCTTTCTAGTATGATTTGATTGCTTATTGTATCCTATGACTATTATTAAGTGTTGTACCTGATGACTCTTGACAAATGTATCTTTTCTTTTATGTATACTGAGAGTATTTGCACCAAGACAAATTCCTTCTGTGTCCAATCATACTTGTACAATAAAGAATTCTATCTATCTATTCAGTTGTAAGTCACTTTTTTCAGTGCCATTGTAATTTCAGATGGTCACAAAATGAATGGTTGTCAGATGAGGGCAAGCTATGTCCTGTTATGCATTTGATTCTGTTCAGACATTGAGTGGGGAATCTTTTGTACATTTGGCTAATTGTCTATGGAGATTCTCAAGCATTGTTGTCCCAAAGATGCTTTTTCAAAGGCAACTGCATTTTGTTTTTTTTTAAAAATGTTTCACTTCTTGTCCAAGAAGCTTCTTCAGGTCAGAACTGAACTGAACAGTCTTTGGGACATTTGACTAATTATTATCCAAATTGATTAGATGACCAGAATTCTTGTAGAAAGATGATCATTCAAAAAAATTTCCAAATATCCTGAGATGTATAAGTAATGAATCTTTCTTTAGAGCTTCTTAATCTACCTCCCAGGTGTCAAAGGTGATTGTGTCATGGGCCAAATCATGACGTATTGTGATTTTTTTTCCCTTTGTGGAGCCATGGTGGATATGGCCTGTGTATAACATATCCGCCCTGGGATATGGGGCCCACCACTAATAGGCCTGATCTACATATAGAGATTAAAAGCTTCAGCTAGCTGGGACATAGATAGCCAGGGTGGTAAGTAATGTTAAGCAAGTACCTATATTATTTTAGGATAAGGAATGTAGGTAATAACCTACATCAAAATCACTTTGAACAAAAAAAATTCTTGGCCCCAAATTTTGTCCTGAATTGTAATGTTTTATATGTAGGATATGTATTTGCTACTTTAGGTGGCAAATATTGAATAACATGAAGGACAGCTTTCACTCATAAGCACTTCTATTATCAGTTGAAATATCAAGCTGCAACTTATAAGCAGAGGAATGGTGAACACTCTGTTTTTCCATTGTACCGACTAAGCATTCCTACCCACTCCTTCTGCAGCAATTGTAGAATTAAAATCTTGAATTGGGACACTATTCAAAACATTCTTAAACCTTTAAGAATGTACAATGGATAAAGTTTCAATAAAACAGGTTTGAGGGTGTGTGAAATTTGTACTTCTATTCAACACCTAAAAATTACAGATTTTTTTTTTTTTCAAAATATGTATTTGGAACAGTAAATATGCTAGAAAAGCATGCTTTGAAAAGAAAAGGGAGATGTGCCAATGAATTGTACATTTGTAGGCATAAAATAATTTACTACTAAAATATGAGAAGAGGGAGAAAGAAAAGAGTGAACTGGTAAAAAAACAACTTCTAAAAGTGGTTTTTCAATAGTGACATGGAAGGAAGGATGAAAAAGAAACTCAAGATAACCTGGCCTTGATTTTGTTCAACATAAGATCAACAAGACAGCACACTTTCAAGATTTGATTATTCTACCTTCCTACAAAAAGGAACATCTATGGCTTCACTGCTATGTCATTTTCTTGGTCTAGCTCTAGCCTGAAGGATTCACAGGGTATAACTGTCCCTAACTCCAAGATGAATCTGCCCATCAGGCTTCCTATGTTTGAGTTTATTTCAGTAAATAAATTTATGTGAAATTTCTACAATTATGTTTATTCCAGTAGTGGGATTCAAATTTTTTTACTACTGGTTCTGTGGGTGTGGCTTGGTGGGCATGGTGTGGCTGGGTAGGCGTGGTTTGGCGACCATGGCAGGGGAAGGATACTGTAACATCTCCATTCCACCCCACTCCAGGGGAAGGATACTGTAAAATCCCCATTCTCTCCCACCCAACTAATCTGCTTTCCAGCTCTGTTTTCCTGTGCAGGGCAACAAAAGAAGACCCAGCCGATTAGCTGGGAGTGGGGAGGCAGAAAACAGATAGGGGCAGGGCCAGGTGGTATTTCAAACTATTCAACATTTCTGCTACTGGTTCTCCAGAACTGGTCAGAACCTGCTGAATGCCATCTCTGGTTTATTCTGAAGATTAACTATGGATGTTCTGGATATGATAAAAAATAAAAATGCTAAATATGCAGTTACACTTCCTTGGAAGGAGATCAATAGTTTGGGAGTGGGCTTCACTTTATGGGTCTTACAAAAACAGCAGGTGAAGATCATGACAAAGAAAACTTTTTCTCAGATGCAGTTTTCATCCAAATTGCATTATTTTGGAGCACGATGCTCAACCAATAATTGTTATTTATGGCCTGATCACCTTGCATTTGGATTAGTTTAATATTCTCTACTTGGCACTTCTTTGGAAATAATCATTCTCTCAGATCTAGTGGCAGCTGTGGCTGGATTGCTTGGTACACTGATCAGTGGTTTCCTATTGAGGGCTTTTGGTATATCTTACAGCATTCTATAGTGTGACAGTTGAAAGGGGACAATGATATTAAAAGCAGATATGCTTTGAAGAGACAATGGAAGCATATTATGAGAGCAAATAGTGTCTATCTTTTGGTTAGTTTACTGCAGCAGAGATAGGACCAGACTGGGATTTGGGACCTATAGCAGCTGTTTCCTCACCAATGTCCATGGGGCTGGCTGACTTTCTTTCTTTTTTTAAAAAAGTTTTATTGATTTTTAAGGAGAAACAAAAACAAACAAAACATAAAAACATCCAGCTCTCTTCCATAAGTATACAAACAGTGTGTCGGTTGGTTTACAATTTTTTTGTGCTTTGATTTCCTAGTCTCAATTACAGTTACATTACATAATAACTCATATTATCAGAAATTGAATATCCTTGTATTATTATTAATCAATCATTTGACTATAATTTTATTCATTCATACTTTGCAAGATAGCTATATTTTACTTAGTTTATTTTATAACAATTCATTTAGTCCTTCCAAATCTATCTTAAAAACATTTTATATATGTAATAATAATAATAAAAAAAGAAATATATCTTTATATATTCATTATTTTCCATATTCTATTACTATATTTTATTGTCTAACCATTGATAGAAAAGGTCCCAAATTTTGTAATATTGTTTATCCTCTTGTTCTCTAATTTCAAATGTCAATCTACTCATTTCAGCACATTCCAGTATTTTCTTAATAATTTCTTCCTGCAATGTATTTTCTCATTTTTCCAATTTTTAGCAAATACAATCAAATATTTTAAATCTTTGCTGTATGTATCAGGTAGAATTCCCAATAAAATAATTCTGGTTTTAAATCGATATGCTTTTTAATCATTTTTTCCAACCACGTGTGGATTTTAGTCCAATATTTTTTTGCATCCGCACAAGTCCACCACATATGGTAATATGAGCCAGGTATTCCAACATCTTTCAGATTTATTCTTGAACATTCTTGCAATTCTTGTTGGGGAAAATGCCACTTGTAAAACATCTTACACAGATTTTCTTTAAATGCTGTTGACATTGTCATTTTATAATTTTGAAACCACAATTTTTGCCATTTCTCTAGATCAATCCCATATTCAAAATTCTTCCCCCAAACAATCATAGTTTCTTTAACTTGTTCTACTTCTAGTTTAATTTCTAATAAATATCCATACAATTTTTTAATCACCTTTTCATCAGTACCGGTCAAAATCTTATCTAAATCAGTCAATTTATTATAGAAACCTTCTGTTTTGAACTCTTTTTCATACCTTGAATGTATTTGCACATAAGAAAACCAATTCATCTTTATACCTTGTTCCTCTAGTTTTTGCATCAATTTAAGTTCACCCTTTTCATTCAAAATTTCTCCATATTTAACTGTTTGTTCCTTCTTATATGTTATAGGATAAGAAAATGCTTCAATAGTCGATAACCAGACTGGAATTTTCAAATAACATTGTCTTTTAATCTTCTCCCAATTTAACCACAGAGACTCCTGTACCTGATGTCTTCTAAAATAACCCTGTATTTTTAGTTCCTTTATATCATAAAAAGGCATGCCACCCCCACAATAAATTGTGTCCTTCTAATGTCAACAATCTAGTATTTCTTAATGTTATCCATTCCTTAACCCATGTCAAGTTTGTAGCTTGGTAGTACAACTCCCAATTAGGCAGACCAAATCCTCCTCTAATTCTAGCATCATGTAAAGGTTTTAACTTTATTCTCGCTTTCTTACCTTGCCATATGTATTTCAACACAATTTTGTTTAAATCTTCAAAGTAGTCCTTTCCAAGCCTAATTGGTATTGTTTGAAACAACTATAGAATTCTGGGTAAAATATTCATTTTGATTGTTGAAATTCTCCCTATTAGTGACAATTGTAGGTTTTCCCATTTCGTCAAGTCTAGTGCTATCTGTTGTTTAAGTTTAATGTAATTGTTCTCTTTTAATGTACTACATCTTGCTGTCAAATGTATCTCCAAGTACTTAACCTTATTCGTAACTTGAATTTTCAATACATCTGCCAATTCTTCTTTTTGTCTTAGTAACATATTCTTTGTTTTATCTTTGTTTATTTTCAGGCTGGCTGCCTTACCATATGCCTCTATCTTTTCCAATAGTTTTGGTGCTGTTTCTAGAGCAAAACTTCTAAAATAAAAACCAAGTCATCCACAAAAGTTTGCAATTTAAATTCTTCCTTTTTAATTTTCATTCCTTTTATACTCTTTTCATCTCTAATGTTTCTATTTAACACTTCCAGAGTTAATATGAATAGGAAAGGTGATAGTGGGCAACCTTGTCTTGTACCTTTTCTTATATTGATAGAGTCTGTTAATTCTCCCTCGATCATTACCTTTGCCATTTGCTTATAATATATGCCTTGTATTGCTTGAATAAATTTTCTGGCAAAGCCCATCTGTTCTAATAAAAATAACATGAATCTCCAGTTCACATTATCAAATGCCTTTTGTGCATCTAAAAATATCAAAGCCATTTTTCTTTCAGGGTGAGCCTCATAATATTCCAAAGTGTCCAATACTACTCTCATATTGTCTTTAATTTGTCTCTTTGGCAGGAATCCATTTTGGTCAGGATGAATAAAATTATTTAAATATTTTTTGAGTCTCTCTGCCAATATTGAAGCAAAGATTTTATAATCTGCATTTAATAAAGAAAGAGGTCTATAATTCTTAGTTTGTAATGGATCGGTCTCTTCTTTTGGAATAAGTGTAATATAGGCTTCTGGCCATGTTTTAGGTATCTTCTTCTTTTGCATAACTTCATTCATGACTTCTAGCAATGGAAGGTTCAGCGATTCTTGCAATGTTTTATCGAATTCTGCCGGAAGTCAATCTGGTCCTGGTGCTTTCCTATTATTTTGTTTCTTAAGTGCTTCAGTTAACTCCATCATTGTTATATTGCTTTCCAACATTTTTTCAGTCTCGTTAGGTATCTTAGGTAGATTAGCATTCTGTAAACACTGTTTAATTCTTTCCCCATCAATATTCTCTTGCTCATATAATTTCCCATAAAAGTCTCGAATGATTTCCTTCTTCTCTTTATTGCCGTGACAAACCTGACCTTGATCATCTATTAACTGCTGTATTTTCCTTGATTCTTTTTCCTTTCTCAATTTGTATGCTAACCATCTACCTGGTTGGTTTGCATCCTCAAAATAATTCTTTTTAGCACTTCTGATTTTCTCTGCTAATTCTTCTTTCTCTATTAAACTCATTTTATGTTTAATTGTATCCAGTTTTAGCTTAATGTCTTTTTTCTGTGGCGTTTTTGTAGTTCTTTTTCGAGTCTTTTATACTCATCTTCTAAAGCTTCCGTGGCTTGCCTTTTCCTAATGTTCCTTTTCCTTGTATAATCTATTATCAAGCCTCTAGCATATGCCTTCATTGTGTCCCATACGTTCTGAATTGAAGTATCTTCTTTTTTATTTTCTCTAAAGAAAAAAACCAATTCCTTCTCCATCCGCTGTATAAAATCCTTCTACTTTAGAATAGTATTATTTAACGTCCATCTTGATCTTCTTTTTTGTCCTTTCCATTTAATTGTCATTGGATTATGGTCTGCCCAAGTACTTGTTTCAGTATTTGTTTCTTGAATATTAGATATTAATTCTGTTGAAGTCCAAATCATATCTATTCTGGACCATGTTAAATGTCTATTTGAGTAAAAAGTGTATTGTTTGATTTTAACATTTCTTTCTCTCCATATATCTTTTAAATTTATTTAATCTTTCATTTTAAAAAAGGATTTGGGGAGAGTCTTTCTATTTTGCTTTGTTGTTATTGTTGTTATATAGTCCAGTTTATTGTCTATAATTCCATTGAAATCTCCCATCATAACTATATTGACATAGTCCAGTTCAATTATTTTCATGTGTAACTTTTTATAAAATTCTTCTTGTTTATCATTTGGAGCATAAATTGCAATCAAGAGTGTTTTCGTATTATAATCCGTTATTTCCACCATTAATACTCTTCCGTCTTCATCAGTATAAATCAATTTTGCTGAAATGGTCTCTTTGATATTTAAAACCACTCCTTTTTTCTAACATTGAGTCAAAGAAGTAAATATTTTCCCTGATTTTGGCTGTATCAACAATTGTTCATATTGTTTTTTAATATGTACTTCTTTTAGACAAATTATATCAAATTTTAGTTTCTCTAATCTGTGAAAAATTTTCCTTCTTTTAACAGATGAATTAAGTCCATTTATATTCATTGTAATCAGTTTTTTCTCTTCCATAATTATGCTTTATAATTAGGTTTGGCAGCTCTCGTTGATCTTGGTTCACATTGTTCTTTAATTTCCACCTATCCATCTGCTGCGCCTTCTTCTTTTTCAGTCTCCATTTGGTCATCTTGGAATTCAATTAGTGAAATCTCTTTTTCTGCCTCCTCTCTCCTTCCAAAAAATTCTGCATAGAATAATTCTGCTTTCTCAATTGAATCAATTCTATATCTCTGTTCTTGCCATGTAAACATTAACCCTTTTGTAATTAGCCATCTATAATTCACCTCTTTTTTCAATAGCATTTTTGTCAAAAATCGATATTGTCTTCTCATCTCTCTCACTCTTCCATGTATTTGCTTAAAAACCACTATCTCTTTGTCTTTGTATTTCAATGTTTCTCTCTTACCACTTGTAATATTTGTGTTTTAATGGCTTTTTTTGTAAATCTGACATGAACTTCTCTTGGTAGGTTATTTCTCATCGCATATCTTGTAAAAACTCGGTATACCTCATCTACTCCATCCATCATCTTCTCTTCTGTTATTTCCAAAGCTTCAGCCAATATTTTTATCATTATCTCAGCTAAATTTTGTCCTTTTTCTTCCTCTATGTTTTGAAATCTGAGATAAAATTCTGATCTGTCCATCTCCCATTTCAATATCTCACTTTTATCTTGTTCAACTGATAACTGTAATCTGATATTAATATCTCCAATCTTGTCTCTTTGTTTGTCTTCTTCAATTTTTTGGAATCTCTCATCATATTTCACCATCATTTGTTGAATATTCTCCACCTTTTCATCAGTTTTCTCTGTTCTTTGCTCAATATTTTCTATTCTCTTTTCAATGGTATCTGATTTTATTTTAAGGTCTTGGATTCCTTGCATAATCATCCGTAGAGTCACTTTTTCTTGATCTTTGTCTTGCTTTAACATTGTCTGAATTGAACGTTGTCCTCCAGATAGTGGGGAGGCAGAAGTAGAAGTTGAAGAGCCAGAAGCTATGAATTTACTATTCATTTTAAACAATTCAGGATCTTCAGGTTCTTCTAAACCCTAATCCAATTATGAAATAGCCAATTATAATCCAAAATGAAAAATAAAAATGGTAGAGAGAAAAACCCAATAATAATAAAAAGAAAAGGAAAGAAAAAAAATTCTTCAGGTTCTTCTTAACCTGAATCCAATCAGTAATTAGGTGGAAAGGAAGGAGAAGAATAAAAAAAGGTTAAAAAGAGCAAAAAGTAAAAAAGAATTTCAAAGAAAATAAAAGTAATTCTTCAGGTTCTTCAACACCTTAATCCAGTTGAAAGTTTTCAAATAAAAAAAGCATATCAAAAAACAAAAAGTCCCAAAGAAGAAAGGAAAAGAAAAAATAAAAAAAAATTTCCCTTTAAAATACAAAGCAAAGTTGAAAATATTACAAAAACAAAGGTTTTAAAAAGAAAAAATTTACAGTACAGCTGGTGGGGGGGGGGGTGACCCAACTTAAGAAAATAAAAAGAAACACACTGCACTTTATTTAATTATCCAAGGCTCTTGTCATAGCTCTCTCCAAACTTCAAAGCCAAGTTTCAGTTCTTGATAGAAATACAGAAGAACACCTGCAGTAACACTCTTCCGTGCTCTTCCCTATTTCTTATCACGTAGCAATGTCCTTGAAAAAGAATTTCAAAAGCCTCTAGTTGGCAATGTTACAAAGTTTCTTTACTCTCACTCTCCCCCTCCTTTCCCAGATAAAACGTAATAAAAGTTTAAAAAAATATAGCTTAAGGGAGCCTCTAATCTAAAATATTTTAAAAAGCCTCTAACTTAAAATATTACAAAATCAAAAAAGAAGAGAAGAGGAAAAAATAGATATGAATGAATAGAGAAAAAACCAGTCCAATTACCAAATGCTGAATCACAATAGGAATCCAACTCTAGAAAACATAAAACAAAGCCTTTCTTTGACACTTCTGTTTAAAAACCGCCGCTTATTCAGTTCTGTCAAAACTTTTACAGATTCTTTTTCCCCATCGGGTGTCCTTTCAAGTCCTTTTAAGTCTTAGAATAATAAAAGAACAGTTCTCACCAAACCAACACACTTTCTCTTTCAATCTCTTCCATTCGGAGCTGTCCCAACTTCAGCAGCTTTGGGGGCTGCTTCTCTGCTGCTGGCAAAAGGGCTTCTCCTGGATCAACCAGGGACTTTGCAATATCCCTGGGATCTACAGGAAGTGCCCTTCACTATCACCATCTCTTCGGGATGGTTTAGGTCCATTTGGATTGTCCAGGGACAAAGATATAGGCTGCAATTTCAGACCTCCAAGATTGCATGCAGTATCGTCACGACGCCAGCTCCTCCCCCTCAGGTTTTTCAGGGGCTGGCTGACTTTCTTGTCTTTTTCCTGACTGAGAACCGGAAAGGATTTTGAAATGGCCAGCTTAGGATAAGTTAAAAGTCTGTAGAGATTCTTAGTCATCCAAGTCATTTTCAGGAGGCAATTGGGTTTTCTTTCTTCTCCTTCTTCTTCTCCTTCTCCTTCTCCTTCTCCTTCTCCTTCTCCTTCTCCTTCTCCTTCTCCTTCTCCTTCTCCTTCTCCTTCTCCTTCTCCTTCTCCTTCTCCTTCTCCTTCTCCTTCTCCTTCTCCTTCTCCTTCTCCTTCTTCTTCTTCTTCTTCTTCTTCTTCTTCTTCCTCTCCTCCTCCTCCTCCTCCTCCTCCTCCTTCTTTTTTTTTTGAAGACATTTCACTCCTCATCCAAGAAGCTTTTTCAACTTTTACAGGATAATGGAGAATGGAAGGATTTAAAATACTACATATAAATATAAGAATATAAATCCTTTCATTCCCCACTATCCTGTCAGAGCTGAAGAAACTTCTTGAATGAGAAGTGAAACATCTTCAAAGAAAAAAAAATACCAAGAAAATCCAATTTCCTTCTGAAAAAGCACATTTGGGACTCAGGATATGTTGTTTAAATGTCTTTTTCTGAGATTTGAACTTGTCGTCAAAGAGCAGGGCCACAAACTGTAGAGTTGAATCTGCCTGCCATCTTCCTGAGTGAGAGCCAAGGGAGGAGGCTTTGGGTCAACAAGATTGTGAATGGTGGGTTGTTTGGAGGCCTACAAGCCCAGTGAAAGGGGCTGGATAAAAGCATTGTGTGTTTAGTTATGGGATTTAATGAAGGGGGAGCTAGCTGATTGGTGGTTCTGAATGCTTTGTAAAAGTGCTCTGGTTCTAGGAAAGACTGGTTGATTTTAGTGATATTAGTAAGCAAGGGCAGAATGGGGAGGGGATAGAAGTCTCTGGAGGGATGAGGGTGGGCAATTAGAACCTTGGTAGTGATGGGTAGAGGAAGATATGATTGGAGATGGGGAAACTCTCAGGGACCATGCCACAGTATATAATTTCAGCACCCTCCCCCCAGCACACTTCTGTCCCCAAATGGCAGAAATTCAAGGGCCTAAGTTGTCAGCTGTTGCTGCTGCTGAATGCCAGGTTGGTCTGTAATAAAGCTATCTCATCTATTATCTGATTGTGGATGTGAGGGTTGAACTGGCATGTATTACTGAAACCTTTCTGGGCCTGGGTGTGTTCCCCCTTCTGTGATGTTCTCAGCTCAAGGTGTGGCATGAGTCAAAGTTGAGTCAAGGTATGGCATGAGTCAATGTAGGGCTGGTGGGATGGCAGCAGGAGACATCTAGGGACAAGATTTATTAAGTTGGGCTGCAGGGATCAGTTGGGACTATTGCTACTGTATAATGTCCCTTGCTACATAGCAAACCTCCCTGCTTAATAAGCTCCTTGATTCCATGGCCAGGTGGGAATAGAATTCCCAGGCTTATAGTCTTGGGAGTTTTCAATTTGCCTGCCCTGGGCCAGATCTGAGGTATCTCAGAAACTCATGGTCATCATGAAAGCCATGGACCTGTCCCAGATTATAAAGGCCCCAATGCATAATAACGATCATATGACTGACCTGGATTTTCTGTTGGAGTAGCAAGAAAGTGTTCTGGATTTGGGAGACATATTGATTTCTGCACTGACATGGAGATCACTCTCTGGTAAGAAGGGGTGGGATTCTACCTGGTTGCACTGGTTCTATAGAACCGGTTGTTACAATTCTGCACAGTTTGGCGAACTGGTAAATCTCATCATTGGCTGGCCCCTCCCCTCCCCACCCAGACACTCCTTACCTGGCATGTGCGCCATCCAAATTGTCTGGTAAGTTGCTATTTTTTTTCTCCCCACCACCACCATCAGATGTTCCAGTTATCAGCTGTGCTGGGAGATTTAGATTAGCTAGAAAGCAGGAATTTGTTGGATTTCTTGCTTTCTAACTAATCTAAAAGCAGAGCCACCTTCCTAGCTTCTATTTTTCAGTGCAGACTCAGGTAGCAGTTTGCAGAATGGTGAATCTGTGATTCTGAGTGAATCTGTGATTCTGGGAGCAATTAATCTGCCTGCCTGCTTTGCCTGATTTTGGGTAAAAGTTGTTCTTTTTCTAATAAAAAATTCAATATTTACAATATTTACATACAAGTAATGCCCAGCCAATTCTGTGACTACCAAACCATGCCCAGTCAACAAGCCATGCCCATCCAACCACATGACCACCAAATCACATCCACAAATTAGACCACACACACCAAAACCAGTTGTTAAGAAATTTAAATTCCACCCTTGCTGGTAAGCCTCTGGTTCTCTGGTGTGTGTGTGTGTGTGTATGTGTGACACACACATCACTGCTTGGACCAGTTAGATTGGTCTTCTCCAGGTGTGGTGCTAGGAGTCTTCCATTATCGATCTTGAATAGAGTCTTCCATCATCGATCTTGAATAGAGTCCAGATCTTCCTGAACCCACAGCTTCTGCTCACTCCACATCTATTTGTCTTATCAGATCTGTCAGAAAGGCAAGTTTTAAGTCCTCAAGTACTCCATATTTGTATGTGTTTTAGACCTGATGTGTCAGTTTCATGTCTGAAAGCTGAACAAAGTCTAGGCTTAGGATGGCATGTAAATTTTAAAAATTAAATAAATCAGTAAAACACATTATAATTGTATATTACAGAAAATAGTAAAATGCAACTTTAATATGTGTTTATATTTCAGGATGAACTAGAACTTAAATGGACACATTTATGATAGAGTACTTATAGTACAATGTACAAAGAACACATTCAAATGGCCTTTGTTTAAACATAGTGATATTCTTACTTTTCAGTCTTTCATTTATATTTTAGCATCTTAATCAAAAGTGTATCTTCAAATCACATCTTATCCCATTCAGTTCAGAGGAAGGCAGCACTGAGATGCCTGACTAGAAGAAATGAAATATCAAATAAAACCAACAGCAATATGGTTTAAAGCTTCTGTGTTTTGATTTTGCCTGAAGCCATATTGAAATGGACCTAGATAATCCAACTCATCTAGAAATACCGAAAGCTGATTCCACCTGTTTAAAGCAACCCAAATTACAGTGCTGTTTTCCCAGTGGGGAAAAATGTGATACCCTTTATGTATCTCTTTCTCTTTGTAGTTGTAGATAGCTTAGGGGTGTGCAATTTGTATCGGGGAAATGATGCAGAGGGATTGCCAGTGGCTTTTAAGGCCAAAATCTGTGATTAGAATTACTGTATTACTTTGTCCAGTCACTTTGTTTCCAGTCACTTATCCTGCTATTACTATCTGTGCACCCTGGTTAAATTCTTTGGGCAATGAGCAAGAAATCATAAATCAACAAAAAGCAGGAGAAACATGTTGCAACATCTACAAATGCAGAAGCAGGAAAATTACATTACAGATACTGTTTATTTCCTTTGTAGTCTTTTTCATTAATGGAGAGCCTCAATCTTTGGTACAAGGAAGCAACATGATTTAAGCCCAACTTAATATTGCTACATCCCACTGATTTAAACATTGTAATTAACAGTGCACTTGGCTCTCTCTTATTTATATATGTATGGTATACAAGAGCTTAGCTTTGGGTTATTTTTAAAGATTATCTCTGACCTAGCAATAGTTTCTCAATAGAGGATTATTCTTAAGGATTTTTTTAAAATCCCTCTTTTATTTGTCATCATCTGGAAGCATCATAGACATCTATTTTCCTATAATAACTTAGTTAAAACAGCATGAGTAGCCAAAGACACCCAGCTGGTTTTCAGGTCTAAGGGAAGACTAGAATTCAGAGACTTCTTGTTTGTAGCAAACCAAATATTTTCCATTTTTGTTTTTTCTTCTGTTCCATCATGCCTGGTTCTTGGAGCCTGCAATGTTTAAGGCTAAATCCCATGTCACACTGCCCAAGGGATGCAAAAAGGACACAGCAGATGAGCAAAATGTTCCATCCATTGTTATCCGCTCTCAAAAGGGGCAAAAATTTGCATAACCGGAGCGGATAACATGGACGCGGGGAGGATGCAGGGCGGATGCAAAGCGGATGCAGAATGGAAGCCCAGTGGATGGAAGCAGATGGGAGCGGATGGCGTGTCCGCTAGGCTTCCGGGGGGGCGCAGCAAAGCAGACGTGGAACGGAAAAAGCGGATGCACAGTGGATGCCGAACGGATGAAGCGGATGCACAGCGGAAGCCTAATGGATGCCTGGCGTTAATTGCACATGCGGGGAGGATGCATTGCATCAGCCCCGCGGATATAACGGAAGCAGCTCGGAAGCAGGTCGCCATTCAGAGGAAAGACCTGCTTCCAGACACATCGACTGCCTTGCCTGCCCTGCCTGCATGTCTGCCTGCCATCCTTTCTGCCAGCCTTGCTGCCAGCCTGCCTCCAAGCCTTGCTACAAGCCAGTCTGCCTGCCAGCCTTGGTGCCTGCCTGCCTGCCAGCCTTGGTTCATGTCTGCCTGCCAGCCTTGGTGCCTGCCTCCCTGCCAGCCTTGGTGCCAGCCTTCCTGCCAGCCTTGGTGCCTGCCTGCCTGCCAGCCTTCCTGCCAGCCTTCCTGCCTGCCTCCCTGCCAGCCTTCCTGCCTGCCTTCCTGCCAGCCTTGGTTCCTGCTAGCCTCCCTGCCAGCCAGCAACCCCACAACCATGCGGAAGCACAGCAAGCCTCAGCCATCTGCTGCCAGCCCTGGCAAGAGGGACAGGGCTACCATCCCACCCCCTGGCCCTCACTCTGGTTCTCCTGGGGCTTCTGCAGCACGGGCTCACTCTTCTGGGTCTGGCGCTTCTGCTGCTTCTGCTTCTGGAGGAGCTGATGACAAGCACTCCAGCACCAGCCACCTCCACAGCACCTGCACCCTTCACCCCTGGGACTGAGCGACCAAGAGGAGTACCAGAGACTCATTTTTGTCTTATAGCTTGTTGTTAATAAAGTCTATTTATGATTCACACACTTGCTTCATTTCTTTTTTTTTTAATAAAGTCTTGCTGGAAACTTTTAGAAATGGTTTAAGCCTTTGCATGCTTGTGGGATGGGTAAGGATAGCTTTGGGATGGGTTAGGATACCTGTGGGATGGGTAATAGCTGTGGGATGGGTTAGGATAGCAGTGGGATAGATAAACCTCCAGTGCAAGCATAGTGGGACTGTATGGTCCACCCTCCCAGATGCCACACCTATGGCCCTTTATTATCAATAATAATGTAATAATTAACCACACATGTAAACATAAACACAACTCTTTATTAAACGCCATGTTCATTGTAGGCCAACCAAACATACATGGCCCAATCTCATCCGTGTGATGAGACAGGCTGAAGGAAGCATCCATTAAGCATCTTCCATCCTGTCTTGCCACTCCACTGCTCCAGCTGGGGAGTTACACCATTGTCTCAGGAGGTTGCGCTGCTTCTTTGCTTCATGTGAGGCTCTGTTGGGGCCTTGCACATCCTGAGTGTCGATCAGGTTTCGCCTTTGCCTCCATTCCCCAGGATCCATGTCCCCATTGCCTTGCTGGAGGTCCACGAGCCTGTTCTGCAAGACTGGGTAGCGGCTGCGCATGAGATTGTGCAGGATGCGGCAAGCTTCCATGATCCTCCTCACGGTCTCTGGGCGATGCTGCATGGTGGTGAGAAGTACCTGGAACCTGTTGGCCAGGATGCCAAAGGCGTTCTCCACCACCCGCCTTGCCCTGGACAGCCTGTAGTTGAAGATCCTCTCTTCATGGGTGAGGAGTCTGGAAGTGTAGGGCTTCATGAGGTAGGTTGTGAGGGAGAAGGCGTCATCCCCCATGATGAAGTAGGGCACATCTTGTGTGTCGTTGGACAGGGGTTCTGGATCTGGGAAGCCCACGATGAGGTTGCCTTCCAGCTCCTCCTTGAGGTGACTGGCGTTGTATACCTGGGCATCTGAAGCTGACCCGTTGCCTGAAGCATCGATGTACATGAACTTGTAGTCAGCATCGACCATGGCGAAGACGATAATGCTGAAGAAGCCCTTGGAGTTGAAATAAGTGGACCCCGACTTGGCTGGAGATTTGCAGGCCATGTGCTTGCCATCTATGGCTCCAACGGTGTGGGGGAAGTTCCACTTCTGATACCACTGCTCTGCAACTTTCTTCCATCCTTCTTCAGTGGAGGGGCACTGGAGGAGCTCCTCCTTGTAATTTTTGATGATGGCCTGCACCACTTCTCTGACCACAATGCTGATGGTGTTGGATGGCACCCTCCAGCCACACTGCATGCTCCTGTAGGAGGTCCCTGAGGCCAGGTGGCGCAGAGTGAGTGTCACCTTGAGCCCAGGTTCCAGGCTGGCCCAGAAGCTGGTGTTTTCCTTGGTCAACCTGGGTGTCAGCCGCTGCACAACTTCGTCAAACATGGCTGGAGGCATCCTCATGAAGTTCTGGAACACCCGAGTGTCTTCGTTCCTGAGCTCCACCATCAGCTTGTTGTACAGTCTGTCCTCTGCTCTTCTGGTGAACCATCTTTGGGTCCAGACTCTTTTTGGGTGGCTCCTTTTCTTCTCGCAGTAGAGTTCACAGAACCTGCAGATGGCTTCGCACTGTTGCAGAATGATGGTAGCTGCCGAAAGGACTTTGTTACAATCTACGGTGGACATGACTGGATGCTGTGGAAGAGGAAGAGCCAGATGAAGGCTGCAGAGATCCGCACCGCTGGGCTACTGTTCTGAAAGTGAGATGCAGGCGAGTTGCTCCCCCTTTTTATAGGCAGTATAGGTTTTCTGCTAGGCATCCTCTAGGCATCCTCTAGGCATCCTCTATACATCCTTAATATCCGAGATAGGTCCCCTCTGTGAACGTTTTTTCCGTTTTAAACACTTTGATTCTGTTCTGCATCCACTAGGCATCCGTTATGCATCCGTTCTGCATCTGTTCCGCTTTTTCCCTGAATCTGGGCGGATGCGAGTTCAGCAGATGAGTAGCGGACGCCTAGCGGATATAGCGGATGCATAACGGATGCATAACAGATGCGTAGCGGATGCGTAGCAGATGCAGAACGGACGAACTGGATACATTTTCCGCGCAAAAGTTTTGGGCAGCCCAAAACTTTTGGAGCGGATGAAACATCCATAAACGGATTCTGGACGGATGGAGAGGAAGCCAAATGGAGGCAGTGAGTACATTGCGTTTTCGAACGGATGACAAGGTTTTTCGTCCGATTTACATCCTCTTTGTATCCGTTGATTCAGTGTGACATGGGCTTAAGACAAATGTGACTGGATGAATCTTTGGAATTCAAACTACAGTTTTCCTGTTTCTAGACTGAAGCCTTAACCACTACACCAAACTGATACTCTACATTCCATTACATTTTGTGTAATGTGTGTGTGTGTGTGTGTGTGTGCGCGCGCGCTTAATTTAAAAGATTCATTCATTGGATATGGGTGATAAAAATATTAGCAAACCAGAATTCTAGGGATAAAAATGGTCCACCCAGTGACTCAGTGGTGGAAGAATAAGTAGATGCAATTCTTAGTAAGGTTTTACATATTCTGGTAAACTTTGCAGACAGCTGAGGTGGTATTCAGCAGGTTCTGACCAGTTCTGGAAAATCGGTAGCAGAAATTTTGAGTAGTTCATAGAACCAGCAATACCACTTCTGACTGGAGATTAGACAGCATCCTGCCCCTGCCATGCCCACCAAGCCACACCCACAGAACCGGTAGTAAAAAATTTTGAATCCCACCACTGGGAGACAGTATGGGTAGTCCTTGACTTACAATTGTAATGGAGCCTGACCATTACTACCATAACTTGTGATGATTGTAAAATGGATCATCCATATAATTGGCCCAATTTTATGATTAATGTTTGTAATGTTAATCTGTTTGGTAAGTGAATGCAATGGTCATTAAATGAATCCATTGTTTGTTATGGCATGTTTTTGCTTAACAAAGAAATAAACACATTTTGATACCAAAACATAAATCGTGGTCATGGGATCATGGGATGTGGCAAATAGCCATAAATAAAGGCTGATTGCTGAGCACACAAAATGTGGATACATGACTGCTAAGGAAATGGCCATCAAAAATTAGGAATGAGGTCATAAGTACTTTTGGAGGAGCATACCATAACTTTAAATGGTCACTAAGCAACCAGTTGTAAGTAGAGGATTATTTGTATACAATCAGCAAGCTGATAAAGCAAAGCCTGAGAAGTTGACAATTTTTAGAATGCTCTTTTAAAAAAAAAGCTAAACAGCAATGAACTAATCACAATATATAAGAACGTCGGCAGAATTAAATCATACAGGAATAGTCAGGCTTTCAGGTAGCTCCAAATACTGTAGCCATTCCTTTTTAAACAGAGTAGCAATAGCTGAACAAAAAAATCTGCCAATCTCTGGAGTAGCAAAGAGAGTCCTTCAGCCTAGCCCAGCTCATCACAATCCTACTATCATTCCTATACTTTGATCATTTGAATTTACTGCACATTTTCCAGTTCTACAATATCCTGTTTTGAGGTTTAGTTATTAGAATTCTATATGATATTTCAACTGAGGTCATGCTATACATTTTTTATGCAATGTTATGATACTGACAATATTGCTGGCAGGTTGTTGTTTTTTTCATGTCAGTAACAAATTGAACATTTTTACTGAATTTTTCACAAATCATGCTCCTTTTCCTGGTTAATTCCATCAGCTCAAAGCCCATTGTATTCTAGTATATAATATATCTGTATGATTTTTTTATTGGCAATATTCATTACATCTATGAGTCATTTCAAATTGTTTTGATAAGTTCATTCAAGGAGTTAATGTGATTTGAATCACTTATATGATTTCAATGATCAAATGAAATTTCTAATTGATTTAAGTAGATTAGTTTGTGATAAAAAAACAATGTGTGTAAATGCAAAAGACCATTTAATTGACAATTCTTTTTGAAAATATGTGACCCGATCAATAAATTCAACAATTCAATTCGGAGGAGAGATTGGAGAAAAGTGCCTTCTGTTTGTATCTTCAAAATAAATATTCCCTTAATCCTAATATTTATGCCCTAGTGTCTGTTATTTTATAATTTCTTACAGAAAACATTCCTCCAGATTCAAAAGATTCTTTTCATATTCATACACTTTTGATTTCTATACAGAATTTAGTACTGTCAGAAAATTTGGCCATTCAGTTACAGATTCAGGTGACTTCTGCAATTTCAGTCCAACATGTACCTACTTATTCTGTGGAACATAGTGTAATCCCATCAGGCCAATAATCTGTTACGGCACATATTCCTTCTTGCTTAAAAGTCTGCATTGACCAATTGGCCCCCATCTTTATCCAAATCTTCAATAAATTACTAGAGATGTGCTATGTTCCTTCTTGCTTCAAACACTCTACTATCATTCCAGTAACAAAGAAGCCCTCCATCAGGGAACTGAATGACTGCAGACTAGTTGCTCTAACATCTGTAGTTATGAAGACCTTTTGAAAGGCTAGTACTATCCCACCTAAAACCATCATGGATCTGCTGTTAGATTCCATGCAGTTTGCATAACAAGCAAATATGACACTGTTAATATGGCTCTGCGCTACATCCTACAACACCTTGAATCTCCAAATACCTATGCAAGGGTCCTCTTTGTAGACTTCAGTTCAGCATTCAATACCATCATTCCAGACATAAACTAAACCACTTAACAGTACCTGAACACACTTGTAAATGGATCATAAGCTTCCTAACAGTAGGTGCTAAGCAGTAGGTGCTAAGCAGAATCACATCTGATAGCTGTAAAATTAGCACAAACCCCCTCCCCCAAGGCTGTGTGCTTTGTCTACTTCTCTTCTCCCTATATTCCAATGACTGCATCTCAAATGATCCATCTGTTAAAATACTGAAGTTTGCAGATGATACAACATGGTTTGGTCTCATTCAAGACAATGATGAATCTGCATAAAGACAGGAAGTTTTACAAGTTGCCTCATGGTGTAACAGGAACAATCTGGAACTGAACACACATTGATTCTGTCTGAATGGTCAAACAATTGGCAACTCCAAATCTTGACCAACAAATGCTCTATCCTACACATTGGTAAAAAAAATCAGTACATCAAATATAAGCTAGGCAGATAGGACCTCGTCGGATCATCACTCTGTCAAGGATCTTGAAGTAGTCATATCAAATGACCTAAGCACCAGAACTCACTGCAACTGCATTGCCAAAAAGGCATTAAGAGTTGTAAAACTAATCTTATGAAGCTTTTCTCCACAAATATTGAATTGCTAACTAGAGCATATGAAACCTTTGCTAGACCATATTTGAATACATTTCATCCATCTGGAATCCACACTGTATATTGGACATTAATACAATTGAGCGAGTCCAGAAGTATTTCACGGCAACAGAGATAAAGCAGAATTGCTTAACTCATTCTTTGCATCCATCTTCACACAAAAAGAAACTATAGCTCAACCCATCAAAAACATAACTGTAAAAGACAGACCAGAAATAAAAGTTAAAATAAGCAAAAAAAATAGTAAGAGAACACCTGTCTGATCTTGATGAAAACAAATCACTGGGCCTGATGGAGTTTTAAAGGACCTGGCAAAGGTCATCTCAGAACCACTGCACCATATCTTTCAAAAATCCTGGAGCACTGGGGGACTACCAAAGGAGTGGAAAAGAGCTGATATGGTTCTCATCTTCAAAAAAGGAAAAAAAACAGACCCAGGAAACTATAGACCAATCAGCCTAACATCAATAACCGGATACTGGAAAAGATAATAAAAAATAGATCTGCCAACATCTAGAAACAAGTAAAGTAATAACTAGCAGTCAGCACCGTTTGTTAAAAACAGATCATGCCAAACCAATCTTATTTCATTCTTCAACACAGTGACTAAATTAGTAGACCAGCAAAATACTGTGGACATAATATATTTAGATTTCAGCAAGGCATTCAACAAAGTAGACGACAACCTACTTCTTAGTAAGCTAGAAAAAAGTGGAACAGATAGCATCACCACTAGATGGACTCACAACTGGCTGGCAAACCATACTCAATGAGTAGTCCTTTATGGGTCTAAATCTACATGGAGGGAAGTAAGCAGTGGGGTGCCACAAGGTTCTGTCTTAGGCCCAGTACTCTTCAATATCTTCATTAATGACTTAGATGAGGGAATAGAAGGGAACTTATCAAATTTGCAGATGATACTAAGATGGTAGGAATAGCTAACACCCAAGAAGATAAGCTCAAGATTCAGATGGATCTTGACAGACTAGAATACTGGGCCATATCTAATAAAATGAAATTCAATGTAGAGAAAAGTAAAGTCCTACACTTAGGCAAGAAAAAACAAAAGTACACATATACACTGGGTGAAACTAGGCTCAATAGCAGTAACTGTGAGAGGGATCTTGCAGTCTTAATAGACAACCAGCTAAATATGAGCCAGCAGTGTGCAGTAGCAGCCTAAAAAGCTAATGCAGTCCTAAATTGTATTAACAGAGGGATACAATTGAAATCAAGGGAAGTACTAATACCACTTTATAAAGCCTTAGTAAGACCACACCTAGAATAATGCATCCAGTTTTGGTCATCACATTATAAAAAAGATTTTGAGACTCTAGACATAGTACAGAGAAGAGCAACCAGGATGATTAGGGGACTGGAGGCTAAAACATACAACGAATGGTTGCAGGAACTGGGCTTGGCTAGTCTAGTAAAGAGAAGGACCAGGGGAAGCATGACAGCGGTCTTCCAATATTTGAGGAGCTGCCACAGGGAGGAAGGGGTCAAGCTATTTTCTAAAGCGCCTGTAGGCCAGAGAAGAAATAATGGATGGAATTTGAACAAGCAGAGATTTAACCTAGAAATAAGGAGAAACTTTCTGAAAGTGAGAACCATAAACCAATGGAACAGCTTGCCCTCGGAAATTGTGGGAGCATCATCACTTGAGACTTTCAAGAAGAGATTGGACTGCCATTTGTCAGAAATGGTGTAGGGTCTCCTGCTTGGGTGGGAGGTTGGACTAGATGACCTACAAAGTCCCTTCCAACTCTGATTATCTGTTTGAATGTTTGAATCTGTTTGAGAAGAGTACTACAGTCCTCTACTCGCAACAGAATACCCTTGAAATTTTGGACTTGGACAATCTTGAACTACACTGCCTATGGTTGGACTTAAGTGTAATAAAATTATCTGCTACAATATCCTACCAGTCAATGATTACTTCAGCTTCAACTAGAACAATACAAGAGCACACAAACAGATATAAACTCAATGTAAACCACTTCAAACTTAATTGCAGAAAGTACAACTTCAACAACAGAGTGGTTAATGCCTGAAATGCACTACCTGACTCTGTTGTAACATCCTCTTACCCCACTCTTTTAACCTCAAATAATCATTATTGACCTCACCTCATTCCTAAGAGGTCAGTAAGAGGCGTGCATAAGTGCACAATCGTGCCTACCATCCCTGCCCTATTGTCCCCATTTATTTGTACCTATTTCCTGTATTCTTACTTATGTTTATACTTATACCTATTATCTTATCAGTGATTGACAAATCAAATAAATAAAATAAATAAACACTCAAAACCATAGAGATGATGGTAGACTTTAGGAGAAACCCTCCCATACTACCACCTCTTACAATACTAGACAATGCAGTATCAACAGTAGAAACCTTCAAATTTCTAGGTTCTATCATATCGCAAGACCTAAAACACCTAAGATCAAAAACGTCATCAAAAAAGCACAACAAAGAATGTTCTTTCTGCACCGTCAAAAAACTCATACTGCCCAAAGAGCTGCTGATCCAGTTTTACAGAGGAATTATTGAGTCTGTCATCTTCACCTCTATAACTGTCTAGTTTGATTCTGCAATCCAACAAGAGAGACACAGACTTCAGAGGATAATTAGGACTGCAGAAAAAACAATTGCTACCAACCTTTGAGGACATGTATACTGCACGAGTCAAAAAGAGGGCTGTGAAAATATTTACAGAACTCTCACATCCTGGACATAAACTATCCTCAAAATGAAGCTATAGAGCACTGCACACTTGAACAACTAAACACAAGGATAGTTTATTCCTGAATGCCATCACTCTGCTAAACAAATATTTCCCTCAACACTGTCCAACTATTTACAAAATCTGCACTACTAATACTATTAATCTTCTCATCACTCCTTATCATCCATCCCCTTCCACTTGTGAACGTATGACTGTAACTTTGTCACTGTATCTTTATGATTTATATTGACTGTTTCCAGTATGATTTAATTGCTTATTGTACCCTATGACTATTATTAAGTGTGGTACCTGATGATTCCTGACTCTTGATGAATGAATCTTTTCTTTTATGCACACTGAGATCATTTACACCAAGACAAATTCCTTTTGTGTCCAATCACACTTGGCCATTAAAGAATTCCATTCTATTCTATATTGAAGAGATACAGACATATAGAGAGAGATACAACATATAATCTACCTCATACTCAATACACACCCCAAGAAGTTGCTATCAAAAAAGCACTGTGAGATTCAGCAGAATACAGAATAATAAACATACTTTGTCTA
The DNA here is from genome assembly GCA_015471245.1 of Laticauda colubrina. NCBI lineage: Eukaryota > Metazoa > Chordata > Lepidosauria > Squamata > Elapidae > Laticauda > Laticauda colubrina. Next base: position 37,543,190 of record BLBF01000002.1, read on the forward strand.
GTTTTTGCAGGAATTCATCAGGCATGGGAAGCATTTCATTTCCAAAGTTTGGCTTAGATCTAGACAGAAAACTATACAGAGGGACAAAAACCCTACAGCTATTGCTAAAACTTACAAAGTATTTTTTTTTAAAAAATAAAACCAGTATTAGAACAAAAATTGGTGGTGTTTGATGAATATTTTTTTGAACTTCAGGCTTAAAAAGTTCGTGCTTTCCATAATGCAAACAATAGCTTGAACAATAAAATAAAGAAAGTTGGACTACAAATATAAGGATATTATTACCTGAACTAAATTGATGGGTGAAGCTTTTCTTCTTGCAATGTGTATGTTTTACTGTACACTTTGTATTCTTAATTTAATTTGGTTCCAGGGTGTAATTATGTGAATGTTTATTAGGTCTAAAGTCAAAACAAAATGTTTCCAATGGAATGAAAAGGATTCATACAACCATTATAGTAGACAAACCATTTTGCAGAGCAGGAACAGTTGTCTTTGGCAATATTGCCACACAGTCAGGTAAGACTTTTCATGTTGCTTGAAATTCCTGGAGATATATTTATTATTCAAGGAATTTTCAGTAAGACAAACATGACTGGAGAAACCATTTTCAGCATTAATTTTAGTGAACTACTGAACTTTGTTAATATTTTTTGCAGGATCCAATTCATTTCCAATAAATTGTGCAGCAATGGCAGCAGAATGAAGTCCAAAAAGTCTGAAGATTGAAAGCCAGAAGAGGTCAAATGAAAAAAAGGGGATCTCTTGCCCTGCAATGCTGACACTGTTAAAACGCTAACAAGAAAATTAAGCAGGAAAAACAGTTATAAAAAATATAAAGAGTTTCTTTGATCAATTCTCTGAACAGAAGTAACATGATAAACAGGAAATTGCAAAGAATAACTATTTTGACTGTAGTGGAAATAGCAACTTAGGTAGCTCCAGTTCAAACTAGATACAGAATATTTTCCTGGAACTTAAAGGAAAGGTATCCAGATGTCTAAACATTCGTTTCAATGTGGCTTTTATTTTGAGTCTGGCATGCCTTCAGAAACGGATAGACAAGTTAGCTGGAAGAAATTTTCCAGGATATTTACATAATTTCATAAATATTTTATCCTTCTGCATTATTTTTTAGAGGCAGTTCTTTTTTAATTCTTGCATTCTCATACAGGTACAATTTATTGACATGCATCAAACTGCTTTGAGTAGTGAACAAATAGTCAAATCCCAAGATAGAGAGATTTTGTGGGTAAACCTAACCTTTCAATATGTATTTTCTCCATAGAATAAAAGCCTATCAACTCAAAGCTTATCAAGCATGATACTGTACTGCTCCTATATTTTGTTCAAGACCTCTGAGACTCTCTTTAAAGAATGTAGTGAATATTTGTAGTGAGGCTTCACTGTATTTCTTTTGTAAGCATTCTTACTGAAAATCAAATATTCCGCTTACAATATACAGCAAAGTTAGTAAGAGAAGAAGGGGGTAGAAAGTAGTTTTTTACAAAATAAATACAGTAAATAATAAAGAAATAAATACACAGAAGAGGAAATAGCTTAATCCAGACCTTCTGATTTACCACACAGTGTAGTGAACAGACATGGCAGTCAATAATTTTGTCCTTTCCAACTATTTCAGTACAAGGAACCACCTTATACTGGCCAAATGTGCTTGTGTTGTGCAAGAGCAATCATCAGTGTGCATTATTCTGTTACTGCTGGATCTACCAACTGGTGAGCACACACTCATATCCAAAGATTTCACTTGTGGTTTACACTGTGGTGCAGAAACCAAGTCCTCTGGCTTGTTTCTAACAGATTACTACTATTTGATTCCAGCTGTTCTCAATTTCAGTTTTTGGTTTGGTCTTGGTTCATACAACATCATAAATAAACCACCAATGATGTTGTCTAGGCTTACTAAGCATGGCAGGAACATCCAGCTGGATTAAATATGTTGTGTCTTTTCTAGTGATCATACAAAAGACATTGAAGGAAGATTTGTTGTTGTTGGTTTACTGGAATGTTTAGAAGAATAAGAACAAGGCATGCTTAACTAACCAACAATGATAACCCAATACATCATATCCTGCCTATTAGGATACCATACAAAGCCTACATTATTTTTGCTAATCTAGGCACCTTGCAGCATTTTTATCTGACTATTTGTCACTGCAGACAGGATTATTTGGAGTGTCTACTGCTGTTGGTGACTGTGGTGTAACCATGATGGTCCATCTGCTTCAGAGACGGGTGCTTTTTGTGGTAAATAATAATCAAAGTATCTCCTCTGCCAGATGGTAATCTGAGATTTACAGTTGTGACTTTACTCATGTTAGCTGCTGTTTGCAGCTGTAAACTGTACTTTTTTTCTCCTCATCTAGTCAACACTCCACCTTCATATGTGGTTGTATGCAATCTTTATTATAAGTAGTTTTCCACTTAGATTGCCCTCTGTAGATTCTTGTTATGAGAGAAAATTCTTCAACTTCTGCCACTGTTTGTTCTGAACTGTTATTTTCAAACTCAATTACATCTGAAGATTTAAAAAAATACACGAGAAATACAAGGTGAGAAAAAAATACACGAGAAATACAAATACAAGACTATTTGCATGATTGTGTCTCCTATTAAATTCTATTTTATATCTGTTCCTATCAGTTTATTGAGTACCTACTGTAACCAAAATCTCTTTTGTGGATTGAAAATAGATAGTGGTGTTTGATGATCAATGATGAGAATAAATTCTCTCCTGTGCAGGTAATGTTTGAAGCACTTAACACTAAAATTCAGTACTTCCCTGTTTATGCTTTTCTCTCTCTCCAGGCTATAAATAAGCATAAGACAAAAGCTCCTAAGCATTTTCTCACATCTTTCATTACCTATGAAATTAATCATGCCAATTTCTTATTGTGAAGTGTCATAGACCAATTTTGCTAGGAAACATGGGTAAACACTGTGAGCACTGTGTCCAATATTAATATTTCTGTGTTTCTATGAAATCTTATTTATACTGTTTTATACTGTTTTATTTACATACCATCTCTGGATAGGTCAAGAGGAGGAACATATTAACTACATTTGTCAAAAATTTGTTATCATAATAAATGGATTACACAAAGGATTATAGATTTTACCCATCTTAACCTTTGGGACATTCATGAATGCTTGAATGTTCTCCTCATCTGTGTATGCTTTTGCAACTGTGGTAGAACAATGTGTAACATTGTGTTTAAATTATTCTGTTATTACAGTGGGGTGAGATAGTCCCTCAAGTAACCTGGACCCATGCCATTAAGGGCTTTAAAGGTGATCATCAACACCTTGAATTGCACCTGGAAACAGACTGGTAACCAATGCAGTTCACTGATCAATGGCATTAAAGGAGCCATTCTTGGGGCTCCCAAAATTGCCCGTGCTGCTGGACACTTCACTAGCTGTAGCTTCTGAATGTTCTTCAAGATTATCCCCATGTAGAGTGCATTACAGTAGTCCAATCATGAAATGACTAGGGACTGAACAACTGAGCACACAGAGTCCTGACCCAAGAAAGACCACAACTGGTACATCTTGTATATACAACATTACAATAGAATTGGACAACACGGTTTATCAGCATCGATATCATAAATATGTATGTGTGCCTGATAACTTATTAAAACTAAAAAGTATAGATTATAAATTTTAATGGAATCAGGACAGAGTACATTCCTAGGAAACTGAACAATTCCTAGATCTATATATCTGTAAGAGTAAAGATTCCTGTTTGGGAGAGGCAAATGTTCTTTTTGAAGGACATGCATTAAGCTTCGCTGTTTGCCAGATTATCTTTAGTTAGGGGGTTGATTTGTAACATCAGCATTGCTGATGATCCAACTCCGTTCTCAGCAGATACTCTGTTTTTAAAAATCAAAATAGCTGAAAGTAATATAATTCAGGAAAAGGAACAAAACTTGCCCACAGCAACAAATGAAATGCAATGTTAGTACAGAGAAAAATGAATATTAACATTGCTTATAAAATTGACTTGTTTTGTTGGAAGCTAACAGGATTCACACAATGATAGCTCATATAAATATGGTCATTATTTATGAATTTCAGGATGATAGATTTTAGAACAGAATCCAATTGTGATGCATATTCCCTTCTAGAGTACAGTTATGATTTTGATTTTTTAAAAGATCTTTGAATACAAAGTATTGTATTCTGATTTATGTCTGAGCATTTTTTAAATATAGCTATGTTGTAATGTTCCCATTATCACTATTGTCACAGTGACTGCAAAATGTATGTAAGCCTCACACTGCTGGCTTCAATATATTCACATCCTTTCTCCCTCTGCACACATATAAAATGGAGAAAAAGATGTACAAGTATATCACTCAGAAACAAGGCCAAAAAGTTTTGGTCTCCATCTAACATAAACCACAGAGATGATTGGCAGTTTATAAAAACAGGATTCCCAATACTATTGACATAGCTCTATGGAAATCTAGTGGTAAATATATGGGGTTTGACTAGATCCCACTCTTCAAGGAACTGTACATAGACTGGAGCAAATGCTCCGAAAATCCTACCTTTCCAAAGATGTATGCACTAGGATTGCATTATGTTTCCCAGATGGCAAAGCTGGACACAAATCTCTACATAATTAATTTAAAATTTAAATGAGTATTTCTTTGTTTTTAATCTAATTCTAATCCTATCCAACCCCAAATTTGGCTCAAAACATATTAGAAATTCCAAGCAATCAACAAATATGCTGAACTGGCTTACCTCTACCACTGTTGATGAGATTGAAAAATATTGATATCATGTATCAAGTTATATTGAATTTAAAGTGGTCTTTAATATACTGCTAAAAGAGTGAGAGAAGGGAAAAAAGATGTAACACACAAAACTGTGCAAATTAGAATATTTAAATTGCACTGTTCAGGGATGCTTTGAAATTATTTCACTGATTTTCATTTAATATTGATGTTGGGATGGGTGGATGGGTTCTTGTTTTATTTTTGTTTTGTTTTTTTTAACAAAATGAGAAAAATGTGTTTAGAGTTGACTAATTCTAATTTCTGCCTTCATCTAATACTGGAAAATATTTTGTGCTGAGAGCCCAAAGAAGTTGACTGTGCTTTTAAAACAGCTCCCCTTCATTTTCAAATCTCTTGGAGCTTTCAGCAGCCCTAAAAACTGCGCCCCCCTCCTTTTTTTTTTTGTCCCCAAGAACTGGCTCAATTTTTCACCTAAACCTTACACTGAGGACCTTACACGAACATAGAGTTTGTTTTGCACAGAACAAACCCTATGTTTGAGAGAGAGAGATAAAAGACTCTTTCATTTTAATATTTTTGGAGGACTATTGATGTAAGATCAAAACTACTTTAAATGTTGAGGACCCAAATATAGAAGTAATACAATACAGCAGCATTAGGACAAACATTGCACAAATAGCAGACAGAGTCTTAAGCACATAATAAGCTGGCAAGACCAGTCCCATTTCAGAACTGTCATAATATCAGGGTTTTTTTCTTTCTTTAACTCAGAATGTCTGGATTTTAAGCGCCTGTCACACTGCACCAACGGATGCAAAGATGATATAAAACGGACAAAAAAGCATGCCATCCGTTGGAAAACGCGATGTACTCACTGCCTCCGTTTTGCTTCCTCTCTATCCGTCCAGCATCCGTTTATTGACGTTTCATCCGCTCAGAAAGTTTTGAGCTGCTCAAAACTTTTGCACAGAAAATGTATCCAATTCATCCATTCTGCATCCACTACGCATCCGCTACGCATCCGTTCTGCATCCGTTACGCATCCGCTATATCCACTAGGCATCTGCTGTGCATCTGTGCAACTCGCATCCGCTCGGATGCAGGGAGGAAGCGGAATGGACGCAGAACGGATGCAGAACGGATGCCTACTGGATGCAGAATGGAAACAAAGCATTTAAAACTGAAAAAACGTTCACAGAGGGGACCTATTTCGGATATTAAGGATGCCTAGAGGATGCCTAGAGGATGCAAAGGGACAGCTATACTGCCTATAAAAAGGGGGAGCAACTCACCTGCATCTCACTTTCAGACCAGCAGCCTAGCTGTGCAGACCTCTGCAGCCTTCATCTGACTCTTGCTCTTCCACAGCATCCAGTCATGTCCACCGTGGATCGTAACACAGTCCTTTTGGTAGCCACCATCCTTCTGCAACAGTGCGAAGCCATCTACAGGCTCTGTGAACTCTACTACGGGAAGAAAAAGAGACGGCCAAGAAGCGTCTGGGTCCGAAGATGGATTGGGAGAAGAGCAGAGTACGGACTGTACAACAAGCTGATGGTGGAGCCCAGGAACGAAGACACTCGGGCATTCCAGAACTTCATGAGGATGCCTCCAGCCATGTTTGATGAAGTTGTGCAGCGGCTGACACCCAGGTTGACCAAGGCAAACACCAACTTCCGGCCCAGCCTGGAACCTGGGCTCAAGGTGGCACTCACTCTGCGCCACCTGGCCTCAGGGACCACCTACAGGAGCATGCAGTATGGCTGGAGGATGCCACACAACACCATCAGCATTGTGGTCAGAGAAGTGGTGCAGGCCATCATCGAAGAATACCTGAAGGAGCTCCTCTAGTGCCCCTCCACTGATGAAGGATGGAAGAAAGTTGCAGAGCAGTGGTATGAGAGGTGGAACTTCCCAACACTGTTGGAGCCATAGATGGCAAGCACATCACCTGCAAAGCACCACCCAAGTTGGGCTCCACTTATTTCAACTACAAGGGCTTCTTCAGTATTGTCCTCTTTGCCATGGTCGATGCTGACTACAAGTTCATGTACATCGATGCTTCAGGCAGCGGCTCATGTTCAGATGCCCAGGTATACAACGCCAGTGACCTCAAGAAGGGGCTGGAAGGCAACCTCATCATGTGCTTCCCAGATCTAGACCCTCTGCCCAACGACACGTAAGATGTGCCCTATTTCATCATGGGGGATGACGCCTTCTCCCTCAGAACCTACCTCATGAAGCCATACACTTCCAGACTCCTCACCTGTGAAGAGAGGATCTTCAACTACAGGCTGTCCAGGGCAAGGCGGGTGGTGGAGAACGCCTTTGGCATCCTGGCCAACAGGTTCCAGGTATTTCTCACCACCATGCAGCATTGCCCAGAGACCGTGAGGAGGATCCTGGAAGCTTGCTGCATCCTGCACAATCTCATGCGCACCCGCTACCCAGTCTTGCAGAACAGGCTCGTGGACCTCCAGCAGGGCAATGGGGACATGGAGCCTGGGGAATGGAGGCAAGGGCGAAACCTGATAGACACTGATGATGTGCAAGGCCCCAACAGAGCCTCACGTGAAGGGAAGAAGCAGCGCAACCTCCTGAAACACTGGTGCAACTCCCCAGCTGGAGCAATGGAGTGGCAAGACAGGATGATAGATGATTAATGGGTGCTTCCTTCAGCCTGTCTCATCACACGGATGAGATTGGGCCATGTATGTTGGGTGGCATTTAATAAAGAGTTTGTTTATGTTCAAATGTGTGGATCAATTCTTACATTATTATTGATAATAAAGGGCCCTAGGTGTGGCACCAGGGAGGGTGGACTATATAGTCCCACTATGCTTGCACTGGAGGTTTATCTATCCCACAGTTATCTTAACCCACCCCAAAGGTATCCCGCCCACCCCACTGCTATCTTAACCCATCCCACAAGCATGCAAAGGCTTAAACCAATTCTAAATGTTTCCACCAAGACTTTATTCCAAAAAAAGAAATGAAGCAAGTGTGTGAATCAAAGATAAACTTTATTGAACAACAAGCTGTAAAACAAAAATGACCCAAGTCAAGTGTCCAAATAAAGTCCACAGGTAGCCAGATACCCAGTCTCTGGCACTCTTATTGGTCTCTCGGAGGTGTGCCCAGTCTCAGGGGTGAAGGGTCCAGGTGCTGTGGAAGTGGGTGGTGCTGGAGTGCTGGTCTGTATCGTCATTGGGGTGCCTGGCCCCAAGAGGACAACAGGGGACGGTGTGTTGAGGAAGCTCTCAGACAGCTGGCTCAGACCCGAGATGCTGAGAGGTCCTTCCTCCATGGCATGGGGTGTCAGCCCCAGTACTGATGAGAGATGTACTGAGGCCGGGCTTGGCTGTGGGGTGGAGGAAGGAGTAGTATAGTGGGGCTGTCTGGTCTGCAGCTGGGTGAGGACTGGCGTGGGTGGCATCATTGTCGTGGGTGGCATCGGTGGCATCAGTGGAACTGGTGGCAACGGTGTCATCCAATGACTCTGTGCCTGGACTGGGAAGGGCTGCTGCCTGTGCTGCTGGACCTCCTGGTAGCCGTAGCCCTGGTAGGTGAGGGGCTGTGGGAAGCCTTGAAATGGGAGGGACATCACCTGGGGTGGAGGAGCAGACCTGGACTGGGTGGGAGCAGGTTCCTCTGGATCTGGAGGGTTGTGAAGCAGCTCGGTGATCCAGTCCTTCACCACCTGGTACTGGGGTTCCTCCATGTTCTTGAGGGTCTGGTTGACATAGGTGAGGAAGGGCTTGCGGTTGGAGGATGAGGAGTCAGTGCTGACCAGCTGAGAGAGGAGATCTATTCTGGTGCGGATGGTGTCCCTGATCTCCAGCAGGACAGTGTGGCTCTGCCCCTCTTGCTGTCTGGCTCTCTGCCTTTCTGTGAAGGCAGAGCTGGGGGGGGTGGATGCGGCTACGACTGTGGTGGACTCGATGTCTCCTTTCTCCCACCGCACCTGGGAGTCCTCCACGCGCTCCACCATGGTTACAACCCCTGTCTGCGGGCTGTCCACCGTGGCATGCTCCACAGAACCCTGTCTGGAGACAGGGACTGACTCTCGGCCGGAAGAGTACTGGGTCTTAGCAGGCTGCCGGAGAGAGAGGGTTGTGAGAGGGGCTCCTGGTGCTCCTTGGTGGTGGATCTCACCCTCCAGGAAGCTGCACCTGTCCATGACGTAGGTCTCTCTGTCCGTCAGCTTAACCGTGGCCTGGCCTGATTTCTTCAGGTGCAGCTTCCCGTACCAGGTGTGCATGTGCTTCCACCAGCCGAGGAGCACATCCGAAGTGTAACCCATACTCTCCGCCCTCTCTCTCCAAGCAGCCTGCTTCCTTTTGGTGTCCCTGTACAGCCGGTGTCCCTTCCGCCACAGATAGTCATTCTCTCTCAGCCACTCCAGCACCTCATCCTCGTGTTCCTCCTCGATGAAGTATTGCCTCCTCTCCCGTCCCCGCATATGCCTCTTCCTCCCTTTGGCAGGACCAGATGGGCCCTCATCAGAGGGGCTCCCAGGTGGTTGGGGCTGCTCCACCACCACCAGCAGCAGCACCAGCAGGATCATCATCATCATCATCATCACCAGCAGGATCATAATCATCATCATCATCAGCAGCAGCAGCAGCAGGATCATCATCATCAGCAGCAGCAGCAGCAGCAGCAGCCGCAGGATCAGCAGGACCAGGATCAGTAGCAGCAGAGTAAGCACCAGGAGTCCCAGCAGCAGCAGCAGCAGCAGCAGCAGCAGCTGCAGCAGCACACCAGTGGGACCAGAAGCACGAGCAGGACCAGGAGCACGAGGAGGACGAACAGGATGAGCAAGACCAGGAGCATGAGCAGTACGAGCAGTACGAGCAAGTCCAGGAGCATCAGCAGGACCAGCAGGACCAGGAGCAGCTTCAGCAGAGTAAGCACCAGCAGAAGCACCACCGCCAGGAGCAGCTTCAGCAGAAGCTCCAGCACCAGAAGAGCGGGCCCGAGCAGCAGAAGCCCCAGCAGAAGCAGAGTCAGGGACAGGGGGCGGAAGGGTGGCCCTGTCCCTCTTGGCAGGGATGCCGGCAGGTTGCTGAGACTTTCGCTTCTTCCCCATGGTTGTGGGGTTGCTGGCTGGCAGGGAGGCTGGCAGGCACCAAGGCTTGCAGGAAGGCTGGCAGCAAGGCTGGCAGGAAACCTGGCACCAAGCCTGGCAGGAAGCCTGGCAGGAAGCCTGGAAGGAAGCCTGGCAGGAAGGTAGGCAGGCAAGCAGGCACCAAGGCTGGCAGGCAGACTGGCTGGCAGGGAGGCTGGAAGGCAGGCTGGAGCAAGGCTGGCAGGCAGGCAGAGAGCAAGGCTGGCAGGGAGGCTGGCCAGGAGGCTTGGAGGCAGGCTGGCAGGAAGGCTGGCAGCAAGGCTTGCAGGCAGGCATGCAGGCAGAGTAGGCAAGGACTCAATGTATCCTGCAGCAGGTCTTTCCTCCAAATGCTGGCCACATGCGAGCTGCTTCCCTTTATATCCCTGTGGCTTACGCAATGCATCCCCCCCGCATGCGCAATTAATGCCAGGCATCCGTTAGGCTTCCGCTGTGCATCTGCTAGGCTTCCGCTCTGCATCCGCTTCATACGCTGTGCATCTGCTGTGCATTCGCTCTTTCCGTTCCGCGTCCTCTTTGCTGAGGCCCCCCGGAAGCCTTGCAGATGTGCCATCCGCTCCCATCTGCTTCCATCCGCTGGGCTTCCGTTCCGCATCCGCTTTCCATTCGCTCTGGGTCCTCCCCGCATCCTTGTTATCCGCTCCGGTTATGCAAATTTTTGCCCCTTTTGAGAGCGGATAACAACAGATGGAACCTTTTGCTTGTCTGTTGTGTCCGTTTTGCATCCATTGGGCAGTGTGACAAAGCCTTTAGTAACCATTTTTTCCCTTGAGAAAACAATATAAATTTTGTACCAAGAATCATAAAGCATTCTGTAAATGTAAGCGTTCTAAATGTTCACTATTTTTGGAATGCTTGCCTCCTCCTTTTCCTCTTCTACTTCCTCTTTTTTCCTCTACCTCCTTTCCTTCTTCTCTTCTTCTTCTTCCTCCTCCACTTCTTCCTCCTCATTTTCTTCCTCTTTTTCCTCCTCTACCTTTTTTCTCTTCGTCCTGCTCCTTCTCCTTTTCTTCTTTCTGCTGCTGCTGCTCCTCCTCCTCCTTACACCCAGTGAAACACACATCTATTTATTTCTATTGGTCATGACATTAAAATTTTGTATTTCAAATGCATTACATTTGCTACACTTGAAGTAGGTATAACCACTACATGTATCAAATTATGCACAGATTCCTTAAAATGTTATGCTTAAACTTTTGGCAAGGTAATTCAGTCATATCATATGGTAATGATACTTTTATATATGAGGAAAAACCCCATGCCGATATTACAGGGTTTTCCCACCTAGTAAATTAAAAGTATTGTACAAATTCAAGTTTATTCTTCGCCATTCACTGTATAGTAAGATCTTTTTTAAAAAAGTAACAGCATAGTGATGAATCTAACAAAAACTTTCTGTTTTAACTGATGTGAGGTATGCAAAATAATATACAGCATGTGGTACGGTTAACTGACATTAACTGATATGAGCAGAGGTGGGATCCGACCGGTGTAACTACCAGTTTGGTGATTTTACATTTTGCTGCACATGTGTGTATACGTGCTGCTTGTGTGTGTATATCATCCTCATCTAGCTGCCTGGACAGCTGAGCAGTGCTGCACATGGGTGCGCAGCTTTTTCAACCGCAGCTATGTCTCACAAATCAGCTGTGGTTGAAAACACAGGAAATAAAGGTCAGGTAAGAGCCCGGGTGGGCAGGTGGGCCACAACAGCAGCACACATAGAACAGATTCTATGTATGTTCTCTGTTTGCTACTTTTCAGAGCAACCGGTTCTGCAGAAGTGGACAGAACCAGTAGAATCCCACCCCTGGATGTGAGGTATGTAAAACAGAATAGTAGAGAAATGACTCTTGCACACAATCATTATATATGATATCCCACAGTTCATGATTGTGGAAGTGTATTTTAAAATAGAAGAATAAGACCAAAATTTGGGTGAAGATGAGTTGTTGCCTTCTTTCCATTTATCCTTTGGCTTATGTTGAATCTAACATTCGAATGCACCTTTCGTTTTTTTCCTCTGATGCTTCAGTTTCTTCCTTTATTCTCATGGCCATTCCTCTTCTCACCACGCTGATCTCCTTCTCAATAATCTTTTAAAATGTTTCTTTCCTCGTGCTATTCCTGCTGCTGTTTTCTTGAGGATTGATGCAGCTTTCTTGGGGCATTTGAAGCTGCATCTCTCTTCCTCCCATTATCCTCCTCTGGATAGTAATGTTCTCCCTAGCAGAAGCTTCTATTGCAGCCTTTTTTCCTATTGTCACTTCAATTTGCCCACCCTCCTCTTTTTTGGGTGCCTTTTTTGTCTTCTGCCCTGATCCTAATTTCTTGCGTCCTCTTCTTTCTCTCTAAAGCTGTGTAATTCTGTTCTTCTGTTCTGTTCTCTCTAATTCTGTTCTCCTGAGTGCCTCTATCTTTCTCAAGACTTGCCTTTCCCATTTTCTTGCTCTCCCCTTGTAATAATTGCAGTTAATACTTGGTTCATCCTTTTCCTTCTCCCTCAGAAGAAATTGGCACTTTAGGTCATTCAGAATAATTAGAGCTGTTTCAGAAAGCTATGAATACCACAGGTAGAAAGGAGATTTTGTGGAAAATAATCTGGGCAAAGGAAGGTGGATTTTGGGGATGGAGAATGAGTTATATTAGAGCTGAGTTATAAAATAATTCTATGAAGAAAGGAAAATAAAGCTTGATTTATTGGAAAATCTTGTTTGAAAATCTTATAACAAAAAAACTCTGGGTCCTTTATGCAAAAGACCAACAGTTTCTCCTCTGAACTATTCATTTTTCAATATTTCAAATCTAGTATATTTTATTTATGAAATTCAAATGGATGACAACTGCTGTGGAAAAGAAGAGAAAAAGATAGAGCTACATATAGCGGTAATTTGAAGGACTGTTTGTCCAATTTGGCAGCTAGAATATTTGAAAGTTACCTGATTACCAAGCAGCTATCCTTCTTAAAGAGAAGTGCTGATAAACACCTATTTTAGGAAATCCATCCAATGTCTCTTAATTGCTATATTGCATTTTTAAATTAAATAAAGAACAAAAGTGAAACAGCCATCCTTCTTCATAATATGGAAGGAGATTAACAGATCCTAATCCTTTATTTGATAATCTGATTAATCAGTTATATGAACTTTGGAAAAATTTGGAAATTGGAAATAAGTACCTTTAAACTCAAACCATTGCTTACTTCTGAAAAAAACATTAGGATGAGGTTTATATAATATACATCCATAAACAAAACTATTCAAGGAAAGAACATTTAGTGTAAAAACAAAAGGCAATCTGTTTTGAGCTAAATAAATTCCAAGTGCAAAATTAGCCAACTGGTATCATGCAATAAATATTTTTCCCAGAACTATTAAACATTTATAAACTTCTGTATAATTTAAATTGGGAAAAATACATGGTGGTTGTTAAAAAAATACATGGTGGTTGTATTTAACAAATGCATGTTAAAATGAGTCACATAAAAAAATTAAGTCACATGATTGCATGAATGTGCAAAAGAATGTTATTTCCATGGATCTCATGAATTATATTTAGAATACAACTGTAACCAAAGTCAAGTCAGATGCTGATTCAGATGAAATTACATGAACTACATGAAATTAGCTGGTACAATCTTGGATCAGGCTCCAAAAACACACAGAATTACTTCTAAGCAGTCTCCTTTATTATAGATAGAACCTTACTATACTAAAACAAATTATTTATTTCATTAAAAAGTATACTCTGAGAATTTCTGGAGAGGAGCTGACTGACTCTATCAAACTATCTAAACTTTGTTTTCTTTTATTCTTCTAAAATGCACATTTTCAGGGGGAGAAGCTGGTGTCGTGACGATACGGCATGCAATATCGGAGGTCTGAAATTGCAGCCGATATCTTTGCCCCTGAACGGTCCAAATGTACCCAAACCATCCTGAAGAGTCGGTGATAGTGAAGGGCGCATCCTGTAGATCCCAGGGATACTGCAAAGTCCCTGGTTGATCCGGGAGAAGCTCTTCTTTCCAGCGGCAGAGAGGCAGCCATCAAAGCTGCTGAAGTTGGGACAGCTCCGAACGGAAGAGGCTTGAAAGAAAAAGTGTGTCGGTTTGGTGAGAACTTTTCTTTTATTATTCTAAGACTTAAAAGGACTTTAAAGGACACCCTAAAGAAAATAAAGAATCTGTAAAAGTTTTGATAGAACTGAATAAGCAGCGGTTTTAAATGTGTCAAAGTAAGGCTTTGGTTTTCTTTTTTTATTGCTATACTTTTATTGCTAGACTTCTATTACATTTGTTAACTGGACTGGTTCTTTTTCTATTTATATCTATTTTTTCTTCTGTTTTTTTACTTTGCAATATTTTAGGTGAGAGACTCCCTTTAGTTATTTTTATATACTTGTCTTTTTCCTTTTTAATTTTTATTACGTTTTGTCTGGGAAAGGAGAGGGAGAGTGAGAGTAAAGAAATTTTGTAACACTGCCAACTAGAGGCTTGAAAATGTTTTAGACGAGGCTGAGAAAGTTGAGAAAGAAAGATCTGAAACTCCCTTTCAAGGACATTACTATGTGATAAGTTAGAGGGAAGAACACGGGAGAGTGTTATTGCAGGTGTTCTTCTGGATTTCTATCAACAGTTGAAACTTGGCTTTGAAGCGTATGGAGAAGACAGTTATAACAAGAGCCTTGGATCATTAAATAAAGTGCAGTGTATCTTTTTTATTTTTTTTAAGTTGTGTTACCCCACCTTACCAGCTGTACTGTTCACTTTATTTTTGTAATATTTCCATTTGTGCTTTGTATTTTAAAGGGAAAGCCTCAAATTTTTTCCTTTTTTTTTTCCTTTCATCTTTGGGATTTCTTGCTATTCGATTTATTCTTTTGGTTCACTTTTATACCTTTTTTTTAAATTTGAGACCTCTTAATTGGATTAAGGTGTTGAAAAACCTGAATAATTTTTCCTTTTTTTTCTCTCTCCTTTTTTTGCTCTTTTTAAACCTTTTTTATTTTTCTCCTTCCTTTTTACTTAACTATTGATTGGATTAAGGTTAAGAAGAATCTGAAGAAATTTTTTCCTCCTTTTCTTTTTATTATTATTGGGTTTTTCTCTCTACCATTTTTATTTTTCACCTTGGATTATAACTGGCTATTTCATAATTGGATTAGGGTTTAGAAGAACCTGAAGCTTTGAATAGTTTAAAATGAGTAGGAAGTTTATACTTTCTGGCTCCTCAACTTTTACTTCTGCCTCCCCACCATCTGGAGGACAACGTTTAATTCAGACAATGTTAAAGCAAGACAAAGAACAAGAAAAAGTGACTCTACAGATAATTATGCAAGGCATTGAAGATTTTAAAACAAAATCAGACACCACTGAAAAGAGAATAGAGAACACTGAGCAAAGAACAGAAAATATTGAACAAAGAATAGGGAAAACTGATGAAAAAGTGGAGAATATTCAACAAATGATGATGAAGTATGATGAGTGATTCCAAAAAATTGAAGAAGAAGATAAACAAAGAGACAAGAAGATTGGAGATACAGATAGCAGATTAACAGTGGTTGAACAAGATAAAAGTGGGATGCTGAAATGGGAGATGGACAGATCAGAATTTTATCTCAGATTTCAAAACATAGAGGAAGAAAAAGGACAAAACCTAGCTGAGATAATGATAGAAATATTGGCTGAAGCTTTGGGAATAAAAGAAGAGAAGATGATGGATGGAGTAGATGAGGTATACCGAGTTTTTACAAGATATGCGATGAGAAATAACCTACCAAGAGAAGTTCTTGTCAGATTTACAAAAAAAGCCATTAAAACACAAATATTACAAGTGGTAAGAGAGAAACATTGAAATACAAAGGCAAGGAAATTGTGGTTTTAAAGCAAATACCCAGAAGAGTGAGAGAGATGAGAAAACAATATCTATTTTTGACTAAAAAGTTATTGAAAAAAGAGGTGAATTATAGATGGCTAATTACAAAAGGGTTAATGTTTACATGGCAAGAACAGAGACATAGAATTGACTCAATTGAGAAAACAGAATTATTTTACACAGAATTTTTTGGAAGGAGAGAGGAGGAGGCAGAAAAAGAGATTTCACTAATTGAATTCCAAGACGACCAAATGGAGACTGAAAAAGAAGAAGGCACAGTAGATGGATAGGTGGAAATTAAAGAACAATTTGAACCAAGATCTACGAGAGCTGCCAAACCTAACTACAAAGCATAATCATGGAAGAGAAAAAACTGATTACAATGAATATAAATGGAATTAATTCAGCTGTTCAAAGAAGGAATTTTTTTCACAAATTAGAGAAACTAAAATTTGATATAATTTGTCTACAAGAAGTACATATTAAAAAACAATATGAACAACTGTTGGTACAGCTAAAATTAGGGAAAATATTTACTTCTTTGACTCAATGTAAGAAAAAAGGAGTGGTTTTATATATTAAAGAGACCATCTTCGCAAAATTGATTCATACTGATGAAGATGGAAGAGTATTAATGGTGGAAATAATGGATAATAATATGAAAATACTCTTGATTGCAATTTTTGCTCTGAATGATAAGAAGAATTTTATAAAAAATTACACATGAAAATAATTGAACTGGACTATGTCAATATAGTTATGATGGGAGATTTCAATGGAATTGTAGACAATAAATTGGACTATAAACCAAAAGCAAAATAGAAAGGCTCTCCCTAAATCTTTTTTTTAAATGATAGATGAAATAAATTTAAAAGATATATGGACAGAAAGAAATGCTAAAACCAAACAATACATTTTCTACTCAAATAGACATTTATCATGGTCCAGAATAGATATGATTTGGATTTCAACAGAACTAATATCTAATATTCAAGAAATAAATATCGAAACAAGTACTTGGGCAGACCACAATCCAGTGACAATTAAATGGAAAGGACAAAAAAGAAGATGGAGATGGACGTTAAATAATACTATTTTAAATGAAAAGGACTTTATACAGCGGATGGAGAAACAATTGGCTTTTTTCTTTAGAGAAAATAAGAAAAAGATACTTCAACCCAGAATGTATGGGACACAATGAAGGCACACACTAGAGGCTAGATAGTAGATAATACAAGAAAAAGGAACATCAGGAAAAGGCAAGCCATGGAAGCTTTAGAAGATGAGCATAAAAGACTCGAAAAAGAACTACAGAAAGTGCCACAGAAAAAAGACATTAAACTAAAATTGGACATAATTAAACACAAAATGAGTCAAATAGAGAAAGAAGAATTAGCACAGAAAATTAGAGGTGCTAAACAGAATTATTTTGAGGATGCAAATAAACCAGGTAGATGATTAGCATATAAACTGAGAAAGGAGAAAGAATCAAGGAAAATATCACAGTTAATAGATGATCAAGGTCAAGTTTGTTCCAGCAAAAGAGAGAAGAAGGAAATTATTTGAGACTTTTATGGGAAATTATATAAGCAAGAGAATATTGATGAAGAAAGAGTCGAACAGTATTTAACAGAATGCTAATCTACCTAAGATACCTAACGAGACTGAAAAAATGTTGGAAAGCAATATAACAAAGATGGAGTTTACTGAAGCACTTAAGAAACAAAATAATGGGAAAGCACCAGGACCAGATGGACTTCCGGCAGAATTTAATAAAACACTACAAGAATCGCTGAATCTTCCATTGCTAGAAGTCATGAATGAAGTTATGTCAAAAAAGAAGATATCTAAAACATGGTCAGAAGCCTATATTACACTTATTCCAAAAGAAGAGACCGATCCATTACAAACTAAGAATTATAGACCTCTTTCTTTATTAAATGCAGATTATAAAATCTTTGCTTCAATATTGGCAGAGAGACTCAAAAAATATTTAAATAATTTTATTCATCCTGACCAAAATGGATTCCTGCCAAAGAGACAAATTAAAGACAATATGAGAGTAGTATTGGACACTTTGGAATATTATGAGGCACACCCTGGAAAACAAATGGCTTTGATATTTTTAGATGCACAAAAAGCATTTGATAATGTGAATTGGAGATTCATGTTATTATTATTGGAACAGATGGGTTTTGCCAGAAAATTTATTCAAGCAATACAAGCCATATATTATAAGCAAATGGCAAAGGTAATGATAGAGGGAGATTTGACAGATTCCATCAATATAAGAAATTTATTTGTATTAACTTTGGAAGTGTTAAATAGAAACATTAGAGACGAAAAGAATATAAAAGGAATGAAAATTAAAAAGGAAGAATTTAAATTGCAAGCTTATGTGGATGACTTGGCCTTTATTTTAGAAGACCCTTTAGAAACAGCACTAAAACCACTGGAAAAGATAGAGGCATATGGCAAGGTGGCCGGCTTGAAAATAAACAAAGATAAGAAAGATTTTGACAAAGAATATGCTATTAATTTTATATTTGTTTCAAGAAATACCAATTAGGCTTGGAAAGGACTACTTTGAAGATTTAAATAAAATTGTGTTGAAATATATATGGCAAGGTAAGAAAGCAAGAATAAAATTAAAACTCTTACAAGATGCTAGAATTAGAAGAGAATTTGGTTTGCCTAATTGGGAGTTGTACTACTGAAACAGTCTGGAAAATTAAACAGAAAATATGTATTCATTTTGCAGAAGTCCCCTGACTCTGAGCTTTCCTTAAAAACAACAATATTGTGTAAAACCATAAAGTTACTGGAATAAGGAACCAGCTATGTTCCTGGAATCAAGGATGGATATGGAAAATAACAGTTGAAGATAATTGAGAAATCAATGTATTTCTCCTTTGCTCTATATGTATATTATAAATCCTTTTTTGGGGGGTAAAACTGAATAAAAGGAATGCCCCAGCCTAGCCTGAGGTCATGATATGTATAAAAGTGATGCCTAAGGAATAGCCAGGGGTTCAGAATTTGTCATGTGAATGCTCCAAACCTTTTGCACAAAATAAACCTATATTCTCCAACCTTTCGTCGTCTTGGGTCCTGATTTGGAAACAGGATCTGCTGTAACATTTATGGCAACTCCGCCAGGACACAAGGGGCCCTGAGGCCCGCTGGAGGATCCACCCCAGGTGCCAGCAACTGGGTAAGTTGAAGGGAAAATCCCAGACACCATCGATCCTTTGAATCCAAGAGACTTCCCGAGACTGCCCTGTTCTGGCGACGGCGGTCGACATCTTCAAGAACCACTGGTGAAAGGTGAGGAGACCAGGACATCTTGTCGCCGGCTAATGGAGAAGGAAGACGCCTGCAGGCAAGTATTGCACTTGGGTAACTATCCCTTCCTGTAAGCAGGGATGCAGGAGAGGACTGTTCACCCTCTCTTAGGTAAAGGTAAAGGTGGGAGAAATTGTCAAAAAAAATTGAGAAATCAATGTACTTCTCCTTTGCTCGATATGTATGTTATAAATCCTTTTTTTGGGGGGGTAAAACTAAATAAAAGGAACGTCCCAGCCTAGCCTGAGGTCATGATATGTATAAAAGTGACGCCTAAGGAAGAGCCAGGGGTTCAGAATTTGTCATGTGAATGCTCCAAAACTTTTGCACAAAATAAACCTGTATTCTCCAACCTTTCGTGGTCTTGGGTCCTGATTTGGAAACAGGATCTGCTGCAACGCTACCAACCTACAAATTTGACATGGGCTAAGGAATGGATAACATGTCCATTATACTAGATTGTTGACATGAGAAGGACATGATTTGTTGTTGGGTTGGCATGCTTTTTTGTGGTATAAGGGAACTAAAATGCAGGGTTATTTTAGAAGACATCATATATGAGAGTCTTTGTGGTTAAATTGGGAGAAGATTCAAAGATAATGTAATTTGAAAATTCCAGTCTGGTTATCGACTATTGAAGCATTTTCCTATCCTATAACATATAAGAAGGAACAAACAGTTAGATGTGGGGAAATTTTGAATGAAAAGGGTGAACTTAAATCTATGCAAAAATTAGAGGAACAAGGAATAAAGAATTGGTTTTCTTATGCGCAAATACATTCAAGGTATGAAAAAGATTTTAAAACAGAAGGTTTTATGATAAATTGACTGATTTGGATAAGATTTTGACAGGTACTGATGAAAAAGTGATAAAAAGATTATATGGATATTTGCTAGAAATTAAACTAGAAGAAGAACAAGTTAAAGAAACAATGATTGCTTGGGGAAGAATTTTGGATATGGGATTGATTTAGAGAAATGGCAAAAACTGTGGTTTCAAAATTATAAAATGACAATGTCAACAGCATTTAAAGAAAATCTGTGTAAGATGTTTTACAAGTGGCATTTTCCCCAACAAGAATTGCAAGAATGTTCAAGAATAAATCTGAAAGATGTTGGAATACCTGGTTCATATTACCATATGTGGTGGACTTGTGCGGATGCAAAAAAATATTGGACTAAAATCCACACGTGGTTGGAAAAAATGACAAAAAAGCGTATAGATTTAAAACCAGAGATATTTTTATTGGGAATTCTACCTGATACATATAGCAAAGATTTAAAATATATGATTGTAAATGTATTAACAGCGGCTAGGATTGTATTTGCTAAAAATTGGAAAAATGAGAAAATACTATCGGAGGATGAAACTATGAAGAAAATATTGGAACGTGCTGAAATGAGTAGACTGACATTTGAAATTAGAGAACAAGAGGAAAAACAATTTTATAAAATTTGGGACCTTTTCCCAAATATGCCTAGTATAGTATAGCATAGAGGCTAGTATAGACAAATTTTATAAAATTTGGGACCTGTCGAGATAACATAATAATAATAATAATAATAATAATAATAATAATAATAATAATAAT
>BLBF01000002.1:37563915-37638442 GCA_015471245.1 Laticauda colubrina
TAATAATAATAATAATAATAATAATAATAATAATAATAATAATAATAGAATATGTAGAATTCTAGAAAATAATGAATATATAAAGAGGTATTTCTTTTCTTTTTTATTATTATATATATAAAATGTATTTAGGATAGATTTGGGAGGACTATATGAATTGTTATAAAATAAACTAAGTAAAGTATAGTTATCTTGCAAAATATGAATGAACAAAATTACAGTCAAATGATTGATTAATAATAATACTAGGGTATTAAATTTTTGGATTGATAATATGAGTTCTTATGTAATGTAACTGTAATTGAGAGTATGAAATCGATGCACAAAAAAATTGTAAACCAACCAACACACTGCTTGTACACTTATGGAAGAAAGTTGGATGTTTTAAAAAAAATAAAATTAAATAAAATGCACATTTTCTTTCCTGAAAATCCAGACTACAGATCCAAGAACTTCTAATACTGCTGTTATTTAAAATCAAAGCTGAAAAAAAATCAGCCCTGATAGAGTCTTTATTTTTATATGGGGAATGGTAAACCAAATCCTAATGTACAGGATTCTTTTAAAACATTTTAGCTGATAATCTCAGCTTATCAATAAAGCTGATCAAGAAGTTGTCCAAAATATCTGGATTCTATATAATAAATTATTTCTGACTGACCCTTTCCAATTTTTTGATTGTTTATACCTGGCTTATATCAAGTATAAACAATCAAATATATCAGGACAGATAAATTGAAGGTTAGCAGAGAAAAGCATCATTACTCACATTAAGCTCTTTTTCATTTTCTTCTTAATCATGTCATGAACATACACTGACTGTTGTTTTCAAAGAATTTGTCTAGCTTTGTGTGGTCTTTATATATTGCATACATATGGGTTTAACACTCTTTTAAAATAACTCTAGTGCTGTATTTAAGCTATACTTTCAGCACTTCTTTCAAAGAATACTAGACCTATATTTTAAGAATCAGATTAGTGTTTGCTTCACAGTGATGACTAGCATTCTTCTGCACAGAAAGTTGATTTTTAGCAAAAAATAGAGCCACATTCTGCTAGTTGGTTGTCCCTGGTTCGGTCGTCAATGAGAGCATTACCATTTTTTCTATGATTCTGTCTAAAACAAAACATGCTTTTACTCTTTGTAAGACATGCCACTGACATAAAATATGCCATTTTGTCTACTCCAAAGGCTATTGGCAGTTGCAGCTGGCCATAACCACTTACTGCCATCACTGTAGCTCCAGCTGTAGGCAAGAATGCAGTTTGCTATTGGATGATCTATCCTGCTTCACCTTATGCTCCTTCTCTAAATCTATCAGTTGTGAGTTGGATGGTCTTCATATTAGATTTGAATTCAGGACTAGCATTGGACTCAGCTCAGCAAATATTAAACCAGATATTATTAGCATCCATATAGAACCCTACAAGCTTTCTCCATTTCATGTTAAGAAAAGTATAAAGAACAGTGAGTAGTGCATGTTTTTCCCAGGTGATGTTCAGTGAGAAAAATGAAGCCTTTCATTACTTTCTATGGGGGCCATAGAAGGAGCGTTCATGTCGCGGCCCCTGTCAGGTATCTGTTTACCTGCGAATCCTTCTACCACGCTACACCAACCTACACCAACAGTGTTCTACAGTGGCTGGGAAAAGTGTAGCGACACGAGAGAAGACGAGAGAAGAATACTATCTATAAAGGTATATGGGAAGGACCTTGGAAGATGAAGAGATATAATCCAGGGATCAGTCAGGTAATAGGCAGCATAGCCAACAGCTAGATAGTGGGTAGAACAAGAAACTCAGAAGAAGCTCTCCTAGTTTCTCAAAATGTAAATGAAACAATGGGAGGTTTATACCGTCAGAGTTAAAAATTGTGATATTTAGCTTTATAATAAAATAGAATTAAATCATCTGGTAATGTTTTCTGTTGGTCTGTCTGGTGAGGCTGGTACTTTGCTTAAGCTGCATTAAAACTTTAAAAACAGCACCACTTGCTGACCTTCTTACTCAGGCAGAATAGTGACAGGAAATGAAGGTAGCACATTTTACGCTGAAATAATTTTCGGCCAGTTCATATAGTAGAGGATAATGTTTTAATATAGTGCTCTTGCTGTTCCATTCTCTTGAGAGACAGAGAGTATCTTATCTGTCTGTTTTATGAGAAGCCAAAAGAAAATCCACACTTCTTCCCCAAATGCAACTACTTTTTCATCAAAGAGCACCTTGCTGTTTATAACAACTTAATTCACACTGTATTGATCAAATATTGACTTTATAAAATAGTCAATTTTAATAAAACTGTCAATTTAAGGAAGAAAAATAAGAATATTCTAGTTACACTTTAGGAGATTGGAAAATCAATTTCAAGTTTTCGTATTTCTTAGCAATACATAATAAAGATTTTGTTCAATCCTATATGGTATCATGGACTTGTAAACCAAGGTTCATATAACTAAATTTGACTCGTTCTTTCAAGTCTGCCTTGGATTGAAATGGATGTATCCAGTTAGGCATTCAAGAAATGTAGCTTTCCCAATCATTTTATAGAAATGCTAGCAAGAAGAAAAGAACTTACTACCAGGCATTTTTAATCAATAATACTTTGTTCTGGGATAACCACTGAATATAAGTACCACATTCTCTTAGTACTACAAAATGGAGGACTTGATGAGTTGCATCCATTGCACATTTTGGGCAAGAGATACTATGTTATCACTCCAAAATGATAATTATGGGGAAAATGAGATAAAATATAATCTTGCTTTTCAGAGATATTGGATTTATATTTTACTCTTGAAGGATTGTTTAAAGGCCTAGAAAAAGAAAGGGGTTATTTTGTGAAATGAATCCTGTTAGTGCTCATTATTACAGGGAGATGATTATCCTTACCAGCATAATGTGCAATCATACCCCCAAAGAAGCCTCAAATTCATGATAACTTTCCATTTATATTTAATCAAGATCAAATAAGGCCCATTTGATCACATCTACTTTCTTTCAAAATAGTGTGCCATCTTTTCATCCTTATGAAAGTCAAAGGAAGCATGCTTGACCTATCATGTTTGGTACTGAAGATATAACGGTTGCCTTTTCTGTGTAGCTTCTACCCTTTCATTGTGATCTTCCCAAAAAATATTAGTTGATGCTGCCATGACTTTTTAACTCACATTTCCAATCATCTATTGCTGGGTAGCCTTTCTCTCCATATGAAATAGACAGGTAGAAGCATAGATAAAACCATCAGTTTCAGTTTTACTTTTGATGATCTGACCAGTGAATTTTCTAATGCTGACACTAAAACAAATGCTTTAACGGTAATTTATTTTTTTAAAAAAATATGGAATAGATAGGGAAATCTCATGTTTAAGTTTACCTGAATATCAGTACTATTAATTCCTATTTTAAATAGAATGAGTAATATAAAATATACATTAATATTGAGGATCTGGAAGTATTGATAATGATTAGCAGGGCCATAAAAATAGGAAAGGAAAGTATAATGAAAAGATTACAATCAGGAAATATAACAAGGGAAGGTTTCTTAATGAGCCTATTGGTACCAAACTACATTATTCATAGGGACTTCTGATTAGAGACAAATGTCAATTGCAACACACATTCCTGGGTGGCAATTCTTCATTTACATTTCAAATAAATACTTACCCATTCTGGTTTTAGCTGTGCAAACTGTAATTTCAATATTTAGCACCTTTTTTCCACATGCACACATATACATTATCATTCAGTTATATCAAAAGATTATGGCGCAGCGATTTGGTGCAAAACTTATGGAGTTTTTTAAAAAATGAAATAAAACTGTAGTAACAGACTTGGGCATTTTCAGATTGTACATTATTATCAGAGAAAATCTTATATCTTTGTTCTATCTCCTTTTATGTAATAAAATAACCAGATGTTCATGTACTTTACAGAGAAAATGGACAATGTTGCTTTGGGGGCTGAGTTGGCAATGTGCTTGCTCTCTTTAGTTGATCTATTAGACAATCTGTGACCTATTGGATCATCCTTTCAGAGATATTTTATTGTCTAAACTGAGAAACAGAATGATAGGCAAAAAACAGTGGGAGCAGGAATGTCTTCTGACTTCCTGCTGGCTTCCCTATTGACATGTTTCTAGGAAGACAGCAGAAAGTGTCACAAATTGTTCTTTCTTTTTTGTGGCTGACCCTTGGAACTGCCTGACACTCTGCTGGGTGTGGGAGAAACAAAGGTAGCCATAGATTATGAAGAAAACTGCAGCCTGGCTCTCCATCTTGGCATGTCTCCAAGGGTTCTTTTCCTTCATTCAAAAATTGTTATAATTCACTGTTTATTCAATTGAAGATTTCAAACAGATAAATACCAAAAGTTTTAGTAGTATATAGATCACACTCTCCTTTTTCCCAAGGTTCAAAGATATAGCTAAAGGGGGTTGCAGCAAGGTCTTCATCAGTAGCAAATATATTCAGGAAATAAAAAGCCTAGGTAAGGAAAATTTTTACAAGTAGTCCATCAGTGAACAATACTCATAATCTAGACTCACTTTTATGAAGAGGAGACAGAAATCGAGATGCAATAAGGAAAGACTATAAAATTGGCTTCAGAAAATGTAGCTGCTCCATTACTGGAGGTTTTTAAGAAGAGACTGGACATGATATAGGTTCTATATCTATATCTGAAATGATATAGGTTCTCCTGCTTGAGCAGGGGGCTGAACTAGAAGACCTCCAAGATCCCTTCCAGCTCCTATTCTATTCTACTCTACTCTGCTCTACTCTATTCTATTCACATCAGAACCCTGAAACAGAAAAAGGCTACTACAATATGTACCTGTTTTTGTTTGTGTATTTTTGTAAAGTTATATTGACATTAAAAAATGTGGATATTCTTGCTTAACTGGGATAAGGCAGCTATTCCAGGTGACTGGGACTGCTGCCACCATTTGCCACTGCTGATTATTTCCATTGCTGCCTTTCCTCAATCCCTATCCCCTCAGGTATGGCAAACTCCTGCCAGGGTTTGACAGTTACAGTCACCTGAAATTTTTAGACAATAATTAAATATTTAAATCTGGCTCTTTTCAGATATCCTTACTGTCATGATGTCTCAAACATCTTTGCTGTTGAAAGGCTTCCTACTATGAAGCATTTAAAAGCATGTGTATAGTACATCATTCTTCATAAATGAACAAATGTTCCATGAATTTACTCAAGCATTTGGCTTTTGTTTGCTCATTTTTATTTTAATTATTCTCCTTATAATTGTAAGGAAAATAATTATTAATTATATGCAAAAACAGATTTTTAAACCTTCCTGAATATTTCAGGAGATATTTTTTTTTGCATGGTATAAGGATGTGGCATTTGGACTACAATCCTTGAAATTCCTATTGCCTGTCTGTAACTTTCATTTGTATCAAGACCAGTCTTTTCTGACATTTAAGCAAGAGTCTGAAAGTGCTGTTAACATAAAATACTCAGACTGAATTCTTTAAGGAGTAATACAAAAGGTCAAATTAAGAATTATCCATTTGGAACTGAAAAATATTTTTTGTAACTTATATTTTTAGAAAAATGGAAGACTAAAGCATCAAAATCCTAGTATACTTGTAAAATTATAAAATAAATGTTACAATAAAATTATGTTTTATTGTCACAGTGTTCTACTGCAAATAGAGAAAACTGTATATGGAAAGTTTAGTTTTAGTGGTGCCTAATTTTAAATTTTAGAGAATGTACGTTCACATTATGCAGTAAGACAAATATGAACCTGAAAGCAATGTTTCTTTGGTAGTAGGATGGCACAAACTTTTAGAAACAACAAATAATAAATTATTTTCCCACATTGGACTTGCATCAGTCAATTATATGTTAAAATATTTCATTAGTCCAAAGCATCTCTGTCTTGTATTCACTGCCCATTTATACGGTAGATTTTTTTTTTTTAAGCCTACAATAGACATGTGGAATGTAAATGTGTAGGTTTATAAACAGTGCTTCCTTTTCAAGTTTCTTAATCATTTTGTTATTTCATTCACTAAGTGAATATAGATGAAGATCACAGCAATGACAGTTGGCAAAATCCCAGCAACTCTTTTATATGCATTTGTCATTAAAAAAATCTTATCAGTATAGCTTTTGAGGAGCCATATATCAATGGCTCTTCCTATAATGTGATTCACATTAATTAAATGATACCAGTGTCTGAGCCATTAGTTCACATCTCTTTGAACTCAGTAGCAAGTTTGTCTGAAGTTTACATTCTCAAAATGAACATCAGACACAAGGAAGACATGTTTGTTCTTAATGACAAGATAATAGCCCTTGCCTCTGAAAATAGCATCATTGGAACGAGTTTCTCTAAATCGCATTCCCCTCCCCCCCAAAAAAGAGTTATGCATCATTTGTGGAGTAAATCATAACAGTTATTTATTAAGGTTGGCAAAGATAGCTTCGATTAGACTTAACAAGGCACTTGGCATCCTGAAGATGACATACTTTGAGCCATTGAGATGAAAAGGCATATGACTGTCTCCAAAAGGGGGTTTGGGGAACCTCTTGAACTCTTTATAGTTTTACTGGCATTTGTAGAAACCTGAATAATGTGCGAAATATGAGAAGAAATGCAATGTCTTTGCTTCTTTTTTAAAATGGAAGAGAGTACATTTCTTTGTGAAACAGCTTGGTGTAGGTGCATCATTCTATGCACAGTCTTATTAGTGATGTTTAGAGGTGGTATTCACCCAGTTTGGATGGATTCTGACGTACCCGTAGTGGAAATTTTGACTAGTTGTAATAACCAGCAAATATCACTTCTGGCTCACCACACCCACCTCTCCCCGCCTTTTCATGTCTTATATTCACTTGTTTTTTTAGCTCAGCTGATTTGCATGGCAGAGCAGATTGCCACACTTCAGTTGAGCAAAAAAAAAAAAACAATATTGACACAAAGGATGTTTTTTTAGTATTGCATGCATGCGCAAAGTGCACTCTCATGATAGAACCGATAGGAAAAAAATTGGAAACCCACCACTGCTGAAGTTGTATTTAAAAATTCCACAGGAGAAACCAAATATAGGTAGAGGAAAAAAGTAAGAATTTGCAAGGTGCTATATTATTTTAATCTGAAGCCATCAGTAGTTTTACCCATATACTCTATCCTAGGCAATGTTTTGTGTCTAAGTAAGTAGGAAGAATTGCATTTCCTGATTCTACAACCTCTGTTGCATTGTTCCTTTGTGTGGTGGTGACTAAATGTCTTCAAGAGAAAACAGTTCTGCACATTTCCCTTGGTGTTCTGAACATTAATTGTTCATGGGAAACATTCAACCAATCAATATATGCCCATAATGGGACAATTGATGTGATTGCAACAGAGAAGGCAGAACAATATAAAGTCCCCTAGCATTTTGGGTACCTGCTATTCAAAACTGAAGAGAAGGAAGGAACTGACCAATGCTTGTCAATTTCACTCTTGCTCATTTTGTCTGAATGAAATAAAAAAGGTCTCCAACTAGCATTTCCCTTAGATAACCTGAAGCTGAAGATTTGGAGTGAAAGATGAAAGAAGACACTCCTCCAATGAGAAAACAACCATAGTGTTTCAAAAAAACTCCTTTCTTTAAACACTTTCAACTACATCTCAGAGTCAGAACTAAATCAGTTGAACTTTCCAGCACATAGAAAATACAGAACTCAGCAGCTACTTTCAAAGAGCTCATAGCTTAGTGTCCACAGTTTAGTTAATCTCTACATGTTGATTGGCCAGGCTGGCTAGAAATCATAAGAGTTGTAACCCAGCAGATCTGAAAGTTATTACGATATCGTGTACAGAATCTGATTAAGATTATATAATAGTACTGGTTTCATTAAAAACAAAAACAAAATGAATAGCTACTTATCTATCTATCTATCTATCTATCTATCTATCTATCTATCTATCTATCTGATTACTTCAGTAAAAATTAACAGTATTAGTTCTCAATAATTAAATGTTAAAAGTGGGAAGAAACTTACAATTAAAACAGTTTAAAATAGAGAGCTGTAAATATAAAATTAAATTAAAAACAATTTGTACATTTTCAACTGGCTCATTTTCTCTAGGGTTAGGAGTTAAAATGGATTGAGGATGGATACTTAGTGAATTTAACCAGCCTATTGATAAAAAATAATAATTTGTCTTTTTTTCTGTGTGAAGAGGCAGAAAATATTTTCAATATTTATCAAATGTGGGAAAGAATGAAATGGATGGTCTTCTTCACTTCCAATTCCAGAACAGACTTTAGAAATTATACCTAACTTTATTTCTCAAATAAGGTTTCAAAGAAATACTACAATTGTACCTTTGCTGAAAACATGAAAACATTAAACACAAACTCTAACATTTAAACCAAGATTATACTTTCATTATATAATCACTAGACAAAATGATCCAATAATCATTTGGTTCAAAATAAATAATGCAGAGTAATAAAAGTGATAGTTTAAGCAATTATCTAATAGTACAGTTAATAATCACTCTTGGTTTGCAGCCTTTTACTTCCCAGAGTACACATGTCAGATTGTAATTAAATACGTTTGCACTACATACATTCAATGTTGAACAAGTTGGTTGGGGTAAGCAGTGGAGACCAAGTTGGAAAACAAAATTAATACATTTAGAGCCAATTCAATGAATGTGTTGGCCTGGTATAGGCCCTTGTTGACAATAGATTGAGCAAAAGTGGAGGGAGCAGGGCTGTCAAACTTGTGGCCCACGGGCCTGATGTGTCATACATTGGCCACGCCCATGCCCAGTTTAGCAAAGGGGAAAAAGTCCTGATACATCACGTGATGCTGCCATGATGATGTAAGTTTGACACCCCTGATCTAGAGTACAACCATAACTATGTATGTCTGAAAAGAATCTGATTATGTAAGAAACCATAAGTTCAGAATAATGTAGTTCTAAAAATGATTACAGAATTTTATTGCCCTGTGAGTCGTCTACTGAGAATAAATATTCTCATTCCAGTATTTAATGAGAAATAATCATTGTTCAAAGAAGGAAACATATTTCTGGAATTGAGAAACATTTTAGAACTTGTTTTATATTCCATGTTGACATACCACTTAAAAAATATGTTTCTCCTTTTATTTGTAGATGAATAATCCAATAATAATGTTTTCTCCCCAATACATATAGCTTCTTTCTTTCCTTATTATTATTACAGAGTAGTTTTTATGAACTACACAAGGAAGATTCATAAAGATGTTGTGCCTGTGTCATCTCTTGTAAAAAAAAATTAAGTATTCTTAGTTAAATAAGAAAGCTTACTTAGTTTCAGTTCAAAGTTACAAAATATGTATTTATTTGAAATTTACTCCCCAAGTAGACACCGAGGATATCAGGCTGAAAAGTGCTGGTGGCACATTTTCTTGATTACATCACATATCTCAGTTTAACAAACTGTGTAACTCATTGTGCATTTAAAGGCCCTGTCACACTGCCCAACGGATGCAAAACGGACACAACGGATGAGCAAAATGTTGCATCTGTAGTTATCTGCTCTCAAAAGGGGCAAATATTTGCATAACCAGAGCGGATAACACGGATGGGGGGAGGATGCAGGGCGGATGGAAAGCAGATGCGGAATGGAAGCCCAGCGGATGGAAGTGGATGGGAGCAGATGGCACATCCGCTGGGCTACCGGGGGGCCTCAGCAAAGCGGATGCAGACTGGAAAGAGCGGATGCAGAGTGGATGCCAAGTGGATGAAGCGGATGCACAGCGGATGCACAGCAGATGAAGCAGATGCAGAGCAGAAGCCTAGCGGATGCGTAGCGGAAGCCTAACGGATGCCTGGTGTTAATTGCGCATGCGGGGGGGATGCATTGCGTAAGCCATGTGGACATAAAGGGAAGCAGCTCACACGTGGCCAGCATTCAGAGGAAAGACCTGCTGCCGGAAACATCGAGTCCTTGCCTGCCCTGCCTGCATGCCTGCCTGCAAGCCTTGCTGCCCGCCTTCCTGCCAGCCTGCCTCCAAGCCTCCTGGCCAGCCTCCCTGCCAGCCTTGGTCTCTGCCTGCCTGCCAGCCTTGCTGCCAGCCAGCCTTCCAGCCTCCCTTCCAGCCAGTCTGCCTGCCAGCCTTGGTGCTTGCCTGCCTGGAAGCCTTGGTGCCTGCCTGCCTGCCTTCCTGCCAGGCTTCCTGCCAGCCTTGGTGCCTGCCTGCCTGCCTGCCTTCCTGCCAGGCTTCCTGCCAGCCTTTGTGCCTGGCAGCCTCCCTGCCAGCCTCCCTGCCACCCAGCAACTCCACAACCATAGGGAAGAAGCGAAAGTCTCAGCAACCTGCCACCATCCCTGGCAAAAGGGACAGGGCCACCCTCCCGCCCCCTGTCCCTGACTCTGCTTCTGCTGGGGCTTCTGCTGCTCGGGCTCACTCTTCTGGTGCTGGAGCTTCTGCAGAAGCTGCTCCTGGCAGTGGTGCTTCTGGTGCTGTGTACTCTGCTGAAGCTGCTACTGGTCCTGCTGGTCCTGCTGGTCCTGCTCGTTCTCCTGGACTTGCTTGTACTGCTCGTACGGCTCATGCTCCTGGTCTTGCTCGTCCTGCTCGTCCTGCTCGTACTCCTGGTCCTGCTCATGCTCCTGGTTCTGCTGCTGCTGCTGCTGGGGCTCCTGGTGCTTACTCTGCTGCTGCTGATCCTGCTGCTGCTGTTGCTGCTGCTGCTGCTGATGATGATGATATTGATCCTGCTGATGATGATGATGATGATGATGATGATCCTGCTGGTGCTGCTGCTGCTGGTGGTGTGGAGGAGCAGCCCCTACCACCTGGGAGTCCCTCTGATGAGGGCCCATCTGGTCCTGCCAAAGGGAGGAAGAGGCGAATGCGGGGACGGGAGAGGAGGCAATACTTCATTGAGGAGGAACACGAGGATGAGATGCTGAGTGGCTGAGAGAGAATGACTATCTATGGCGGAAGGGACACCGGCTGTACAGGGACACCAAAAGGAAGCAGGCTGCTTGGAGAGAGAGGGCGGAGAGTATGGGTTGCACTTTGGAGATGCTCCTCGGCTGGTGGAAGCACATGCACACCTGGTACGGGAAGCTGCACCTCAAGAAATCTGGCAACTGAAACTGTGGTTTCAAAATTATAAAATGACAATGTCAACAGCATTTAAAGAAAATCTGTGTAAGATGTTTTACAAGTGGCATTTTCCCCAACAAGAATTGCAAGAATGTTCAAGAATAAATCTGAAAGATGTTGGAATACCTGGCTCATATTACCATATGTGGTGGACTTGTGCGGATGCAAAAAAATATTGGACTAAAATCCACACATGGTTGGAAAAAATGATTAAAAAGCATATCGATTTAAAACCAGAATTATTTTATTGGGAATTCTACCTGATACATACAGCAAAGATTTAAAATATTTGATTGTAAACATATTAACAGCAGCTAGGATTGTATTTGCTAAAAACTGGAAGAATGAGAAAATACCATTGCAGGAAGAAATTATTAAGAAAATATTGGAATGTGCTGAGATGAGTAGATTGACATTTGAAATTAGAGAACAAGAAGATAAACAATTTTATGCAATTTGGGGTTTTTTTTATCAATGGTTAGATGATAAAATACAATAATAGAGCATTAATATTATATATATGAAGAGTTTTTAGGATTGATTTGTTATGATTATACGATAAATTATAGAATAAACTGTTTGAAGTATTGTTATCTCGCAAAGCATGAATGATTAAAAGTATAGTCAGAAAAAGATTTTTTTTATTTTTATTTTTTTTTTAGTAATATTAGAATATGGATTGACAATATGAGTGGTTATGCAATATAATTGTAATTGACACTATAAAATGAATGCACAAAACTGATGAACCAACCGATACACCGGAAGTATATATGAGAGTAGATGTTTTTAATGTTTTGTATGTTTGTTTGTCTGTAGAAAATTAATAAAAAACTTTAAAAAAAAAAAAAGAAATCTGGCAAGGCCACGGTTAAGCTGACGGACAGAGAGACTTAAATCATGGCCAGGTGCAACTTCCTGGAGGGTGAGATCCACCACCGAGGAGAACCAGGAGCCCCTCTCACAACCCTCTCTCTCTGGCAGCCTGCTGAGAGCCAGTCCTCTTCCGGCCGAGAGTCAGTCCCTGTCTCCAGGCGGGTTTCTGTGCAGCGTGCCACAGCGGAGAACCTGCAGACAGCTGTTGTAACTGTGGTGGAGCGCGTGGAGGACTCCCTGGTGCGGTGGGAGAAAGGAGACATCGAGTCCACCACAGTCGTAGCCGCATCCACCACCCCCAGCTCCACCTCCACAGAAAAGCAGAGAGCCAGACAGCAGGAGGGGCAGAGCCACACTGTCCTGCTGGAGATCAGGGACACTATCTGGACCAGCATAGATCTCCTCTCTCAGCTGATCAGCACCGACTCCTCATCCTCCAACCGCAAACCCTTCCTCACCTATGTCAACCAGACCCTCAGGAACATGGAGGAACCACAGTACCAGGTGGTGAAGGACCGGATCAACGAGCTGCTTCACAACCCTCCAGATCCAGAGGAACCTGCTCCCACCCAGTCCAGGTCTGCTCCTCCACCCCAGGTGATGTCCCTCCCATTTCAAGGCTTCCCACAGCCCTCACCTACCAGCGCTACAGCTACCAGGAGATCCAGGCACAGAGTCATTGGACGACACCGTTGCCACCGGTTCCACTGATGCCACCGATGCCACCCACGACAATGATGCCACCGATGCCAGCGATGTCACCCATGCCAGTCCTCACGCAGCTGCAGACCAGACAGCCCCACTACACTACTCCTTCCTCCACGCCACAGCCAAGCCAGGCCTCAGTACATCTCTCATCAGTCCTGGGTCTGACACCCCATGGCATGGAGGAAGGACCTCTCAGCATCACGGGTCTGAGCCAGTTTTCTGAGAGCTTCCTCAACACACCGTCCCCTGTTGTCCTCTTGGGGCCAGGCACCCCAATGACGATACAGACCAGCACTCCAGCACCACCCACCTCCACAGCACCTGGACCCGTCACCCCTGAGACTGGGCACACCTCTGAGTGACCAATAAGAGTACTAGAGACTGGGTAGCTGGCTACCTGTGGACTTTATTTGGACAGTGGACTTGGGTCATTTTTCTTTTACAGCCTGTGGTTCAATAAAGTTTATCTTTGATTCACACACTTGCTTCATTTCTTTTTTTTAATAAAGTCTTGGTGGAAACTTTTAGAATTGGTTTAAGCCTTTGCATGCTTGTGGGATGGGTTAAGATAGCAGTCGGATGGGCAGGGATACCTGTGGGATGGGTAATAGCTGTGGGATGGGTAAGAATAGCAGTGGGATAGATAAGCCTCCAGTGCAAGCATAGTGGGACTGTATGGTCCACCCTCCCTGGTGCCACACCTATGGCCCTTTTATTATCAATAATAATGTAATAATCATCCATACATGTCAACACAAACACAACTCTTTATTAAACGCCCTGTTCATTGTAGGCCCACCCAACATACATGGCCCAATCTCATCCATGTGATGAGACAGGCTGAAGGAAGCACCCATTAATAATCTATCATCCTGTCTTGCCACTCCACTGCTCTAGCTGGGGAGTTGCACCAGTGTCTCAGGAGGTTGCGCTGCTTCTTCCCTTCACGTGAGGCTCTGTTGGGGCCTTGCACATGCTGAGTGTCTATCAGGTTTCGCCCTTGCCTCCATTCCCCAGGCTCCATATCCCCATTGCCTTGTTGGAGGTCCACAAGCCTGTTCTGCAAGACTGGGTAGCGGGTGTGCATGAGATTGTGCAGGATGCAACAAGCTTCCACGATCCTCCTCTTGGTCTCTGGGCGATGCTGCATGGTGGTGAGAAGTACCTGGAACCTGTTGGCCAGGATGCCAAAGGCGTTCTCTACCACCCGCCTTGCCCTGGACAGCCTGTAGTTGAAGATCCTCTCTTCATGGATGAGGCATCTGAAAGTGTAGGGCTTCATGAGGTAGGTTCTGAGGGAGAAGGCGTCATCCCCCATGATGAAGTAGGACACATCTTGCATGTCGTTGGGCAGGACGTCTGGATCTGGAAAGCCCATGATGAGGTTTCATTCCAGCCCCTCCTTGAGGTCACTGGTGTTGTATACCTGGGCATCTGAACATGAGCCGCTGCCTGAAGCATCGATGTACATGAACTTGTAGTCAGCATCGACCATGGCAAAGAGGACGATGCTGAAGAAGCCCTTGTAATTGAAATAAGTGGAGCCCGACTTGGGTGGTGCTTTGCAGGCCACGTGCTTGCCATCTATGGCTCTGCAATTTTCTTCCATCCTTCATCAGTGGAGGGGCACTGGAGGAGCTCCTGCAGGTATTCTTGGATGATGGCCTGCACCACTTCTCTGACCACAATGCTGATGGTTTTGTGTGGCATCCTCCAGCCATACTGCATGCTCCTGTAGGTGGTCCCTGAGGCCAGGTGGCGCAGAGTGAGTGCCACCTTGAGTCCAGGGTCCAGGCTGGGCCGGATGTTGGTGTTTGCCTTGGTCAACCTGGGTGTCAGCCGCTGCACAACTTCGTCAAACATGGCTGGAGGCATCCTCATGAAGTTCTGGAATGCCCGAGTGTCTTCGTTCCTGAGCTCCACCATCCGCTTGTTGTACAGTCCGTACTCTGCTCTTCTCCCGATCCATCTTCGGACCCAGATGCTTCTTGGCCACCTCCTTTTCTTCCCGTAGTAGAGTTCACAGAGCCTGTAGATGGCTTCGCACTGTTGCAGAACGATGGTGGCTGCCAAAAGGACTGTGTTACGATCCACGGTTTACATGACTGGATGCTGTGGAAGAGCAAGAGTCAGATGAAGGCTGCAGAGGTCTGCACAGCTGGGCTGCTGGTCTGAAAGTGAGATGCAGACGAGTTGTTTCCCCTTTTTATAGGCAGTATAGGTGTCCCTTTGCATCCTCTAGGCATCCTCTAGGCATCCTCTAGACATCCTTAATATCCGAGATAGGTCCCCTCTGCGAACATTTTTTTCCGTTTTAAACGCTTTGTTTCCATGCTGCATCCGTTCTGCGTCCGTTCCGTTTCCTCCCAGCGTCCGAGCGGATGCGAGTTGCATGGATGCGGAACGGATGCCTAGCGGATATAGCGGATGTGTAACAGATGCAGAACGGATGCCTAGCAGATGCGTAGCGAATGCAGAACGGACGAATTGGATACATTTTCCGTGCAAAAGTTTTGAGCAGCTCAAAACTTTCTGAGCGGATGAAACGTCAATAAACGGATGCTGGACGGATAGAGAGGAAGCAAAACGGAGGCAGTGAGTACATCGCGTTAACCAACGGATGGCAAGCTTTTTTGTCCGTTTTGCATCCTCTTTGCATCTCTTGGTGCAGTGTGACAGGGGCTTTAGAAACTGACTCATCCCACAATGGCAAATTGTGAAACAAAATAAAAAAACACAAGGAGACTGCATCCATCTGTGTGCTCATTTCAGTTAGATTTTAGGAACATAGCTTGATCGTAAATGTATGTTTTAAATACCAAAGGTGCCATATTCCAAGCATCTTTTGATAAAAGAATCAGATTTCATTTGTGTGAGGGATTTCTGAGAAGTAAATAGGATTGCTATATCATTCAGCTGCTTTTGTTCCATGTTGACCCTAATGACTAGGAATTTGGAGGGTTGTAGTTCCAACACATCTAGAGTACAAGACCCTGGGAAAAAATGGTGTGGAGAAAAGACACTACTTTCTGCAAGAAGAAAGAGAAATGGCAGAGATTTCCAGTAGCTCAGCAGCAGCCAATTAAGAGAGCTGAGGATTTAACAAAGGGTTGAAAGGATAAATGCAGACAAAAGGAGTGAAAAGAACACCAGTCTGGTTTGGAAGCATGAACCGTTCTTAATCTATGTCATTCCAGAGATGATCTAGTCCATTACAGTGTCCAATCCTAGGTGACACATTTGGGAGAGGAGAGACCCTTCCCTTTCCAAATAGTACTGCTAGAAAAAAAAGACAAATGGTTACTTTTAAAAATAATTTTTGTCACAATGGAATTTTCTTATATCAACAAGCTAAATGGCCTATGAAGGGATGAAAGGTTTTTATTCATTTGTTTGTTTTGGTCCTGTAAGGATTGCAGGAATGGAAGAGCTTAGTTTGAGCTATCTGTCTTTTGTATAAATAAACTGATTTTTCTCATAATGTTTCTCCAGCTTCCTCATTGTACTCTAGTCTATTACTTAGCAACTCACCTATCTTAAATAAACATATCTGCATTTGGTTACTTTTACCTAACTCTAGCAGCACTGGGATACAGTCATAGTTGCTAAAATATACTGTTAAAAGCCATAAGTGAGAAATTCCTGCTTTTATCTCACCTTTACCTGCCTTCAACTCAGCGGATGGTCTAAGATAAACCTTCAAAATTATTGAACTATTAGGTAAGGAAACAGAACTATGGTAAGGTAATGTGAGTTATTATTCGATTGCATATATATTATAATAAATACTGGTACTAATCAGAATTATAAAAACATAAGGAACTGCCTTACTAATACTTACAGCACTTACACAAGTCCCAGGAATGTAAGTCTGCAGAAGTGGAAAACTGTGATGACCCAGGGTGGTATACAAAACAAATACAGTCACAGAAAACAGGTAAAGCCCTTTTATTCCTTCACTTTGCTTCCAAGCTCCAAATAATCTTGACTGAAGACAAAAAAACTCCCACACAGTTACAAGAAGAAGGAAAAAAGCAACTCAAACCAGGCAAGATAAGGGCTGGAGGACATCCACAGATAACACACACTGGAAAGGATGCCAAACTCAGAGAGGAACCATCAACTAAAAATATTTCCATGCTTTATTTCCAGCATTTGCCCATACGCAGTACCGTACTCTTATTCAGTTGTCACAGCTGCAGCCCATGAAGAGGATCAAGGCCCTCTTCTCCAAAGTAGACCACGTCTCTCCCTTATCCTCGTCTCCCTGCATGCCCTAGGATGGATAGGGGATGGGCCTGGGTCCTCCTCTGGCTGCTCAGCCAGTCTCTGCCCTTCTCCAGCCTCCTCCACAACTTCCGGAGCCATGCTTCCTCTCCCTGTCAGCTGTTCCTCCTCTCCCTCAGAGTCAGTCTCCACCAGGGTCATGACACAAACCTTTGAATACTGGAAGCTGCCCTCTTATTATTTGAGAAGTATTTAGGGGCCCCATTGTAGGGCTGAAGATGCAAATGGGAGGGCTTGGGATTTTTGTTTTCTTGTGGGTTTAAGCCATATTAAGCTTATTTTTGGTCTTAAAATATAGCTTTCCTGCTTGTTACCTCAAATGAGCAAAGAGGCCACACCACCATTGTTATCAGTTATGACCAAAAGGACTCCAGCATGTTTACTTGGAGATCTTGTTCACTTGAGAATTTTTGTAGGGAGGTGCAGCTATCATACTCTTCATAGAATACTTCTATTTGGGATGGCTGTCCTCTTTGACCAAGCATCCAGATTCAGGAGGTAAATACATGGAGTGGTACACAGTAGATATTCATCTTCTCAGCCAGATCAGCCCAATCAACCGTGATGATCAATGAGGGGATAGATGTCACAATTAGGTCATCTCCACATACACAACCTACTGTTCCACCCCACTCTCCACCACTACTACCAAATCAGACTGTTGTATATTTGAATATTTGAATGTTCCATTCTAATTGGTCCAGCCGGATGGTGGGAAACTTGAATAGCCGTCATTGTCTGAGAGCCATGAGCATCGCTATAAAGGAGGCTGCCATGGCTCCACTGTTGTTCAGTTCCAGAGAGAGAATTAAAAGCAACTAAGAGTAACTGGTCTCGAGTCGTCTTTCCCACAACATAACACTGGCAACGAAGGTGGGATCCTGAGAAAAAGGAGACCAGTTGAGCATGTGGCAATGGGAACCGAGCTAGACGAGATGGCCAGCAACAACTCGCCACTCGCACCATTCAACCCAGCAATGGAAGACTGGGAATCGTACATTGACTGATTCCTCACGTTTCTAGAAGGGAACGAGCTCCAAGGAATATCCAAAAATAGGAAGAGAGCCATTTTCCTCACCCACTGTGGACCCACAATCTTCAAAATGGCAAAGGCATTGGCATCACCCCACAATGTAAAGAAGATGGCGTGGTTGGACTTAGACAAGTTACTGTGAGCTCATTATACACCAACCGTCTCATGCCTTATCAAAAGACACAATTTTTACAAGCACGACTAAAAGGAAGGCAAAAGCATCGGAGATTTTGTTGCAGCTCTAAGAGACATTGGAGGAGCGTGCAAATTCCTAAACATGGATGGGGCCATGAGGGACTATGTAGTCCTTGGATTAAGAGACCTTACACGACAGAGCTGACTACTGACCAGACCCCAAATAACATTGACTGAGGCCATAGAAGAAGTCACCGCAGCGGAAGCAGCACAGAAATCAGCAGCCGCCATGCGACAAATGAATAAAGTGACACAAGATATCCCAAAAGACACTAACCAAGTTCAAGACAAGAAGCAAGAGGAAACTCAAAAGCTCACCACCACGACACACCATGAGGACATTGAATCCCTATCTGAAACCAATGAGGAAGAAGAAGAAGTAAATCAACTCCAGTCGGAGAAAAGCAGACGGAAGCGAAGGGAAAGAAAGTCGGGATTCCACTGTGCCAGTTGCGGAGGGGACCACCCACATTCCAAATTCTGTTTCTTCGATGCTATTTGCAGGCATTGTGAACGGTGGGAACACATAGCTAGGGCATGCCGAAACAGAAATAACTATAGTCCTAGACGAAGTGGAAATACCCCCCTCAGAAAGAGAGAAAGGCAGACAGGGAACCGTTGGAGCCAAGAAAGCAGAAACAAGCAGTGGAAGGAAACCAATAGAAAAGAAGAAACACACCAGACAATAACTATTGGACACTCGAGTGCAGTAAATGTGAAGAAGGTACTGGTGCAAGTCACCATAGAAGGCCAGTCATGTAAGATGGAGGTGGATTCCAGCTCGTGTCTATCAATGGTATCATGGAACACTCTCAAAAGCCTGATACCCGATATGAAAAGAAAGGAACTAGAAAAACAAAAACTCACAATTAAAGACTA
Source organism: Laticauda colubrina (assembly GCA_015471245.1). Classification (NCBI taxonomy): domain Eukaryota; kingdom Metazoa; phylum Chordata; class Lepidosauria; order Squamata; family Elapidae; genus Laticauda; species Laticauda colubrina. Next base: position 37,583,020 of record BLBF01000002.1, read on the forward strand.
CCAGGGAAACAGAATTCCCATAGTTGAAACCGGACATTTCCAAATCAAATTCAAAAAATACACAAAAGTCCTTCCAATAACTATAGTCAACCAGGATCACCCCAGCCTACTGGGACTCAAATGGTTTGAACCGCTAAGAAACGGAGTGACCAGAATAAACAATATCACTGAGACAGACTGGAAAGAGAACCTGATGAGAGAATTCCAGGATGTCTTCAATGGAGAACTGGGCAAGTAACGAGGGTCCCCTATCTTGTTTAATTTGAATCCTAATATAGCCCCAATAAGGTTAAAGGTGAGGCAAGTCCCTTTCATGTTAAAACCAAAAATAGATGAAAAATTAGATAAACTTATTGCACAGGTCTTACTTGTAATTGTAAATTGTAAACTTATTGCACTGATCGCATTCTATTCAAAAACTCTATCAAAAGCAGAGTGGAACTACAGCCAATTGGATAGAGAAGCATTGGCCTCAATAACAGGAGTTAAACAGTTCCATGAATACATCTATGGCAGAAAATTTTCACTGGTCACAGATCATAAACCTCTTTTAGGAATACTTGCAGGAAACAAATCTACACCCAACATATTGTTACTGCGGATGACGAGGTGGTCCGAATTCCTCACTGCATACAACTATGAATTAATCTACTGGCCAGGAAAGAACATAACACATGCTGACGCCCTGAGCCGTTCTCCCCTACCTGAGTTAATTGATGATCCTGCACCAACCACATCAATCTTACACATCAAGACACTGGCAAACCTACCCATAACAGCAACAGACATTGCGAAAGAAACCGCGAGTGACAGAGTCCTGGCGCAAATTTTAAATTGGGTAGGTAAAGGGTGACCAGAGACCGAAAGTGACGAGACTGTTAAACCATTTCGGAATGGACAAACTGAACTATCTATCTTAAAAGGATGTGTACTATGGGGGGATAGAGTGATCATACCAGACATATTGAGGGAACAAATACTTGAACTATTGCATAAAGGTCACCCGGGGATTGTCCGAATGAAGTCCCTGGCTAGGAGTTATGTATGGTGGCAGGGATGGATAAGGATATTGGGGAATGGGTAACAATGTGCAAACGATGCCAAGAATCTAGACCTGAAACCCCTTCTGCACCTGCACTCGACTGGGAAACACCTAGGGGCCCATGATCTAAAAAACACATTGATTTGCTGGACCAACTAAAGGACACACATTCTTAACAGTGGTAGATGCTTACTCAAATTGGCTAGAGGTAAGCATTATGCCCTCAACCACAACAGAAGCTGTTATTAGACAACTAAGAAAGCTTTTTGAAACACATGGATTGCCAGATTTAGTTGTATCTGACAACAGACCGCAATTCACGGCACTAACATTTGAGAGGTTCCTGGCCGAACAAGGGATAAGGCACGTTTTAACAGCGCTGGGTCAGCCGGCTACAAACAGAGGGGTGGAACGCATGGTCCATTATACTAAGGAAACACTACACAAGCTAGAAACTGGAGATATCCAGGAAAAAATATATAAATTACTAACGATACAGCATATTACACCAAACACCAGAACTAATAAAAGCCCAGCAGAACTATTAATGGGAAGAAAACTAAGATCTAGCCTAGACAGACTACACCCGACATATAGCACAGAAAAACCAACAGACTCCTCCAGTAAGTGCCGTACCTTTAAAACAGGGACCTGGTTTATGCAAAAAACCTAACGGGGGAACAATTATCGATACCAGCTAAAATAATCCAAGTAACAGGACCCCGGTCATACAGGGTAGAGACAAAGGATGGAAAGAGCTGAAGGAGACATATAGACCAACTCAGATCAAGGGCCCTCTTTAGAAACACTAACAGTCAAAGGAAAGAAAGAGAAGAGCCCACACAAACACAGGAACCATTTCAAACATTAAACCAAAATAATAGCCAAACCAGAGAGGGGGGAGACCCCTCAAACACAAACAAGAGGGGAGGGGGAGACCCTCCACAAGCACAAGAAATAACAAAACAAACCCTAACAACAACACAACAACCAATACCACCATTAGCCCTGAGCGGAAATTGAAATCACATACCTGGAGAAGAAAAAAACTTCAGAAGACTGGAGCAGGCGTCGGAAAACCATCACGAAGCCGCTCCTGGTGGGAGCAGCTGAGCCGACTCAACCAGCCCAGAAAGGCCAGGTGGGAGCGGCATGGCTGACTCTACCTTCCAGGAGGTTCAACGGAAGAGGACAGGAGGAACAGCAAACCCGTCCGAACAGTCCAAAAACTACACCGCGACTGAATTGCACAGGCCCAGTAGAAACCATAAAAGCCCCACCTATTTATGTGACTACGTAACATAAGGAGGCCTGATTGGTTGGACTGGACCACATAGGGAGGGGTGTTGTATATTTGAATATTTGAATGTTCCATTCGAATTGGTCCAGCCGGACAACGGGAAACTTGAATAGCCGTCATTAGCCGCGAGCCGCAAGCAGCCGCTATAAAGGAGGCTGCCGCGGCTCCACTGTTGTTCAGTTCCAGAGAAAGAATTAAAAGCAACTAAGAGTAACTGGTCTCGAGTCATCTTTCCCACAACATAACACAGACCTTCTGGAATATTGAGCAGATAATTCCCAGAATCAGCTACAAGATATGTAATCTAAACATGACAACCTGGATTCATAGATTGTCCTTGTCTGATACAGCCTACATTTGTAATTACAAGTGAGACAGCTTGTAGTTGATTAAATAAATAAATAGTACATAGAACTCAATTGTTTCAGGTATCAATTGTAAGAAGAAAAGATTATTAGCTTTAAAAGGGCATAAGTAAGCTGTTGTTTTTCTATTCTTGTTCTGGAGGGCAACACTTATGTGATTTTTGTTGTTCCATCCTTTTATTCTAGCTGTGCATAGTGAATCCCTGAGTACCATGTTAATAATGTAGCCTGAGGTGATTAGGGCCATATGAACATTTTAAAATGTTGATTAAATTTGCCAAACTAAGATATTCAGATTAAGATCTTGTATTCATTATGATAAAGTTTATTAAGACACTGGGAACTTACTAAGCCAAAAAAATCATTACCTCTGTTCAGGAAATTTAATTTGAAATAAACAAGCTCTGAAACATTAAATCTACACTGTTAGTTTTTTTGTATATTGCACAAAATTTGATATAATCATCTTTAATAAAACCTCCGGGAAGAAAGAGCTCACGAAGCAAGTTGTAATGTACAATACAATAGACAGCTGCATTTTTGGGATACAAATTGTCAAGTGCATTATAATGGCTTTACTTAATAAGCAGCTGGAAAAAAACATCAATGTTTTGTCACTGTTTCTGAAATTTTACCCATTGTTCTACACTTCCAGATGCCTCACCCGTGGAGAGGATCTTCAACTACAGGCTGTCCAGGGCAAGACGGGTGGTGGAGAACGCTTTTGGCATCCTGGCCAACAGGTTCCAGGTACTTCTCACCACCATGCAGCATCGCCGAGAGACCGTGAGGAGGATCGTGGAAGCTTGCTGCATCCTGCACAATCTCATGTGCACCCGCTACCCAGTCTTGCAGAACAGGCTCGTGGACCTCCAACAAGGCAATGGGGACATGGAGCCTGGTGAATCAGGTTTTGAAGGGCAAAACCTGATAGACACTGAGGATGTGCAAGGCCCCAACAGAGCCTCACGTGAAGGGAAGAAGCAGCGCGACTTCCTGAAACACTGGTGCAACTCCCCAGATGGAGCAGTGGAGTGGCAAGAAAGGATGACAGATGATTAATGGATGCTTCCTTCAGCCTGTCTCTTCACATGGATGAGATTGGGCCATGTATGTTGGGTGGGCCTACAATGAACAGGGCATTTAATAAAGAGTTGTGTTTATGTTGACATGTGTGGATGATTGATTACATTATTATTGATAATAAAGGGCCATAGGTGTGGCACCTGGGAGGGTTGACCATACAGTCCCACTATGCTTGCACTGGAGGTTTATCTATCCCACAGCTGTTAGCCATGCCAAAGATATCCGTGCCCATCCCACAGGTATTCCTGCCCATCCCACATATATTACCCATCCCACAGGTATCCCTGCCTATCCCATAGCTATTGCCCATCCCAAAGGTGTCCTTGCCCACCCCACTGCTATCCTTACCCATCCCACAAGCATGCAAAGGCTTAAAACTTTTCTAAAAGTTTCCACCAAGACTTTATTGACAAAAATAAATGAGGCAAGTGTGTGAAGGAAAGATAATCTTTATTAATAACAAGCTGTAAAAGAAAAATGACCCAAGTCAAGTGTCCAAATAAACTCTACAGGTAGCCACCCAGTCTCTGGCACTCTTATCGGTCACTTGGAGGTGTGCCCAGTCTCAGGGGTGAAGGGTCCAGATGCTGTGGAGGTGGCTGCTGCTGGAGTGCTGGTCTGAAGCCCCACTGGGGTGCCTGGCCCTGAGAGGACATCAGGTGACGGTGTGTTGAGGAAGCTCTCAGACAGCTGGCTCAGCCCCGTGATGTTGAGAGCTCCTTCCTCCATGCCATGAGGTGTCAGTCCCAATACCGACGACAGATGTACTGAGGCCGGGCTTGGCTGTGGGGTGGAGGAAGAAGCAGTGTAGTGGGGCTGTCTGGTCTGCAGCTGGGTGAGGACTGGCATGGGTGGCATCGGTGACGTGGGTGGCATCGGTGGTGTCGGTGGCATCAGTGGTGTGGGTGGCATCAGTGGCGTGGGTGGCATCGGTGGCATCAGTGGAACCGGTGGCAACGGTGGCATCTGATGAGCCTGTGCCTGGACTGGGAAGGGTTGCTGCCTGTGCTGCTGGACCTCCTGGTAGTCGTAGCCCTGGTAGGTGAGGGCCTGTGGAAAGCCTTGGAATGGGAGGGACATCACCTGGGGTGGAGGAGCAGACCTGGACTGGGTGGGAGCAGGTACATCTTGGTCTGGAGGGTTGTGAAGCAGCTCGGTGATCCGGTCCTTCACCACCTGGTACTGGGGTTCCGCCATGTCCGTGAGGGTCTGGTTGACATAGGTGAGGAAGGGCTTGCGGTTGGAGGATGAGGAGTCAGTGTGGACCAGCTGAGAAAGGAGATCTATGCTGCTCCGGATGGTGTCCCTGACCTCCAGCAGGACAGTGTGGCTCTGCCCCTCCTGTCTGGCTCTCTGCCTTTCTGTGGAGGTGGAACTGGGGGTGGAAGCGGGTAGGACTGTGGTGGAAGTGCTGTCTCCTTTCTCCCACTGTGCCAGGGAGTCCTCCATGCACTCCACCACGGTTAAAACAGCTGTCCACAGGTTCTCCGCTGTGGGATGCTCCACAGAAACCTGCCTGGAGACAGGAGCTGACTCTCGGCCGGAAGAGGACTGCCTCTCAGCAGGCTGCCAGAGAGAGAGGGTTGTGAGGAGGGGCTGCTCCTCTGTGGCGGATCTCACCCTCCAGGAAGCTGCACCTGGCCATGATGTAGGTCTCTCTGTCCATCAGCTTGACTGTGGCCTGGCCAGATTTCTTGAGGTGCAGCTTCCCTTACCAGGTGTGCATATGTTTCCACCAGCTGAGGAATATCTCCGATGTGTAGCCCAGACTCCCCGCCTTCTCTCTCCAAGCAGCCTGCTTCCTTTTGGTGTCCCTGTAGAGCCTGTTTCCCTTCTGCCATAGATACTCATTCTCTCTCAGCCACTCCAGCACCTCATCCTCATGTTCCTCCTCAATGGAGTATTGCCTCCTCTCCCGTTCTCGCATATGCCTCTTCCTCCCTTTGGCAGGACCAGATGGACCCTCATCAGAGGGACTTCCAGGTTGTAGGGGCTGCTGCCCCACACCACCACCAGCAGCAGCAGCAGCACCAGCAGGATCATCATCAGCAGCAGCAGGAGCAGCAGCAGCAGCACCAGCAGAACCAGGATCAGCAGCAGCAGCAGCAGCAGCAGCAGCAGCAGCAGGACCAGGATCAGCAGCACCACCACCAGCAGGACCAGGATCAGCAGCAGCAGAATAAGCACTAGCAGTGCCAGCAGGACCAGCAGGACCAGGAGCACGAGCAGGACCAGCAGGACGAGCAAGACCAGGAGTACGAGCAAGACCAGGAGCATGAGCAGGACCAGGAGCACGAGCAGGACCAGCAGGACGAGGTGCAGCTTCAGCAGAGTTAGCACCAGCAGAAGCACCACCGCCATAAGCAGCATCAGTAAAGTAAGCACAAGCAGAAGCACCACCACCATAAGCAGCATCAGTAGAGTGAGCACGAGCAGAAGCACCACCATCATAAGCAGCATCAGCAGCTCCTCCAGAAGCAGCATCAGCAGAAGCACCACCGCCAGAAGCAGCATCAGCAGAGTAAGCATGAGCAGAAGCACCACCGCCATAATCAGCATCATCAGTTCCTCCAGAAGCAGAATCAGCAGAAGTCCCAGCCGCAGAAGAGCGAGCCCGTGCTACAGAAGCCCCAGCAGAAGCAGAGTGAGGGCCAGGGGATGGGAGGGTGGCCCTTTCCCTCTTGCCAGGGCTGGCAGCAGATGGCTGAGGCTTTCTCTTCTTCCCCATGGTTGTGGGGTTGCTGGCTGGCAGCAAGGCTGGCAGGAAGGCAGTCAGGCAGGCTGGCAGGAAGGTTGGCAGGAAGGTTGGCAGCAAAGTTGGCAGGCAGGCTGGCAGGCGGGCTGGCAGCAAGGCTGGCAGCAAGGCATGCACCAAGGCTTGCAGGCAGATGGCAGCAAGCTGGCAGGCAGGCTGGCAGGGAGGTTGGCAGGGAGGCTGGCAGGATGGCAGGCAGCAAGGCTGGCAGGCAGGCATGCAGGGCAGGCTGGCAATGCACTCGATGTGTCTGGAAGCAGGTCTTTCCTCTGAATGGTGACCTGCTTGGGAGCTGCTTCCCTTTATATCCGCGGGGCTGACGTAATGCATCCTCCCCGCATGCGCATTGAACGCTAGACATCCGCTAGGCATCCTCTTGGCATCTGCTAGGCTTCCACTGTGCATCCGCTTCATCCGCTAGGCATCCGTTCTGCATCCGCTGTATCCGTTCTGCATCCACTTTGCTGCGGTCCCCCAGAAGCCCTGCAGATGTGCCATCCGCTCTCATCCGCTTCCATCCGCTAGGCTTCCATGGAGCATCCGCTTTCCATCCGCCCTGCGTCCTCCCCCCGTCCGTTCCTTTCCATGTTGTCCGCTCTGGCTATGCAAATTTTTGCCCCTTTTGAGAGCGGATAACAACGGATGGAACATTTTTCTTGTCCGCCGTGTCCTTTTTACTAACGTTTTTCATCCGTCGGCCTGTGTGACAGGCCTTAAGATGTTATGTTTTGATTAAGCACCTAACTTTCCAAATACAGTCAGGGAGAATACATCTAAACAGAACAGGACACCAGCAGCTCCTTTTGCCAAATGAGGCTTTTCTTCTGCAATGGACTCTGATCATGTGTCATTGGATTAAATGGAAGAGGGAAAGGTAATGCATAGAATCACTGCATTATCTGTGAATTGCAGGCATAAAATCCAAATGATAAAATAAGGCATGCCTTTTCTCCCATCCTGCCTTTTATATTCCTATCTGGGAGACACACATTAAGCTGTACAACTGAGTACTGAGCTGTATCCCACTGTGTTCCTTCCTTGCATGCCCATATTAAGGAATGCCTCATCCACTTATATGTGTGGCAGAATAAAGGATTATTTTTCTTTTCCTCTTTCCTTCTGAATGTATGCCTTTAAAAAGATATTCACATGCTTTAGCAAGGGGCATGTGTCCTCATTATTTTAAAAAAAGTCATTTTGGTGATATATATATAAAATGTGATATATATATATAAAACATTGTTTCTAGGAAAATCTCCAGGAACCAGGAGGAAAATCCCCAGGAGCCAGGTAATTTAGATTTCCTGTAGTCCTTTTAGTGAACTCATAGTAGCAATTAATTTCAGATCTTTAGTCTAAAAGGCATTTCATAATTAATTTCTCAGCATTTACCACATACAGGACATTACTTTAAAGTGCTATGTCATTAACACACACACGCACACATACACATGCTCAGAGACCTGTTTTTTTCATAAAGAATAGGCATACTGATCTACATTTTTCCATGTTGCCTTAGCCAGAATGGACTCGAGGGATATTATCTTATTCAGAAAGAACCTTTCAAGGTTGAATAAAAGAAATGGTGCGGGGTCCCTGGGAGAGGAAAGTGATCATCATTTTCACCTTCAACTCTTCTTTGATGTGGCAGAGTCAATTTTTAATCAGCAGCCATCAGACTGGGCTTCATTTCGCCTTACAAAGTCCTATTACGCCGCCACTTTCTGGAAGGAGGTGATAAGGACAACGCTCTTCTTTTTCTGTTCATAGAGCCCTGCATATGATGAGTCCCTTTGGAGAGGCTTGATAAAAAAAAATGACAGAGTATGTAGGGGAAAAGGTCATTCTTTCTCTGCCAGAATTAACTCTTTGAGACAACAAACTTGAAGTGAGTGCATTTGTTTTCAGCTACCAGGATGTTCTGAATGGGAGGTGCAGCTCTGATGAGGAATAGGTTAAACCAACTATAGTTTAGGGGATGAAATTGAAACTCAGAAGTGTCTGTTAGGGAAGGAAGGATCAGGAATAATTTTTTAAAAGGATAGATTTTATGTCAGCCAATCTCCTTTGGATCAGAGCATGCTAGTTTGGGGACTAACACAGGGTTCTTCATCATTACTAAATCATAATATGTAAGCTGCAATTGTAAATATTGCTACCGAAGTATAAATGAGCACATTTCAAAATGAAACATCTTTCTCAACGTTGTTTTATCCTCAATAGATTATAATTTCCATAATACCTAGGAAATTGTAATCCTAACATCTGGAAAGCAGTTTGAAGAACACTGAAATGTAACATCACAAAAACACTTTATCAATATTTATATTGGATCATAAGTGCAGATCCGGAATACAATGATCCAAAAAGTAGTATTTTAAAATATATATTTAAAAGTTTTCATTTTTTTAAAAAAAGTACTTCAACAAGAATACTGATGTATATCAGTAGAAAATAAATAAAATAACACATTCTACAAAAATGAGTAAGAGGAAGACAAAGGCAGAAATCTCCTATATATCTTTTGACATCTTCTGTCTTCATTCAGATTGGGGAAACAGTTATATTTTGTTTTAAACATTTTCTCTCCCCCATCCAAAATTTCCAGTAAATGTTTTGTATTAATTTTTTTTATTATCATATTTCAATAATAGCATTATGAACCACATCAAGACATAATTGTATGGAGGCAATATAGAAAAATCATGAACATATATACAATATTTTTAAAAGCTTTATAACCTTTTGGTATCATTTATTGTAGACAGTCTTAATTGCCTGCTGGAAGTGGATGAGTTCTGGGAATTATTTGATAAAATGATGTTCCCAGTCTCCATCATCACATTCCTTGATATAATCTTATTAAAAATACTGGGGCACTAGGTGAGGGAATATATAGGGATGCTAAGTGCATTTTAAACAGCAGCATTTAACTGATGACCTAGTTATTACAGAACAAAGCGATAGATTTTCATGCTAAAATAAATCAGGTTTCTTTCTCAAGTAATATTACAATTATTAACATGGTTTTGGTCATTTCCTTTTGCTAAGGGGAAAAATGATTTTTTAACCATCTAAATATTGATTTGTTACTTTGGGGAATAAAATGTCTGTCTCTGTATATGTGTATGTGAAATTTTTTATTTTCCAGAAGACCACACAAGTTTATAAAAAGCCTGCTTTCATTAGCTATAATTATTGAAAAGATATGGGGAAAATGTATGCCAAATTTCTCTCTCTCTCTCTCTCTCTCTCTCTCTCTCTCTCTCTCTCTCTCTGTGTGTGTGTGCGCACGCGCGCGTGCATGCATATGTGTGTGTGTGTCTTCCTTGTAACAGAAATGCAAGCTATGTTAAAAATATAATTCTCTGGAGAATATATACTCATCACCAGCCAAATAAGCAGGGGAAAGTCATCTGAGTCCAACATATGAAATAATCAGATTTTTATACAATTGAATTTCTGTTATAAATTGCAAGAGACCCTTCTGTAAAAGCTAAAGGGAGTATATAGCCTGATATAGATCATGTTCTATTGATCATCTTTTACAAAGGTCCTTTGAAATTAAAATACTTCCCTATTTAATTATCAATGGGATAAAAAAAAACCTCAGAGCTTGCCATAGTTCATATCAGTACAAGTAATACTAATTTACCTGCTTAGATTTTTTTTCTCTTTTAAAGTTGATCACTGAAATTTATGAAAAGAAAATTGTCCCCCAGTGGTTATGAAGGATGTAGCAATTATTTATAAAGAGCATCCTTTTAGTATTTTAGCAAGAGGTCATGACACAAGTTATAATCTTTGTGTATATTATTTGAATGAGAATAAACTTGGTGGAACTTATTTCTTAGTAAGTATGCATATGATTAAGCTGTCAACTCATTTGTATTGTTGACTCTTTGTGTACATGTGTCTATGTGAACAAAAATTACTTTCAATTCACCCTGTCTTAACTCATGAAGTGTTGACATGGTTGCAAATGTTCTTTGAATTATGAGAGGCTATAGCAGCTTTGAATTTTTGTCATGAATGTTGCCAGATGTGTGCTTCAGGAACAGCATTATTTTCTTCTCCTATGCATTTCAACTTTATGCAACATGGCACAACCTTCTCTGGAGGCTCCAGAGAGAAAAAAACTTTCATGTGGCAATATCTCCAAATAGAGCTTTGAATACTTGAAAACCATTTACAGTATACATCTCTTTGAAAATCTGAATACTGTATATTCTCAGGTCCAAAAACTAAAGGGATAATATGGTGGAGTAGACACTTCCACATGAATGTCAGCCATATGGAGCCACTGGAGCTACTCTGGAGACTTCCACAGGTTACCATACTAAATAGTCTGGTAGCACCTTTTCTAATACAAATTTTATTAAATTATGAGACAAATGCTGAAGTTCATTTCATCAGATCTTATTGTTAGTGAGAGTGCTACTAGGCTCTTTTAATTTCCTGTTATCATAAACTAAAAAATATTGCTCCAGATCATTACTTAATTTTTTCAGCAACTATTCTTCCATATTTATTCTGTATGGAAAAAGAAACAGGAAATCCATGGGTTGCAAGGAAATAAATGTAATGGTTGAAATGAAAAAATGGTAACACTCTAGCTTGACAAATATCAGATTGGAGCAAATATTCATTGAAAGAATGCATAGTTGAGAAAGTCCAGAAATATTTCACAAGAAGAGTTCTCCACTCCTCTACTCGTTGCAGAATACCTTATGCCACCAGACTTGAAATTCTAGACCAAGAAAACCTAGAACTATGCCTCCTTCGGTCTGATCTAAGTATAGTAGATAAAATTATATATTGCAATGTCCTACCTGTCAATGAATACTTCAGCTTCAACCATAACAAAACAAGAGCATACAATCGATACAAACACAAGGTAAACCGCACCAAGCTTACTTGCAGGGAATACAACTTCAGCAACAGAGTAGTCAATGTCTGGAATACTCGACCTGACTCTGTGGTTTCTTCCCCAAATCCCAAAAACTTTAACCTTAAGCCAATGTCACATTGCCCAACGGATGCAAAAAGGACACAGCGGATGAGCAAAATGTTCCATCCGTTGTTATCCGCTCTCAAAAGGGGCAAAAATTTGCATAACCGGAGCGGATAACACGGACATGGGGAGAACGCAGAGCAGATGCAAAGCGGATGCGGAATGGAAGCCCAGCGGATGGAAGCGGATGAGAGCGGATGGCACAACCGCTGGGCTTCCGGGGGGCCTCAGCAAAGCAGACGCAGAACAGATACAGCGGATGCAGAGCGGAAGCACAGCGGATGAAGCAGATGCACAGCGGATGCACAGCGGATGCACAGCGGAAGCCTAATGGATGCCTGGCATTAATTGCGCATGCGGGGAGGATGCATTGCGTCAGCCCCGTGAATATAACGGAAGCAGCTCGGAAGCAGGTCGCCATTCAGAGGAAAGACCTGCTGCCAGACACATCGACTGCCTTGCCTGCATGTCTGCCTGCCAGCCTTGCTGCCAGCCTTGCTACCAGCCTTGCTGCTAGCCTCCCTGCCAGCCTTGCTGCCAGCCTCCCTGCCAGCCTTGCTGCCAGCCTGCCTGCAAGCCTTGCTGCCAGCCGGTCTGCCTGCCAGCCTTGCTGCCAGCCTCCCTGCCAGCCTTGCTGCCAGCTTCCCTGCCAGCTTTGCTGCCAGCCTGCCTGCAAGCATTGCTGCCAGCCGGTCTGCCTGCCAGCCTTGTTGCCTGCCTTCCTGCCAGCCTTGGTTCATATCTGCCTGCCAGCCTTGGTGCCTGCCTGCCTGCAAGCCTTCCTGCCAGCATTGGTGCCTGCCTCCCTGCCAGCCTTGGTGCCTGCCTTGGTGCCAGCCTCCCTGCCAGCCTTGGTTCATATCTGCCTGCCAGCCTTGGTGCCTGCCTGCCTGCCAGCCTTCCTGCCAGCCTTGGTGCCTGCCAGCCTCCCTGCCAGCCAGCAACCCCACAACCATGCGGAAGCACAGCAAGCCTCAGCCATCTGCTGCCAGCCCTGGCAAGAGGGACAGGGCTACCATCCCGCCCCCTGGCCCTCACTCTGGTTCTGCTGGGGCTTCTGCAGCACGGGCTCACTCTTCTGGGGCTGGCGCTTCTGCTGCTTCTGCTTCTGGAGGAGCTGATGACAAGCACTCCAACACCAGCCACCTCCACAGCACCTGCACCCTTCACCCCTGAGACTGAGCGACCAAGAGGAGTGCCAGAGACTCATTTTTGTCTTATAGCTTGTTGTTAATAAAGTCTATTTTTGATTCACACACTTGCTTCATTTCTTTTTTTTAATAAAGTCTTGCTGGAAACTTTTAGAAATGGTTTAAGCCTTTGCATGCTTCTGGGATGGGTTAAGATAGCAGTGGGATGGGTTGAGATAGCTGTGGGATGGGCAGGGATACCTGTGGGATGGGTAATAGCTGAGGGATAGATAAACCTCCAGTGCAAGCATAGTGGGACTGTATGGTCCACCCTCCCAGGTGCCACACCTACGGCCCTTTATTATCAATAGTAATGTAATAATTATCCACACATGTCAACATAAACACAACTCTTTATTAAACGCCCTGTTCATTGTAGGCCAACCAAACATACATGGCCCAATCTCATCTGTGTGATGAGACAGGCTGAAGGAAGCATCCATTAAGCATCTACCATCCTGTCTTGCCACTCCACTGCTCCATCTGGGGAATTGCACCATTGTCTCAGGAGGTTGCGCTGCTTCTTCGCTTCATGTGAGGCTCTGTTGGGGCCTTGCACATCCTCAGTGTCGATCAGGTTTCGCCCTTGCCTCCATTCCCCAGGCTCCATGTCCCCATTGCCTTGCTGGAGGTCCACGAGCCTCTTCTGCAATACTGGGTAGCGGGTGCGCATGAGATTGTGCAGGATGCAGCAAGCTTCCATGATCCTCCTCACGGTCGCTGGGCAATGCTGCATGGTGGTGAGAAGTACCTGGAACCTGTTGGCCAGGATGCCAAAGGCCTTCTCCACCACCCGCCTTGCCCTGGACAGCCTATAGTTGAAGATCCTCTCTTCACGGGTGAGGAGTCTGGAGGTGTAGGGCTTCATGAGATAGGTTGTGAGGAAGAAGACGTCATCCCCCACGATGAAGTAGGGCACATCTTGTGTGTCGTTGGGCAGGGGTTCTGGATCTGGGAAGACCACTATGAGGTTGCCTTCCAGCTCCTCCTTGAGGTGACTGGCATTGTATACCTGGGCATGTGAAGATGACCTGTTGCCTGAAGCATCGATGTACATGAACTTGTAGTCAGCATCTACCATGGCGAAGAGGATGATGCTGAAGAAGCCCTTGTAGTTGAAATAAGTGGACCCCGACTTGGCTGGAGTTTTGCAGGCCACCGGCTTGCTATCTATGGCTCCAACGGTGTGTGGTAAGTTCCACTTCAGATACCACTGCTCTGCAACTTTCTTCCAGCCTTCTTCAGTGGAGGGGTACTGGAGGAGCTCCTTGTATTCTTCGATGATGGCCTGCACCACTTCTCTGACCACAATGCTGATGGTGTTGTGTGGCACCCTCCAGCCATACTGCATGCTCCTGTAGGAGGTCCCTGAGGCCAGCTGGCGCAGAGTGAGTGCCACCTTGAGCCCAGGTTCCAGGCTGGGCCGGAAGCTGGTGTTTGCCTTGGTCAACCTGGGTGTCAGCCACTGCACAACTTGGTCAAACATGGCTGGAGGCATCCTCATGAAGTTTTGGAATGCACGAGTGTCTTCGTTCCTGAGCTCCACCATCAGCTTGTTTTACAGTCCATCCTCTGCTCTTCTGACGAACCATTTTCGGATCCAGACTCTTTTTGGGTGGCTCCTTTTATTCTCGCAGTAGAATTCACAGAGCCTGCAGATGGCTTCGCACTGTTGCAGAATGATGGTGGCTGCCGAAAGGACTTTGTTAGAATCCACGGTGGACATGACTGGATGCTGTGGAAGAGGAAGAGGCAGATGAAGGCTGCAAAGGTCTGCACCGCTGGGCTGCTCTTCTGAAAGTGAGATGCAGGCGAGTTGCTCCCCCTTTTTATAGGCAGTATAGGTTTTCCGCAAGGCATCCTCTAGGCATCCTCTAGACATCCTTAATATCCGAGATAGGTCCCCTCTGTGAACGTTTTTTCCACTTTAAACGCTTTGTTTCCATTCTACATCCGCTAGGCATCCGTTCTGCATCTATTATGCGTCCGTTCCGCTTCCTCCCTGTGTCCTGGCGGATGGAGATGCGCAGATGCGTAGCGGATGTCTTGCGGATATTGCAGATGCGTAACAGATGCGTAGCGGATGCAGAACGGACGAACTGGATACATTTTCCGCGCAAATGTTTTAGGCAGCCCAAAACTTTTGGAGTGGATGAAACGTCAATAAACAGATGCTGGACGGATAGAGAGGAAGCAAAACGGAGGCAGTGAGTACATCGCGTTTTCGAACGGATGGCAAGGTTTTTTGTCCGTTTTACATCCTCTTTGCATCCGTTGGTTCAGTGTGACATGGGCTTTAGACTGTCTACTATTGACCTCACCCCTTTCCTAAGGGGTCTGTAGGAGGCGTGCATAAGCACACCAACATGCCTACTCTCCCTGTCCTATTGTTTTTTTTTTTATATGTATCCATTTCATGTATTCATAACGATTTTTATATTTATACCTGTTATCTTATAATCACTTGTCAAAATAAATAAAATTAAATAAATAAAAATAGTAACCTCATTGCAAAGATCTAATTTACCAAATGTCATGCAAGAGAAGTTCTGCTTGTATAAAATAGGTATACCTTCTGTCCACCACAAGCCACAGTTCTAAATTGCCTTCAGAAGATGCCCAACTCTAGAGTATTTCTGGAGGGTGCAAGTGTGGATGCAGTGCTGGTACAGATCACTTTGCCAATATTCATCTATTCTGTTCAACTCTCTGCTTTCAAGTATAGATTACCAGTGTGATACATTCTTGCTTTATCTTTTGATTTAAAATCCATAGAAGGAAATAATAATCTAAAAACATGCAAATACTCTTGATTTAAAAAGTGACTTCTAGTTGAGCCTGAGATCCAGATCAAAATTTGTTTAAACCGCTAAAAATCTAAATATTTTGGTCAATGCTACAGAAATAATCTTTCTCCCATATAACATAAAACATGAATAAGAGGAATAATGAAATAATGAATTCCTCTGAGATCTGGTAAATATTTCCTTATAACTGATAATGACTTCTTCATGATTCATTATACAGTGATATTTTATCTCTGAACCCAATACTTGGACTCATGACTTTGATACATCTGATTAAAGTCTTTGTTCAAATGTAGGATACTCTGCTAAGTGATCTAAGTTAGAATTGATGCCCATACGTTAAGATTTCTTTGTTCATATATTGTGATTATCTTTTTAATATATGCATTGGATTTATTAATTATTTAGGAATTCTTATTCCAGACAATAGTTCTCAAAGAATTGTAATGAATATGAATAGGGCATATTAAAAAGGTTTCTCTGGACACAGATAGATAAGAGACATTAACTTTGGGATAGGAACATTTTTAAAATGAAAGTAGTTCCCAGGATACCTTAAATTTTTCATAGAATTACTATGAACATATCCAGATTTTTTTTTTTCAAAAATTCACCACACAGTTCTGTAGATTTCTGTGGTTCTGTGTCCCTACATTCTGAAAATATTGTTGAAAAATGATATTACTGTCAGTTGGAGGTTTCAATAGTTGAATGTTATGTTATGCATACATTTGGAGTACTACTAAATTCTGGATATTTTCATTGAATTCAAATTCTCCTTCCTAGACCTTTTTGGGATAGTCATATACAACATCTTTAGTTAACTGAACAGCAATCAACAGATTTGTATATCTCTGGTTACTATTATGATAATTTGAAAACTGAAGAATGTTACCTCTAGAACAATTAATTTTGAACAATTTTTCCATGCTAAATTAATAATTATGGGGTAAATCAAACTTCAAAAATGATTAAAAATGGATTTATGGAAGACCAAGATAGATATGGGGATTTTTACCTTAGATCGATTTAGGGATGTTAATTATGAGTTTTTATCATTTTTTATATTAAGGGATAAATTCCAATATTCAGTTGACAGTCACTGGTAGTATTTAGAGTTTCAACATTTATTGACTTCTTGGTTTGGACTTCAGGAGTATGGTGGCGTATGTAGTTAGAACACTGGGCTAATAATTGGCAGTTGTGTTCGAGACCCTGTTGTGCCATGTGGAGGGCTAAGCTCCCTCACTCATTTCAGCTCCTGCTGACTCAGCAGTTTGAGAGTGAGCGACTGTGAGAAGATGGATAGATACCACTTGGTGGTCAACTTAATGTCCACAACCAGGAGTCCCCTGGGCAATGGTGATATCACCAGTTAATCCTTTCAACCCAGAAGCATCTTGGTGCTTCTGATATGAACAAAATGACATTTGGATTTCTAGCATTTTTAATCTTCCAAGTTAATAAAAAGGATTATTACATTTTATGAGACTAAAAAGCTCACAGTTTGTATAAATATCTGCTATCAATAAATCACTTTAATATGCAATGTTAAATGCTGAATGGAATAAAGAACAGGATATTCTCATTTTATCTAAACAATGGAGAAATATTTTAAACTTTATGCTAACATCCTCATTTGATCTCAGATTATAGTTTATTCAACCACAAAAAATATTTTGGACTTATTAGAGCTGCGGTGGTACAGTGGTTAGAATGCAGTACTTTAGGCTATTTCTGCTGCCTGCTAGCTGCCTGCAATTTGACAGTTCAAATCTTACCAAGCTCAAGGTTGACTCAGCCTTCCATCCTTCCAAAGTAGGTAAAATGAGGACCCAGACTGTTGGGAGAAATATGCTGACTCTATGACCTGCTTAGAGAGGGATGTAAAGCATTGTAAAGCACTGTAAAGCAGTATATAAGTCTAAGTGCTATTGCTGTTAGACTCCTATGCAGGAGTGGGATTCAAATTTTTCAACAACCAGTTGTGTGAGTATGGCTTAGTTGGTGGGTGTGGCTTGGTTGTCATGTGACTGAGTGGGTGTGGCCAACTTGACATCACTCATGTCAAGGGTACTTCTCCTCACCTGGCTTCTTATGACAATGGGAATGCTGCAATGGTCATAAGTGTGAAAAATGGTCATAAGTCACTTTTTCAGTGCCATTGAAACTTTGGTGACTAAATGAACTGTTGTAAATCAAGGATTACCTGTACCCAAATTCCAAAAAGCTTCTTTTCTTGCAAAAAGCTGCCCTTAATACCAATCATTAGATTAAAAATACCTGAAAGCTGAAGTTACAAATCAGGCAGGGTGCAAGAGCATCTTGAGGAATTAAAATAGTTAAAATGCAATAATTATCAGTAGCCAATTCTTGTTCATAAAGTGAAACCCTTCAGCAGAGAAGTCATTTAAGCTCTCCAGAAAGAGCACACCCAGGAAAAGCAATCCTTAGATCCATTTGCACCATTTAAAAATAGCAGCTAGTCTCACTCACCTTACAAGATATCCTAAGGAAATCATCCAGATTTAAGGAAAGGTCACATGCCCCCAGAAAGGTAGTAAAAAAATCAGTGCCAAGCTTGCATCCCGCCTCTTGGAAGTTTACCCCAAAAGGACAGTGCCAGATACCACTAAAACAGTGAAGGAAGACCCCCTCCCCAGATAGAAAAAGAAACCATGATCCAGGAAAAAAATTCAAACACAATACAAATAATTAAATCACAACAGTAGTTGTTGCTTGTTAAATCAGTTACCAGAACAAATAAACACAAGAACTAGCCAGATTTCTCAACCCAGTTTCTTTTCAGGAACAGAGATTAATCGTTTTCATTGCAAACAAAGCTGAATAGGGAAAATTATTCCATCAATAAACATGTGATTAAACATCACCAAGCACAGAATTAAACTTCACCAAAAACCAGTTTTAGACCAAAACTCAGAAAGGGTATGTAAACTCACATTTGAATGTCAGTCTTTTTAGCTAGCCAAGAAGCCTTGCTGAATGTTACTCATCTTGCTTCCTTGTCATTAAAAAGCTTCTTTCTGCAGCTCTGCTTCATTATTCAATTATTTCTTCAAAGTGCTGATCATTGCATGCTGGCTGGAAGTATGTCCAGGGGAGTATTTCCCCTAACAGCACTGTAAAAGCTTAAAAAAACCTCCTTCAGAGACAGTAAGTCTAGGCATACTGCCAAGAATGTAATAAGGGTGGAAAAACCAAAAGGAGATTTCTTTTAACTACCGGTTCTCTGAACTGCTTAGAAAGTTAACAAGGGGTTCTATGGAACTGGTCAGAACCGATAGAATCTCACCCATGCTCTTATGGAGTCTGTACAGAAAAAGGAATTAATTGGAAATGCAATCAAAATAACACTATGTTTTTACTTTGTGTTAAAGGAATGTTCTGGAAAAAATAATTATGTATATTAATTTGATTAAGGGGAAAAGTTTAATATTTTCAGATGCACACATTCTTTTTAAACTATACACCTATCTCATAAAAATTAACAGCTGGAGAATGGAATTGTATTCTCCATGCCCTGATTATTGCCAAAAGATACTTCTTCAATTTTGGAAAACAACATTTATAGTCCCAATGGACCGAAGACCTGATGCTACATGTAGCTTATAAATAGATATAAATGATTATTAAGAAATATGTTAAAGACTAGCATTGGTAAAATAGCAATGAGGCCTTTGGAAAAGATATCCAGATGCTGTGATAGCTATTCCTTTAAAGATTACAATGAGACAGCCACTGTGAAAGCAAAAGAAGCAAGATAGCAAGAGTAATTGGATTTTGGTGATGGAGAAAACACCTAGGAATACCATGGAAAGCCAATAAAACAGAGCAAAACAAAAATGGATCATCCAAATAAATCAACTCAGAATTCTGAGTTGAAGTACACATGACCAGGCTGAAATTATTATATTCTGGGCATATTATGGTAAGACCTAGCTCTCTTGAAAGGTCTACAGTGCTGGAAAAGGTGGAAAGAAAAGGAAAGGACAACTAGTAGCAAGGTGGATGCACTCAATTAGTGCACTCAATTACTACCTGGAAGACCACATAGGCAAAAGATCTTGCTGGAGAAAATCTGTCTATGTGGTCACAAAAAATCAACACTGACTTGCTGTACATAATCATAGGCATATTTTGTTCTTTTATATTTTTTCTTTTTTGTAATTTTATACCTTTTTCTTTTTTTATATCAGTTAAAAAAAGAGAAGAAGATAATGATTTAAGATCATTTAGTAGTGACACAAAGATTATAGGACTTACTTCATCAGAGAAGTCTTTTGTTTCCTTCCTGCTCTTTTGATACTCAAAAATTATTCCCAAAAATATATTAAGCTATGTAAGTTTCTGCTGATCTATCACTGATCAGAAGCATTTTATGTCTTGTTAGGCTGATCTTATGGAGTACATCATAACATAACATAGATCTCTTCAATATTTCATTAGCTATCTCATACATTTAGTTATTAAAAGACAGGTTAGAATCAGTTTAATAAATGATTGCATAAACTGTATTGTTTCAAGTTATGTTTTTTCTTAGGAACTTGCAGTAGATTAAAATAATAAGGAAAATAAAATGTCAAATTAACATGTATGAGTACATCAGGATTGCTATTGAGATATAATAATCTGAATATTCAAATGTCATCAAATGCCTAAGTAAAACATTCATACTGACAACAACAAAAAGATGTTAAATCTAACATAAAGAAGCTTGATGGGAGTTCCTATCCATTTTATATGTGCAGAGTTAG
Source organism: Laticauda colubrina (assembly GCA_015471245.1). Lineage (NCBI taxonomy): Eukaryota > Metazoa > Chordata > Lepidosauria > Squamata > Elapidae > Laticauda > Laticauda colubrina. The sequence goes on from BLBF01000002.1 coordinate 37,603,354, forward strand.
AATTGTAGCCAATTTCAATAACAACAACAACAACAACAATCCCCTTTGAGGGAGATGGGTGGCTATATAAATTTGATTAATAAACAAATAACGAACACATTTTAGCATACAGAAGTGTTTATTCAACAACAAATATGAACCATAAAATACAATAATGCATACTATTTCAATGAACATTACAATATCATTAAAATCAGTTCAACAGTTGAAAGTTTGGCAAAATAACTATATATATTTCACAAATTCCTAAACATTGGGACCAAACACATTTTCTGGATGAGTATTCCATAGCCTAGAAGCCACACTCAAGAAAGCTTATGGTGTACTTGATACTTGGCTACTTGGATGCTTCTCTTGGTGATTTAAATAACAGTGGCAGTAGTCTCTCAAAAAACAGATCCTAAGTCAAGACATATAGAGCTTTTACAAGTCAATTCAACACCTTAAGGCCTGATAGAAAATTAGCAGCCGGTACAAAACTTAATACAATACTATGTTTCAGTCATTAAGAAAAATTAGAAACACCTACTAAAATAGTATGTTCCAACGAATTTAATTATCTAATGAAGGATAACAGTTTGATGAAGCCCAAACCTAAATGCAAGCAATTTACATAGAAAATGCCTAGCCTTAATTAACTTTGGTTATGAATATTGGTTAAACAAAAAGGACTAATCATGTCCGAAAGGACTATTAGGAGTAGAGAAAATAACCTGTAAAATTGCCTTTATATTTAAATGTCTTTATATTGAAAAGTTCCTGACTTAATAAGGCTTAAACTATCTTCTCTCTCCCTCCTCTCTCCCTCTTTCTCCCTTCCTCCCTGCCCCTTCTCTCCCTTCCTTTCTCTGGTTTATGTATTCTGTCCACTGTAGACTGTGAAACAAACTTGGTTATGATAGATCAGCAGGAGGTCAACACAGAACATTGTTCTTAACTGTTATAGCTGTACTGCTCAGTAATATTACTAATTTTTTTCTATGATTAACTGGTAAATTCCTCAAGAAGCTACTAAAAGAAAAAAAAACTTTATTTCTTTCCTTTCCTCTAGAGGATCTGTCAAATAAAAGAAGTTCATCTAGTCATAAGAGGACATTTCTGGATCTAGCATATTAGCAACAATTCTTTCAATAGGTTCCTGCAGAGCAGAAAATAGACAAATGAATGGATAACTCACTCACCCATGTTCAGATGTTATTCAATATGGAACATTCAAGCATGTGAATTAGTCATTCAGTTGACTTTGACAATTTCTCTACATTTGGTTTAAATAAAAATGCTCACAATATTTTGGACAGTTGTGTGCTATCCTATTCATATTTACACAGTACGATCTCCCAACTGAATAATTCATAGTTCCAGACAAATGCATGTAAGTTTTTAGTCTAACATAGTGATCCTCTGAGAATATGTGACGGAAAATATTGTGGCCAACATAGACATTGTATGATGGGCAGAGATTTTTGATGACACTTTCCTTTGCATTATTTATAGTTTCCCTCAGATTGACATGCTTTGTTCTTGTTGGAAACTTGGTGTTCAGTGAACTTGGTTTTCTTATAATCATGATCCTGTCTAGTTTAATAATAAAAAATTTGCAAGAAGTGAACACCAAGATCTCAACATTTAAACCCTGAGCTACACATATTCTCCACTATGATTTGTCTTTGCCAATGGTGTGCTAAGCAAATGGAAGAACTTTTAACTCAATAAATCTAAAATTCCTCAATTATTTAATTGAATTAACTATTCATTAATAATCCTAAATATTGTTCTAATTATCTAATTCTATTTCTTTTTTATTAGCTTAAAATATAAAATACAAAAATACAAAAGCAAGTTATAGGAAAAATAGGAGAGGGAAAAGGAAAGGGGAGTGTAGAAAAGAAGGGGAAAAGAAAGAAAAGGCATTGATTTTTGACTCCCTTTGGTGCAATAGGACAAGAAATATCAAATCTCAACTTTTTACTTTTTTATAATAGTGTAAACTAGCCATATCTATAACAATAAATCTGTCTAATAGGTAAAACCTAAAATCAAAATATTTTTAATATATTGAATAATATATACATACAAATGTATGAGTGACATGGTGGCTTACAAGTGGAACTATTGCCTCACATTTAGGAGGCTGTGGGTTCAACAGTTCCAGTTGCACTTGTTAAAAAAATCAGGCATGGCCATTCAGTGGAATGACATATGACCATAAATCCTGCTGGTTTTCCCATTGATTTTACTTGTCAGAAGCCAGCAGTGAAGATGAAAGATTGTGATCATGTGACCTCAGGACACTGCAGCTGTCATAATTAAGCACTAGTCACCAAATGCCCAAAGGGTAATCATGTTGCAACAGCTGAAACTTTGATGACTGGCCTTAAGTCTCCTTGTGCAGCACTGTTGTAACTAACCAAGGAATATATGTAATAAAAACAACTAATTAAAAGAATGTAAAAACATATGACTTGAAGAGATACCAGGCTAGAAACTGACAGACCATGGTTTCCAGTTCTGACCAACGCATGAAACCACTTAGCTAACTTTGAGGAAGTCATTCTCCCCAAGATCTAAGAAGAAGGCAATAGCAACCACTTTTGAAAGTCTTGTCAAGAATATTGCAAATGATTAGTCCTGGCAGACACCTGGAAACAACACAGACTCAAAGGCAGAAAAAACTATTTCATCCAACTTTAATATAGGGATGAATGAAGACAGGCCATAATCAACACAACTGTTCTGGAGATTCAGTCTCCAAAAGATGCAGAAAAACAGAGTTGGAAGGGACCTTGGAGATCTTCTAGTCCAACCCCCTGTTCAAGCAGGAAACCTATAACATTTCAGACAAATGTTGTACACTCTTTTCTTAAAAATCTCCAGTGATGGAGCATTCACAACTTCTGAAGGCAACCGTTCCACTGGTTAATTGTTCTAACTGACAGGAAATCTCTCCTTAGTTCTAAGTTAGTTCTCTCCTTGATTAGTTTCTATCCATTGCTTTTTGTCCTTTTTCCTGGTGCTTCCTGGAGAATAGTTGACCTCTTCTTCTTAATGGCAGCCCTTAGATATGGTAACACTGTATCAGTAATGCATTTGATAAAATAGACCACAACATTCTACATGATAAGATAGAAAAATATGAGTTAGATAGCATCACCACCAGATGGGTTTTTAACTGGCTGACCAACCCCACTCAATGTATAATCCTAAATGGAATTGCATCTACATGGATGGAAGTATGAGGGGGGTTACTTTGCTCTGCTTTAGGCCCAGTACTTTTCAACATCTAAATCAATGATTTCGATTAAATTTGCAGCTGACACCAAGCTGGAAGAAATAGAAGGATCTTTACTGACTTCAACTTTTGGTACTAGCTAAAGAAAGGAAATTCAATGGTGAAAAAAGCAAGGTTCTACATTTAGGCGAGAAAAACCAAATGCACAAGTATAGAATAGGTGGCACATGGCTCAATAGTAGTAATTGTGAGAGGAATCTTGAATTCCTAGTGGACAATCACTTAAATATTAAGGCTAGATCCCACTGGCCGACGGACGCAAAATGTATGCATAAAGGACACAGCAGACAAGCAAAATTTTGGAGGAGGCTCCATCCGTTGTCATCCGCTCCAAAAAGTGGTGAAAATTTGCATAAATAGAATGGAAAAGAACGGAAAAGAACGGACGTGGGTAGTATGTAGCGGGGATGTTAAGCGGATGTTCATAGGAAGCCTAGCGGATGACAGCGGATGGAAGCGGATGACACCTCCGAAGGGGTTCCAGGGGACAATTGTGAAGCAGATGCATAGCAGAAGGGGCGAATGCATAGCAGATGAAGCGGATGCATCACGGACGCCTATAGAAAACAAAGCGGATGCCGCGTGGATGTATATCGGATACAAAGCGTTCACTGCGCATGCGGGGAGTGTGAATTGTGTCAGCTCCACAGATATAAAATGATGCAGCACGCATGCAGTCAGCATACAGGGGTAAGACGTGCTGCCACATACATCTAGCAGGAACACCATGGTTCGTCAGTCAAGCAAGAAGAGGAAGCCGGACCCTACTTGTTCCAGCCCTGGCAAGAAGGACAGAACCAGCATCCCACCCCCTGGCACTGACTCTGAAACTGCTGCTGCTACTGCTGTGGTGGACCAGCCCGAAGGCCCTCAAAGCCCTACTGCTGAAGGCCATGAAGGCTCTGCTGCTCAAGCCCCTGAAGGCCCTGCTGCTCAAGCCCCTGAAGGCCCTGCTGAAGCCCCTGCCAGAGGGAGGAAGAGGCAAGGGAAGGAGAAGGGAGAGAAGAAACAGTACACTGTTTCTGAGGAGTATGAGGATGAGGTGCTGGAATGGCTGAGGGAGAACGAGTACCTCTGGAGAAAGGGCCACAGACTGTATCGTGACACCAAGAGGAAGCAGGCAGCTTGGAAAGACAAGGCAGAGAGCCTGGGGTACACTGCAGAAGTACTCCTTGGATGGTGGAAGCACATGCATACCTGGTATGGCAAGCTACACCTCAAGAAATCTGGGAAGGCCCCTGTCAGGCTCACTGACCGGGAGATGTACATCATGGCCAAGTGCAGTTTACTGGAGGGTGAGATCCACCACCAAGGAGCAGCCCCTTTGACACCCCTCTCCCTCAGACAGCCCACAGACAGCCAGTCCTCTTCCAGCCAGGAGCCAGCTACCCTGTCCAGGCAGGTGTCTTCAGAGGGCCCCACGGCAGAGATCCACCTAACAGCTGTACTCCCCATGCTGGCAGACTTGGAGGATCCCATGGGGGATGACGCCCTGCTGTCACAAATGGAGGAAGAAGCAGCAGCCACCAGAGGCCAACCCACCCCCACTCCCACCCCCAGGTCCAGAGGATGCAGGCAGAGAGGCAGACTGGAGGGCCAGAACCGCAGTGTGCTGTTGGAGATCAGGGACACAATGAAGACCGGCACAGAACTTCTCTCTCAGCTGGTCCACTTGGACAGAGCATCCTTGGGCCGGAACACCTTCATCACTTATGTGAGCCAGACCCTGAGGGACCTGCCCGAGGCCCAGTACCAGGTGATGAAGCAGAAGATCACAGAACTTCTGCACAACCCTCAAGGCCCAGCTGAAGCTGCTCCTACCCAGTCCAGGTCTGCTCCTCCACCATAGCCCTTCCACGGCTTTCAACATCCCCTCAACTACCAAGGCTATGACTACCAGGACTTCCCACAGCAAAAACAGACCTTTCCAGTGCAAGCCCAGGTTCATTGCATGCCACAGACGCCAGTCCACACCCAACTGCAGACCAGACAGCCCCACTACACTCCTCCTTCCTCCACTCGACAGCCAAGCCCGTCAATGGACAATCTGTCATCAGTATTGGGCTTGACATCTCAAGTCCTTGATGAAGGGCCTCTCAACCTCACGGGACTGAGTCAGCTCTCGGACAGCTTCCTGAACACACCATCTCCTGTTGTACCCTCAGGGCCAAGCACCCCAATGGTGCCTCAGACCAGCACTCAAGCCACAGCCACCTCCACAGTCCCTGGCCGCTTAACAGCTGAGACCATGGACACGACTCAGAGTGATTGAGAATAGTGTCAGAGACTGAGTTGCTTACTTGTTAAGTTTATCTTTGCTTAAGACACTTTAATTGGTTCATTTTGCTTTTTTAATAAAATCATAAAGTTTACTTAAGAAAGTTAACAAAGGTTATTTTTGCTTAAGACACTTGGTTATTTTTTTTTACTTAATAAAGTGTTGGTGAAAACTTTGAAAAAATGATTAAGCCTTTGCATGCTTGTGGGATAGATAAGGATAGTTGTGGGATAGATAAACCTCCAGTGTAAGCATAGTGGGACTGTATGGTCCACCATCCCAGCTGCCACACATATTGACCTTTTTTATCAATAACAATTTATTCATTGACCAACACATTTTAAAATAAACAAAGCTCTTTATTAATGCCCTATTCATTGTAGGACCACTCAACATACATAGCACAATCTCATCAGTGTTATGCGACAGGCTCAAGGAAGCATCCATTAGTCATCTATCATCCTATCTTGCCACTCCACTGCTCCAGCTGGGGAGTTGCACCATTGTCTCAGTAGGTTGCACTGCTTCTTCCCTTCATGTGAAGCTCTGCTGGGGCCTTGTTCATCCACAGTGTCTATCAGGTTACGTCCTTGCCTCTATTCACCAGGCTCCATGTCCCCATTCTCTTGTTGACAGTTGAGAAGTCTGTTCTGCAACACTGGGTAGCGGGTGCACATGAGATTGTGGAGGATGCAGCAAGCTTCCATGATGCTCCTCACAGTCTGTGGCTCATGCTGCATGGTGGTGAGAAGTATCTGGAACCTGTTGGCCAGGATGCCAAGGCGTTCTCCACCACCCGTCTTGCCCTGGACAGCCTGTAGTTGAAGATCCTCTCTTCACGGATGAGGTATCTTGAAGTGTACAGCTTCATGAGGTAGGTTCTGAGGGAGAAGGTGTCATTCCCCACGATGAAGTAGGGCACATCTTGTTTGTCATTGGGTAGGGGTCTGGATCTGGAAAAGATGAGGTTGCGTTCCAGCCCATCCTTGTGGTCACTTGTGCTGTATACCTGGCCATCTGAAGCTGACCCATTGACTGAAGCATGGATGTACATGAACTTGTAGTCAGCATCAACCATGGCAAAGAGGATGATACTGAAGAAGCCCTTGTAGTTGTAATAAGTGGACCCTGAGTTGGCTGGAGCTTTGCAGGCCACGTGCTTCCCATCTATGGCTCCAATGGTGTGGGTAAAGTTCCACCTCTGATACCACTCTTCTGCAAGTTTTCTCCAGCATTGTTCAGTGGTGGGGCACTTGAGGAGCTCCTCCACGTATTATTCGATGATGGCCTGCACCACTTCTCTGACCACTTTGCTGATACTGTTGTGTGGCACCCTCCATGCATACTGCATGTTTCTGTATGTGGTTCCAGAGGCCAGGTGCCACAGAGTCAGTGCCACCTTCAGTCCAGTGTCCAGGTTGGGATGGAAGTTGATGCTCAGCTTGGTCAACCTGGGTCTCAGATGCTGTACAAGTTCGTCAAACATGGCTGGTGGAATCTTCATGAAGTGATGGAATGCACGAGTGTCTTCATTCCTCAGCTCCACCATCAACTGGTCATACAGTCCAAACTCCATTCTTCTCACGATCCATCCTCGGACCCACATAGCTCTTGAACATCTCCTTCTTCTCCTTCTGTATAAAAGGTGAAACAGTCTGAACAGGTTTTGGTTCTGGTGATGAATGAGCGCAGCTATCATATGGACTGTGTCATGATCCATGGTGGATAACAATTGATGATGTGGAAGACCAAGACCAAGGGTGAAGAGGTCTGTACACCACGGCTGCTGGACTCATACTGAGATCCAGTTGATTTTCTTCCCCTTTTTATAGGAAATATCGGTAGTCCTCTAGGTGTCCTTCTACATACTCTTGACATACTCCAGACATCCTAAATATATGAGATACATCCCAGATAGAAATGTTTTGTCTGTCTATTTCCATGCTACTAATGCTGTGTAGACGTTCTGTGTACCTTTTGTTTCCTCCCTCTTTCTGTTTTCAGCTGCAGTGGATGTGAGTTGAGGGGATGGTCAAAGGATGCAGAGAGGATACAACGGACGTTTAACGGATGATAATGGACATAGAACATTTGTTGCCTGCATCTGTCGTGGATGTACATCGTACGTGGCGGAAAATTCATTCGCTCACAAAGTTTTGTGCAGCTCAAAACTTCTTGCACAGATGAAATCTCAGTGGACGGATGCTCGAGGGATAGAGCGTATGAAACACATATGCAGTGAGTACACAACGGATGGATAGCGTTTTCCAATGGATGGCAAGCTTTTTTTAATGTTTTACAACCTCTTTGCATCCGTAAGTGCAGTGGGACCGGGGCTTCAGCCAACAGTGTGATGTAGCTGCCAAAAAAAGTCAACAAAGTTCTAGGCTTCATTAACAGAGGGATAGAATCAAGATCATGTGAAGTGTTAATACCACTTTATAATACCTTGGTAAGATCACATTTGGAATGCGGCAACAAGTTTTAGTTGCCATGATGTAAAAAAGAGATTGAGACTATAAAAAGAGTGCAGAGAAGAGCAGCAAAGATGATTAGGGAGTGGAGGCTAAAACACATTAATAATTATGGAATTATGGAACTAATTATAAATTATGGAATTATGGAACTAACTGGAATTAGTTATGTCTAGTCAATAGAAAAGAAGGACTAAGGAAGACTAGGGCAGTGTTCCTATCTCTCAGGGGTTGCCACAAAGAGAGGCAGTCATGCTGTTCTCCAAAACACCTAAAGGCAGAACAAAAAGCAATGGATGGAACTAATCAAGGAGGGAAGCAATCTAGAAGTAGAAATAATGTACTGACCGTTAGAACAATTAATCAGTGGAACAACTTGCCTCCAGAAGTTGTGAATACTCCAACACTGGAAGTTTTTAAGAACAGATTGGACAACCATTTGTCTGGAATGGTGCAGAGTTTCTTGCACGAGCAAGTGATTGGACTAGAATACCTCCAAGGTGCCTTCCAACTCAGTGTCACAACTACACAACACACACTTTTACATTGAAGCCACAACGACCTGAAGGATGGCATTCCTCTTCATCAGAATAGACTCTGTATCATAATTACATGCATGGTCTATGTAAAATGCTGTGAGGTGAAACTCTATGCATTAACCATGATTCATGTGATTGAGATGTGATTCATGTGATTCAATCATGATTCATGTGATTGTCATATGAATAATTATCATTAAAAATGGTAATCATGGATAATAAGGGTAATCAGGGATAATGAAGGGTAATGAGGGGAAATCATTATAAATATTGAGTTCCAGGAAACTTGGGTTAGATCCAACTTTATTTTGTTTGCTTAGCTATTATCTTGGACTCCTTGTGGAAGAAGGAATAAACAATAAGCTTTTGTGTTACGAAATACTGAAGCGAAGAGTGTCTTAATTTCTCCCTGCATTTCTGCCAAAGAGTAGCTGAGAGGAAAGTTTTATCTCTTACATCCTATAATATTTCGTTACCTGTAATATTATGGCTGAAGGTACTGCTGTTGATGGAGATTTTGAGGACATTTCGGAGGTAGAAGCGGATAATGCTGTTGGAAGGACTGGTGTGGTGCCTGAGCAGCCCTCAATTCATTTGGATGATAATGTGGTGTCTTTGGAAAGTGAACAAACAGATAATGCGAGGTGTGAAGAGGATCCTCAGCCTGTGGTAAGGCCGAAAATCCAGAAGGAACGGAAAGCAGGATTGGAGTTGAGAGACGATATGAGGGGAAAAGTTTCACAAGGGAAACCTACTTTTATGATGCTGATCTCTGGGACATTTGAGAAGTGGAGAGAACGACGGATTGCTGATGAAGATGAATGTAGTACTTCTATGACCAGTTTAAATGCTAGTACATTGGAACTGTTCCGTGTCAAATATGGTGACTTAAGCATTAACTTAACCCGACTGTTTGGGAAAGTCCAGGGAGGGGATTTAGAATGGAAGACACATCTTTCTTTAGTTCAAGTGCCAGAGATAGTAGCGAGATGAGAAGGAGGAAATTGGAGGGAGCATTTTCTATAGAAGTACATCATTGATGTAGTAGGAGTATCAGGAACTCGGAGTAAAACCTCTAAACCAGTCCCAGGTTCCAGGGTTGAATTTAGGGATGCGCAAATGGGAAATAGACAAACAATTCACTCCTGGGGTACATCAGGCACGTCTGGATATTGGCCCCAAAGAATGGTTTGGGCTGGTCCTCTTCCTCTAAACACTTCCTTTGATGGGAACCTTGATAGGTTAGCATTTATTTTAAGCCAAATTGTGAACCACCTAGAATTATATTCAAATTGCTATCCTTCTCAATGGTCTATTATAGTTGCAATAACTACAGTATTAACAGGTGATGCTGCTGATTGGGCTGCAGAGTTGCATAGTATGCATGCAAAGGAATTGATTGATTTTGGTTTGTTTTGGGATGTACTCAAAGTTCAATTTGAAGATAGGTCAAGGATACATCAATATGAAGAAGCATTAATGTCATTGAAGCAGGATGGGAGGCCTGCTGTGTAGTATGTCAGAGAATTTCAGAAATTAGCAACTGGGTTGCACACATGGCCAGAAAAACTATTGATTAGAGAATTTAGATCTGGTTTATATAGAGGATTGAAGTAGGCTTGTCTATATTGGGGGGGGGTTCCCAAGAAACTGGGGGAGTGGTGTAAAACAGTTGTGGAGTTGGATGTGGGACTGAAGGGGTTCTGTCGTATGTTTGGAGGGCCCAAAAGACAACCAGTAGGAGCAATAGCACCATGGGGTAAAGTGGGGGAGGAGACTAAAAGGATTGGTAGGGGAATAGGGCCCATGAGGTGTTTCCGATGCCAAGGTCTGGGACATAGGGCAATGGAGTGTCCATCTATTGAACCAAATGATAAAAAACAGGTGGCTCGCATTCTTCGTGCCACAAGTAGCAATTTACCAGGAGGTATCATGTCCCATGGTATAAAACAAGGGACAGTTACATCTGAAAGATCTCAAGGGGTGTCACAAAAAACAAACATGGAAGTAATGACAAGTAGACATGAGAGGAAAACTCCTGATGGCAAACAACTACCCAAGGTAGTCTTGGGGTTATACATAGTGGAGATGACAGTCCGGATGAGGATGATTTGGTGAGTAATCCTGTGCAACCATTTGTTATACCAGTAGTATTGGAAAATCTAACAAGAAATTGAGGGGTCAGTATGGAGCATTAATCGACAGTGGGTATCCTAGATGTTTAATTAGTAAAAAAGTGGTTGATGAATTACAGTTAGCAGTGGAAAAACTGCCCAAACCTATGTGTTTTGAACAAGTGGATGGTTCATTATTAGGTGGGAGTCCTGCTAGAATAATGACAATCCCTATCAAACTAGAGATAGGGAGTCATTGGGAGTCTTTACAATTTATTGTAGTACCACAGATGAGAGAGGCACTAATTTTAGGTCTAGTATGGTTAGACAAATGGAAGCCCACAGCATGGTGAGAAGAAGGTTTTAGGAAGTTACGAATTGCGGTTGGCCCTATGTCCCCTCCATATGTAAATAATAGGGAAGTTGTAACAGCTATAGATGATCCTGAAGAACTACGTTATCCAGAGGAATATAAAGACCTAGCAGATGTGTTTAGCAAAAAGGATTGTGAAACATTACCACCACGCAGAACAACTGATCTGCACAATTGATTTAATTCCTGGAGCAAAGTTTCCAAAACCACAAATGTATGCCATGACTCCAAAAGAGATGGAGGAAATGAGACAATACATAGATAAAAATTTGGTGCGTGGATTTATTCAACCCAGGAAATCACATATAACTGCCCCTGTTTTGTTTTGTGAGAAAAAAGATGGCAGATTATGTTATATTTGTGTTGATTTCCATGGGCTCAATGCTTTTTGTATAGACAGTGTATATCCTTTACCACTGATCAACAATTTGTTTGCAACGTGAGCAACTGGCAGGTATTTTATGAAATTGGACTTACGAAAAGCCTACTATAGAGTTCGAATATGAGAGGGGGATCAATGGAAAACTACTTTTAATTGCCCCCTTGGAAGTTTTCAGTTTAACATTATGCAATTTGGGTTGCAAGGTACACCCACTGTCTTCATGCAACTTATAAATGAAGTATTACAAGAAAATTTATATCGTTGTGTTCTAGTATATTTGGATGATATTTTAATTTATATCAAAGCAATGGAGGAACATGTGACCTTAGTGAGGAAAGTTCTGAAAAAAATTACTTGGCACCAAATTATATGTGAAACTTTCAAAGTGCGAGTTTCACTGTACGTTATTGGATTATTTGGGGTACAGAATATCCAATAAAGGAATATAAATTGATCCCAATAAAGTCAGAGCCGTAGTTGATTGGAAAGGGCCAAAAGCACAAAAGCAATTACAAAGTTTGTGAACTTTTACCGGCAGTTTATTCCTAAATTCGCGCAAATTGCTTTACCACTACCAGAATTATAAAAAACTAAACATCAGGAGCCAAAACCCAGACCTAGTCAACCCATTGTATGGTCACAGGAGTGTCAGCAAGCGTTTGATGACCTGAAAGCTTTATTTGCTCAAGAGCCCATTTTAAAACATCCTGATACAACTAAAAGTTTTGTAGTACAAGCTGATGCAAGGGATGTGGCTGTGGGGGCTGTCCTCTTACAGTATAACATTGATGGACAATTACAGCCATGTGCATATACATCACGGAAATTTACAATCACAGAACGTAGGTGGGCTATTTGGGAAAAGGAGGCTTTTGCCATAAAATGGGCACTTAGTACATGGAGACACCTATTAGAAGGGTTGAAAGAAAAATTTGAAGTTTGGACGGATCATAAAAATTTAAAAGCATTACAGAAACCAAGAAAACAATCCCCTAAACAAGTAAGGTGGGATTTGTCTTGATTTCCAGTTGCGATAAAAACTTCATGGCGGATGCACTATCTAGACTACCTCAATACAATGTGTCTAGAGATGAAGTCATTCAGCCCAGGATCTCTGTAGGACCGTCAACTGAACAAATTCAGATGTTGACCACGAAAGAGATAACCAAAAAGGAATTAGAAGAGGCTACAAAAATGGATGTATGGATAAATACAAATAACAGTGCCTGTTTACATCAAGACGGATTGTATTGGAGAGAGGATAAAATATATATTCCATCAAATTGGAGGAAAAAGATATTATCCCAATGTCATGATGTAAGGCAGGATGGACACTTTGGATTTTTAAAAACACTACATTTGTGAAGGCAGCAGTTTTGGTGGCCAAATATGAGATCAGACATTGAACAGTACCTTAAAGAATGCCACATTTGTGCTACTACAAAACCTCAAGTAGGAAAACCTTTAGGACTATTACAAACTGTATTGGAACCAAACTGGCTGTGGCAAGATATAGCTATGGACTTTATTGTGGAGTTGCCCAGCAGTAATGGATATACAGTAATCTGAACTATTATAGACTTGTTTTCAAAACAAGCTCGCTTTATACCATGTAAAGGATTACCTTCAGCAACAAAATTACCAACCTGTTTATAAAACATGTATATAGATTACATGGCACACCTAGGAAGATAATTTCAGATAGAGGTGTGCAATTCACAGCACGATTTTGGAAAGCGTTTGTACGCCTTTTAGGATGTTCTCAAGGTCTTAGCTCTGCATATCATCCCAGCACTAATGGAACTGCTGAAAGAGCTAATGTGATGATTGAAAGATATTTGAGATCATATACATCTTATCAACAGCAAGAATGGGCTGATTTACTTCCATTTGTTGAGGTAGCATATAATAATACTATACATGAAAGAAGAGGATATAGCCCATTCCAGGTAGTAAATGGGATAGAATTTGTCCCAATTCCTGATTTACAATGTGATGAACAACAACCCATAAATCTCTAAATGTGGTCAAAAAAAGTTCAGGATAGTTGGGATAAAGTAAAAGAGACTCTCAATAAAACAGCACTAGAATATAAACATCAAGCAGACAAGAAAAGGAAAGAGTATAAAGCATTCAAACCTGGAGATCATGTTTACCTATCAACTAAAAATTACACCTAAATAGTCAAAAATTGGGACCAAAATACATTGGACTTTTCCAAATTATGAAAGTGATAAACCCCGTAACTGTAAAACTTAAATTGCCACCACGGTTACATCAAATACATCCTGTATTTCATGCTAATTTACTTAAGCCTGCAGAACACATTGATATACCTCAACCTGAGGAATCTGTAATAGCTAAAGATGTAAACCATGCTGAAATTGATAAAATTCTAGACTCATGGATCTGTAGAAAAGTGTTACAATACTTAGTGAGATGGAAAGGATATCCTGAAACAGAAGCAACCTGGGTGAAAGTAGCAAATGTGTGTGGAAATAGACTGATAAGGCAATTTCATACCAAATATCCTGATAAACCTGGACCACAAGTAGAGGCATAATTAGTGATATAATGTATATTGTTTTATAGACTGGTTCCTGGTAGAAGGGGACTCGTGTAATGATTACGCATCACACGTGTCTCTATCAAAGCCACAGCAACTTGAAGATGGCATTCCTCTTCATCAGAATAAACTCTGTATCATAATTATATGTGCAGTCTATGTAAAATGCTGTGAGGTGAAACTCTATGCATTAACCATGATTCATGTGACTGAGTTCATACGAATAATTATCATTAAAAACGGTAATCATGGGTAATAAGGGTAATCAGGGGTAATGAAGGGTAATGAGGGTTATAAGGGTAATAAGGGTAATCATTATAAATATCAAGTCCCAGGAAACTCGGGTTAGATCCAACTTTATTTTGCTTGCATAGCTATTATCTCAGACTCCTTGTAGAGGAAGGAATAAACAATAAGCTTTTGTGTTATGAAATACTGTAGCGAAGAGCGTCTTATTTTCTCCCTGCATTTTTGCCAAAGAGTATCTGAGACTCTGTTATTCTGTTCTGTAATTCTGCTAACATATCATCCCCATTTCTTCTTTTCATTAAAATAGACATACCCAATTGCTGCAACCATTCTTCATATGTTTTAGCCTATGATTCCCTCATCATCATTGTTGCTCTTCTATGCACTCTAATGCAGTAGAATTTCAACAAATAGAAAAACTGCTTAAAAAGAGGCTGTTATATTGGAAAGCTTCTAGCCAGACCAGGCATGGGAGAGGAATCAAGCAAGGAGTTAGACTTAAGCGTTGCACAGCTGCAACAACTAGACCTGGCTAGTGGTGGGATTCAAATAATTTAACAACTTTGTTATTTGAATTTGTTAAATTCAAATAATTTAACAAATTTGCCAAGGATCAGGTTGGCTGTCATGGGAGGCATGACCCAACCTTACCCTGGATGAACTGGCTGTTAAATTAAACCCCCTGCTATCAAAGTGGATCCTGGATGCTATGCTGCAATGGAGAAATGGGAAATGGAGCAGCTGGCACAAGGGAAGGAAGAAGAGCATGGACAAGAAAGACAGAAAGTGGCATTCTCCATCCCTCATGCCAGCTGCTCCATTTCCCATTTCTCCATTGCAGCACAGCACCCAGGATCCACTTTAATAGCAGTAGGTGGATAATTTAACAACTGGGTTGCCTGAACTGGTGTGACTTGGTGCTCCTGTGCCTAGTTCCATGGACCTTTACCAGTTTGTTCACAAAGGAGGGTGAGCAGCCTGGTGAGATTCTTGCATTGTTGATAGAATACAATAAAAGAGCTAATTTGAACTTTCACATGTGGATCTGGATGCTTGGACCTGCCATTGATCTCATCAGATTCTCCTTTGGAAACAACAGATAAAGTTTCACAGAATGCATAAGTTGTCTTGGACCAGTGGTGGATTCAAATTTTTTACTACCAATTCTGTGGGTGTGGCTTGGTGGGCATGGCAGGGAAAGGATACTATAAAATCTCAAGTCAGAGGTGGTATTTGTCAGTTCTCCTAACTACTCAAAATTTCCACTACCAGTTCTCCAGAACTGGTCAGAACCTGCTGAATACCACCTCTGTCTTGGACCCACTTGCAGTCCTCCAGGATGACTTGTTGGAATATGTAAACAAAGTAGTAAATGCCTCTGAACTGACTAATGAATCCTGGATATCTTGATTAACCAAAATGCCTTATGAGTTTGTTCTGCCTGGTAAGTCACCCTTCTACTATATAGTTGATGGTAATAGGATACACATATATCCTTAGATAAAAATGCTCATTGATCACCAGACTTATGAATTATAACATTCTCTCACCAATGCCCTCTGAGCAGAAGATATGCATGACCTTTACTTCTATTACTTCAAAAATCTATGGAAAAGGTGAGGTCATTAGCAACCTTATCATTTTCTACATGTGTTGTCCTTCCTACCCTACTCAATATTTATGATTGAATCAGAAAAAAATATTTTTGCCTTCTCAAATATAAAAGCATCGTGATGTTGCCAGATGCTTCATATGTTCTCCCAGTTAATTTGTTTATATTGGTTGCAGATTGCAAAGCAGGTATAATATTTTACCAGCTCAAAATGATCCCATGAAATATTATTTGGATGTTTTGGGAATGAAGAGGTGATTCCTGCCTCATTCTTTATTCCTTGGTACCACTGCTAAATGGAAAGAGCAACATTCCTGCAGAAGGACTACACAGAAAAGGATGGAGAAGATATTGCTTTCTTTGTATAAAACTCTCCCCATCCCTTAGTATCTTCCTCACTTATGGAAAGCTTCTTCATCTTCAACTGTTACAAACTATTGGCATTTGATGGCTTTGACAAAATAAAACTATCCAGCCAACACTTTCAGGCCTTTTCTAGAATGCTTCCAAAGGTGCTTTGGAACATTTCATTGAGTGGTAGCATTGATGGTGTAAACTAATTTCTTGAGCTGCACAGCTTACTACTCTTCATTTTTGTGACCAAAATGATGGTTGCTTGTGTAACAAGGTTTTTTTTAAGAAAAAGAAAGGTTAACATTTGTGCGAGTTATCACAATTGTGTGCACAATATACTATAATACATATCAACAGGTTATATTCTACGAATTGTGTAACCTCAAATATATTATCTCAGATCCAGTCACACAAGACAGATTCACTCAAAACAGACAAGTAGCAGTTAAAAAAAATGAGAGGATTGGGAAAAATAAAGGGAATGAAAGGGAATGAATGAGGAGCTAAGACAGACTACATAGAGACACAGAGACTAACAAGGGAGTAGGTCAGACAAACAGAAGGATTAATAATATATATGGATTTGGGGAAAGGCAGACAGATTACACAGAAGAACAAACAACTGAACAAGACAGAACAAAAAATAACATCTGAACAGTGTCTCTTTCTCTCAATTTCTTTCCAACTAAAACTGACGCATGTATGAAGCAATTTCTAAACAGAGAAAAATAAATATAGAAAAAAATGAAGCTTAAATATTTTCTAACACAAAGGAGTTTCATTATACACTGAAGAGAAAGAGATGATAACATTCATGAGTCATTTTATTATCAGAGAGCTTATCATTCTCTATAGAGCCTCCCTGACTTAGCTACATCCATATGTGGAAGAAAAGCATGAAAAGAACCATACAAATCGAGTGATTACTCCAGATTGATTCAAAACCATTTTGGCTCAATGTTTCAAAAAAATATCTAGAAGTTAAATTAATTCAATTTACAGATTTGATCAAATCAAATGTCCAAATAGAATCTTGTATAGTCTTAATAATATATTTGTATGTGAATATATGTGTGCATGTGTATCTTGATGAAAGCATAAGTTTGCAAAAAAATAGACAGACAGTAGTACCTATGCCTGGACCTCATACTAGTTTAAATACAATCCATAACTTGGCATCTGCAGAAATTGTCAGCAGGAACCAGAAAAAAACCACTTTTTTATAGATAACATGATAGTAAAGTCTTGAAAGGAATATTTGATCAAAGAATACTTGAATAAATTGATAAAGGTGGGAAAGAATATATTTTTAAAATCAGAAGAAAAATGTAATAATAGTTTTGACAAGATGGCTCTAAGAGACTAACTACCAGTATAGTCATCAGGTATTGGGCAGAAAGAAAGGAATCACATAGAACAAGGTTAAAATATCAATAAAAATCAAATAAGAAATAATTTAGGGATATGCAGTACATGTTATAGTTCTAGTGATGTGGCATCAGACTTTATTATGAACTCTATATAATGCAAAATCAGATGCATTCATCCATCCAGTACCTATATTTACATTTACATCTACAGACTAGAATACACAGATTAAGTCCATGTCACACTGCCCAACGGATGCAAAAAGGACACAGCGGACAAGCAAAATGTTCCATCCGTTGTTATCCGCTCTCAAAAGGGGCAAAAATTTGCATAACTGGAGCGGATAACACGGATGCGGGGAGGACGCAGAGCGGATACAAAGCGGATGTGGAACGGAAGCCCAGTGGATGGAAGCGGATGGGAGCAGATGGTGCAACTGCTGGGCTTCTGGGGGGCCTCAGCGAAGCGGACACGGAACGGATACAGTGGATGCAGAATGGACGCCGAACAGATGAAGCAGATGTACAACGGATGCACAGCAGATGCAGAGCGGAAGCCTAATGGATGCCTGGCATTAATTGCGCATGCGGGGAGGATGCATTGCGTCAGCCCCGTGGAAATAACGGAAGCAGCTCGGAAGCAGGTCGCCATTCAGAGGAAAGACCTGCTGCCGGATGCATCGACTGCCTTGCCTGCCCTGCCTGCATGTCTGCCTGCCAGCCTTGCTGCCAGCCTGCCTGCAAGCCTTGCTGCCAGCCGGTCTGCCTGCCAACCTTGCTGCCTGCCTTCCTGCCAGCCTTGGTTCATGTCTGCCTACAAGCCTTGGTGCCTGCATGCCTGCAAGCCTTCCTGCCAGCCTTGGTGCCAGCCTTCCTGCCAGCCTTGGTGCCTGCCTCTCTGCCAGCCTTGGTGCCTGCCTTGGTGCCTGCCTCCCTGCCAGCCTTTCTGCCAGCCTTGGTTCCTGCCAGCCTCCCTGCCAGCCAGCAACCCCACAACCATGCGGAAGCACAGCAAGCCTCAGCCATCTCCTGCCAGTCCTGGCAAGAGGGACAGGGCCACCATCCCACCCCCTGGCCCTCACTCTGGTTCTCCTGGGGCTTCTGCAGCACGGGCTTGCTCTTCTGGGGCTGGGGCTTCTTCTGCTTCTGCTTCTGGAGGAGCTGATGACAAGCACTCCAGCAACAGCCACCTCCACAGCACCTGGACCCTTTACCCCTGAGACTGAGAGACCAAGAGGAGTGCCAGAGACTCATTTTTGTTTTATAGCTTGTTGTTAATAAAGTCTATTTTTGATTCACACACTTGCTTCATTTCTTTTTTTTAATAAAGTCTTGCTGGAAACTTTTAGAAATGGTTTAAGCCTTTGCATGCTTGTGGGATTGGTTAAGATAGCTGTGGGATGGGTTGAGATAGCTGTGGGATGGGTAATCGCTGTGGGATAGATAAACCTCCAGTGCAAGCATAGTGGGACTGTATGGTCCACCCTCCCAGGTGCCACACCTACGGCCCTTTATTATCAATAATAATGTAATAATTATCCACACATGTCAACATAAACACAACTCTTTATTAAATGCCCTGTTCATTGTAGGCCAATCAAACATACATGGCCCAATCTCATCCGTGTGATGAGACAGGCTGAAGGAAGCATCCATTAAGCATCTACCATCCTGTCTTGCCACTCCACTGCTCCAGCTGGGGAATTGCACCATTGTCTCAGGAGGTTACGCTGCTTCTTTGCTTCATGTGAGGCTCTGTTGGGGCCTTGCACATCCTCAGTGTCGATCAGGTTTCGCCTTTGCCTCCATTCTCCAGGCTCCATGTCCCCATTGCCTTGCTGGAGGTCCACGAGCCTCTTCTGCAAGACTGGGTAGCGGGTGCGCATGAGATTGTGCAGGATGCAGCAAGCTTCCATGATCCTCCTCACGGTCGCTGGGCAATGCTGCATGGTGGTGAGAAGTACCTGGAACCTGTTGGCCAGGATGCCAAAGGCGTTCTCCACCACCCGCCATGCCCTGGACAGCCTGTAGCTGAAGATCCTCTCTTCACGGGTGAGGAGTCTGGAGGTGTAGGGCTTCATGAGGTAGGTTGTGAGGGAGAAGGCGTCATCCCCCATGATGAAGTAGGGCACATCTTGCTTGTCATTGGGCAGGGGTTCTGGATCTGGGAAGCCCACGATGAGGTTGCCTTCCAGCTTCTCCTTGAGGTTACTGGCGTTGTATTCCTGGGCATCTGAAGATGAGCCATTGCCTGAAGCATCGATGTACATGAACTTGTAGTCAGCATCGACCATGGCGAAGAGGATGATGCTGAAAAAGCCCTTGTAATTGAAATAAGTGTACCCAGAGTTGGCTGGAGATTTGCAGGCCACGTGCTTGCCATCTATGGCTCCAATGGTGTGTGGTAAGTTCCACTTTAGATACCACTGCTCTGCAACTTTCTTCCAGCCTTCTTCAGTGGAGGGGTACTGGAGGAGCTCCTCCTTGTATTCTTTGATGATGGCCTGCATCACCGGAAGCTGGTGTTTGCCTTGGTCAACCTGGGTCTCAGCCGCTCCACAACTTCGTCAAACATGGCTGGAGGCATCCTCATGAAGTTCTGGAACGCCCGAGTGTCTTCGTTCCTGAGCTCCACCATCAGCTTGTTGTACAGTCCGTCCTCTGCTCTTCTGGCGAACCATCTTTGGATCCAGACTCTTTTTGGGTGGCTCCTTTTCTTCTCGCAGTAGAATTCACAGAGCCTGCAGATGGCTTCGCACTGTTGCAGAAGGATGGTGGCTGCCGAAAGGACTTTGTTACAATCCACGGTGGACATGACTGGATGCTGTGGAAGAGGAAGAGCCAGATGAAGGCTGCAAAGGTCCGCACCGCTGGGCTGCTGTTCTGAAAGTGAGATGCAGGCAAGTTGCTCCCCCTTTTTAAAGGCAGTATAGGTTTTCCGCTAGGCATCCTCTAGGCATCCTCTAGGCATCCTCTAGACATCCTTAATATTCGAGATAGGTCCCCTCTGTGAATGTTTTTTCCATTTTAAATGCTTTGTTTCCATTCTGCATCCGTTATGCATCCTTTCTGCATCCGTTCCGCTTCCTCCCTGCGTCCGGGCGGATGCGAGTTGTGCGGATGCGGAGCGGATGCCTAGCGGATATAGCGGATGCGTAACGGATGCATAGCGGATGCATAGCGGATGCGTAGTGGATGCGTAGCGGATGCGTAGCGGATGCAGAATGGACGAACTGGATACATTTTCCGCGCAAAAGTTTTAGGCAGCCCAAAACTTTTGGAGCAGATGAAACGTCAACAAACAGATGCTGGACGGATAGAGAGGAAGCAAAACGGAGGCAGTGAGTACATCGCATTTTTGAATGGATGGCAAGGTTTTTTGTCCGTTTTACATCCTCTTTGCATTCATTGGTTCAGTGTGACATGGGCTTTAGTACATTAAAATATTTGGAATTCCACAGGCAACAAATAGAATTAAGGCTATCTTAGGTAACAGCACATTGTTCACTCTGGCTGATCTAAAAAAGTTAAGAAGAGTTGGAGTTGATTAGTTGTTGGCTACAAAGAATTCCAGGGCTATAACTGAGTCTTGAAAGTTAGGAAAAATAATAACTAATGGCAAACTATTTTCATATTATTATCATGGGTGAACAACATGAGTTTATCCATATAGATGCTAAGAGTCATGGAAGATCGAAGGGATGCTTACCTTACCCAATTTATGTCCCATATATCTATATCTTTTAAACATAAATGTATTTCAGTCTGCTCTAGTCATTAGTAGGCTGTTTTTTGTTTTGGTACCCAAATCTCTATGTGCATCACTTTTAGAATCACTTCCTTGTCTGGAGGGGATAACAGAAAGCAGCTGGAGTGGAAGAATAGACAAATCCAACTTGCAGGCTTTCACATTTTAATGTGAACATAATATAGGATACCCTGTATATTAACTGACTGCGCTCTAGTTTAACTCAGATTAGTAACAGCAATCCTCTTTTCAAGCAGAAGACCCAATACTATTTCAGACAAATGGCTGTCCAATATCTTCTTCAAAACTTCCAGTGATGTCGCACCCACAACTTGGTTGGATTTGGTTCAGATGGTAATGTAAAATGTTTGAAACAAAGTAATTTTATTTTTAGCCAACCTCACTTTGCGGGTTGGGTAGAATATTCCATAAGGCAAGCACCACAACAGAGAAGGCCTCCTCCTGGGATCTGCCAAGTTTAACTGCCTAACAAACTGGATTAATAGATGTCTCTTTTGCCAGATTTGATGAGATGGGCAGTCCTTTCAGGTAAACAAATAGGAAGCAATATTAGATTCTACTTCTTATAAGTTTATTTCAAGTCTGAAAGTACAAACTGCTGCCACTTTTAACTGGTTCATCCATTAGGGCAAGTTCTTCCTAAGTTTCTTTCTTTAATCATTAACCCACTAGGAGCTCCTGCCTCTCTTGTCTGGTTGTTTCCTAGACATCTTCCCCTTGTTCACTAAGGTCATCCTAACATAACATAACCCCATTCCATGAAGGGCTTTAAAGATCAAAACCTCTAATTGACCATAGAAACAGACTGGCAACTAATCGGTGTACCTTATGTTGTTCTAGAAGCATAGATAACTGCTATACTTCACACCAGCTGAAGTTTTCAAATAATTTTGAATTACAGCATCCTGTAAAGTATATCGCAGTAATTCAATTTGAAAAGGGCTATAGCCTGAGTGACCATGAGCAAAACTTCCCAATGTAGAAAGGGCATAATTGGTATACAAGACAAAACTATGCAAAGATTTTCCTAGCTATGACTGTAACATGCTTTTTGAGCAGGAGTCATGATCCAAGAGGACCAACCAGATTATGCACCAGGTCTCTCTGGGACAGAGCAATCTCATCCAGCACCAAAACCAACAAGAACTCAAAAATCCAAATCTACTCAGACTTGCCCGAGTTCGCCTGAAGCCTGCTGTTCCCCATCCAGACCTTCACAGTCTCCAGGCAGTCTCCAGGCAGGGATAAGGTAATTACAGCATCACTTAAATCACTAGAAGCAGAGTTATATAATTGTGAATCATCAGTGTACTGTTACCTTACTCCATGCTGACAGAGCTTACCTAGCAGCCTCATGTAGAAGTTGAATGTTGAGAGAACACTTTAGGCCAAAGATGGGAACTCCTGAAATATCACCAACTGGAATTAACTCCAGAGAAAGGAAGTGAACCAGCACAACATACTGCTGCTCAGCCCAATCCTTTGAGCCAATCTAAAAGGATGCCATGATCAACTGTATCAAAAATCACAATGTGGTCAAGTAAGAAAGGATGGATGGACAACAGAAATAATAATCCAAATGTCAGGGTTCCAAATAACAGCTCAGATGAAATAAAAACTTCAAGGCTGAAGGCTTCCTCAAAGTATAGATTTATAAGGCATATTGGCACATCTGTGAAAACCTGACTCTGAAGATCCTGGGTTTTCCCCACCCAGTTCAAAGGCCAAAGTTCTTCCCCCATTACACACAAACATCACATGCCTCAATCAGGTCCCTTCTCCCATCCTGGAATCCTCTATCCACTCTGCTCCAGGTGCTGGTGAGAATATCCTTGGTTCACAAGGAAGGAATTTATTTTGGCTACATGCTCCCCCACAATGTCTACTCTCCTCCCTCTTTCCCACAGCTCAACCCAGCATCACTATGGCAACCCTGAAGATACTTAAAAGTGGCTCCAGGATGGAACCAATGCAATTTCTGTCCCACACTTGGGTTTGAATCCCAAATGAGGGAATTTAAATAACTTGCTTAAAACACGGAAACACGTACGCATATTGTTAGCTAAAAATATTGAAAATTGTATATATCTGATTCCACACTTTGGTTCTTTATTTCCAATATAGCTATTGGAAAAAATAACCTTTGAATATTTTATATTAAAAATGTATTAATTCAAACATCTCCATATAGAATTGTAAAATATAAGCTTTATATATAATTGTTAATAGGAGTGACACAATTGGCATGCTTGGTTAACATAAAAGACAATTTGCCCTTTATGTTTATCAGAATACAGAATCATTGGTTGTGGGTGACAGCTAATTTCCTTAAATTTCTTCTTGCCCTCTGGCTATTAATGCATGCAAAGTATTATTGGGGAAAATAAGCATAAACATCAAAAGAACAAAGAAGAAGCCACTGATTTTTCAGCTAACTTTTAGAAGATAATCTTGAAGTTACTATTCTGCTTGGAGAAAATATAGATCATAATGGTTGCCTAAAAATGATGCATGAAAAACTGCTTGTTATCGCACACACAAACCGTTATCGAGTACAGATGTTCTTTCAGAGTAAAAAAAAGTTCACTTTTCTCATATTTAAGCAGCCATATGGGATTCATTTTCAGCATTTCAATGTTTTTTAGACATTTTGAACAAATGCTTTAGTAGTCTGGTATGCAAAGTCTCTAATGTACTTTTATTCTTTGGTATTAAAAAGCTACAAGGCAATAATTTAGGAACTTAATACTGAATAGATTAACTAGAAACTAAAGACTAATAAAAATGAAAAGAACAAAATCTCATTGCTTAGTTTTGTAAACATAGCCAAATTATGCCTTATTTCTTGGGCAAGGTTAACAAATTTTAAGGCCAAAGATTAAAGTGTTCTGTTTCAGAGACAACCTCATTCATTATGATCTAGTCAAACTTCTATTGGCTTTCTGTATTTGTCTAACAAAATTTCCAGCATGCTGCATTAGCATTAATTCATGAACACCAAATATCTTCTTTTCTCTAAGACTTTCAATTTCATTAAACTTTCAGGGATCCTGACCTATTCTTGTCCAAACAACCACCCAATATCTCCACACTAAAAGATATGAAATGACCTTCAAAAGATAGAACAATAAAGAAAGAAATGTCAAAGGGAACAAGGTAGGGAACAGATGTTTTCCATTTAGCTGATGTTCAATACCCCATACCCTCCTAATATCTTTAGGATGTATCCAGCAAGTTTACACCCCTCCCTTTTCTTGGTGGAACCATGTGGATACATTTTACTAAACTTGTCCTACAGGCATCTGTATCATGGCTCATTTTATGCAGTCATGCTTGGTTCTTACGGAACTTCTAATTTGAATGATATGGGATAATCTGTAAGGATTATTGGGAACAGAGGCTGTTGCCCTAGCATTAGATACTACATTGAAAAATATTATTACCCTACCAGAGCCTCAGTGCCATGATGAGCTTTTATATTGAAGTGTTATTTGTTACCAGATCTGTATATAAGAGCTGGCATTGTTTTTGCTATCCAAATATTGAAAACCAAGCATGTAATGCATTCTGTTTCATTTATATTGCTATACAGTAAAACCTCCAAGAAACCACCATTATTACATAATGGTAGCAGAAGATGAAAAAATAGCTATAAAGAATAATGAACTGAATTTGGTTCAGTTTGAGCGTGGGGGAAAATATTATTTCTGAAAGAAAAATTCAGATGCGGTGTTGTTAATCTATCTCAAAATTACATCATTTTCAAAATAAATTTGAATTATGATTTTTTTTCTTAACTATATTTATACATAACAATTCTATTTTTTTGAAATGTTTTTGGGTTGTATAATCTCCCAGGATTTGAAATGGACACCTTGCATTAGAATCATCACTAGAAAAGCACAACAAAGTATGTTCTTCCTGCATCACCTCAGAAAGTTCAAACTGCCCAAGGAGCTGTTCATGCAATTCTACAGAACAGTTATTCTCTCATTTGTACTTTTATAACAGTCTGGTTTGGTACACAAACCGAACAGGACAGGTACACACTTCAATGAATAGTTAGAACTACAGGAAAAAACCCTGTTGCAACTGGCCTGCCATTGAGGACCTGTATACTTCATGATCCAGAAAGAGGGCTGAGAAAATATCTACAAACCCCTCATATTCTAGACATGAACTGTTCCAACTCTTTCCCTCAGGACACCACAATAGGGCATAGCATGCCAAACTAAACACAGAGATAGTTTTTCCCCTTTGTACCATCACTCTGCTGAACATCTAATTTCTATAGTTCTGTCTTAAGTTTAAGTATCTTTACCCATGTAGTATGGTCATGTTGCTATTATCCTTCTCATATGTTCCACTACCTTCTCCTACTGGTATCATTATTATGATTATATTAACTTTGTTATTATGATTATTACTTTGTTTTTTGCATATACACCAGAGACAAATCACACTTGTTCTATTCTATGAGTATTGAGCTTGGTTTATCACAAGGATAATATGGCAGAACAGGGCTAAAGTATGCTAATAGGTTTCAGAGAAAAGTACTAGTATACTTAGTAAGGTGGCAGAAAATGCTATTAATATTGGCCATAGAGGACAAATGTGTACACATTTCTATGCATGGTTATACAAGTTGCATTGGTATACATGAACACACCGAAATTATCACTTTTTACAATCGGCAAATATGCATTTTAGATTTCCCCCCCCAATGGACTAACTATTTTTAATAAGCTATTTAGAATTTTCCCATGCTACTTTTTACAACTTTAAAAATGTACACAAAAATAAATTTATGAAGGAAATACAAGTCTATTAAGAAAAATGTATTAGAAAAAATGCTCATGAGAATTTATGTAATCAATATATAATATAAAGCCAATAAGCCTTGCTTTAGATGTTTGGAAATAAATGTTTTATAGATAAAAAGCTAGATGATCTAATGTCTTGGGGGAGACATTCTTAAATGAGACTGCACACCTTTGAGAAAGCCTGTTGCATCTTACTTGTGCCTCAGATAACTGTTCTTGAAGAATTGGCAGTTCCATTAGGATGTGACAGTCTCTAAAATGACCAGGGCTTAAAGGTAATAACTGGCACCCTTAGACTGCACTGGTGACAAATTATCAACAACACAACTCCTTGTAACTGTGTTACTCTGCACTAACAGGCTTTTAAAAGATCTGTAGGACAAGTTCATGAATATTATCAGTGTGGAAAGTCAGTGGAAAGTAATACTTAAGATATTGAATTATGAATAGGAACTTCTAGGTTCTGTCCATGTTCAGGCACAGAGGTTTCCTAGGTAATTTTGAATCAATTACAATAACTCAACCCAACCTACCCTACAGTATTGATGCAGGAAAAAAATAGGATTGCCTTAGGTCCTGAATGTAAGATAGAATATACATCTAATAATTAAATAAATAGGGAGCGTGTTTGGTATATAGTTAAGATATCTGGCTAGAAACCAGAACCCTGAGAGTTTTAATCCTACCTTAAGCACAAAACCATCTGAGTCTCTTTGGGCTAGTCAGTTTATTTCCACCCTATGAAAGAAGCAATGACAAATAACTTCTGGAAACTTACTGAGAAAACTACAGGGACACACCAGGAATAAAAAATGACTCGAGGGCACAAAAATAAATAAACAAATGAATAAATAAATAAATATTCATAACTGACTACATCAAATGCTAGGAATTAGCAGAAGTAATGTACCCTTTGAAGCTGAGCATAGCCAAAAAAAAACAAAAAACCACCCAGTCTTGGCTTTATAATGCATATAAGTATTTCACAAGTAGACTATCTCACAAGTAGAGTGTGAAAGGAGATTAAGGTTTGTGCAAATTATGTCAAGACAGTGGTAATTGTTTCTCAGATAGGTTCAATGTGTCCTTCCAAGCCACACATATTTTCACGATATTTGGAGAGTTATAAACTATAAAGTAAACCTTTGAAGGTTGTAGCTTTGAGAGTGTGAGAGTGTTCCATATATGTATTAGTTTAGAAGGCACTAATAACCACAGATAAAGTCACATGGAAATACTGAAGGATGTGTCTTTGCTTTCCTACTTTAATTATAATGATACTTTTATCGTGATTATTATGAATCATATCTAAACAGCTATACTATACATAACAAAAACAGCAACATATACTAGTCTTTTCAAAGATGAAGAAATGTGAAATGTATTTTAGGAAGAATCAAGAATGGTTCATGTGTTTGATTTTGGAAAGGAAAATAGATATTTCAGCAGGCTCTTCCATCCAAACTATTTGGAGGGAATAGTTCTTCCAGGAATTTGCAGCTTAATTATGCTTTCCACTTTGAGAGACTTTAATTTATCTTTTGTTGGTGAATAAATAAATAAACTGCTCTTCTTTTAGCTTTTTGACTCTACTGCTGAAATGAATGTATTTCAGACTTTTGAAGCAATGAAAAATGTGTCACTTGTTCATGAATGAATTTGAATAAGAAGAAAGCAGATATGGACACACAATAAATACCATAATGATTTTCAGACATTATTTTATTATTCTGTTTTAGAAATGGGAATAGTTTTGCCCCACACTTTTTAAAGTTTAAGTTGGTGATCATGAAAGCATCTGACATAGGCATTGTATGGCCATTGAAAAGTATTAGGAGAGGACTGATGAAACTTTTGCCCTCTACATGATATGATCTGGATGTGAAAACAGAATTTCCAAGTCAAATATATCTAATTAGCATTAGCATTGGGCACGTTCCAAATTATACCATTATTATGTATCTTTCAGACTGATTCTCACCCCAACCCATTCTCACCCATGACTGATTCTCATCCTGAAAAATTTTGGTCCCCAACCCATTAAAGCCCCTGTCACACTGCACCAATGGATGGAAAGAGGATGTAAAATGGAGAAAAACACTTGTCATCCGTTGATTAACGCGATGCATCCATTCTGTATGCACTGCCTCCATTTTTCATCCTCTCTATCCGTCCAGCATCCATTTATTGATGTTTCATTCACTCAAAAAGTTTTCAACTGCTCAAAACTTTTGAGCAGAAAATGTATCCAATGCGTCTGTTCTGCATCCGCTATGCATCCGCTAGGAATCCGCTAGGCATCTGTTCTGCATCCGTTACGCATCTGCTATATCCGCTAGGCATCCGCTGCACATCCACGCAACTCGCATCCGTTCCAGTGGTAAACGGACGCAGGGAGGAAGCGGAACGGACACGGAACGGATGCAGAACGGATGCCTAGCGAATGCAGAATGGAAACAAAGCATTTAAAATGGAAAAAATGTTCGCAGAGGGGACCCATCTCGGATATTAAGGATGTCTAGAGGATGCCTAGAGGATGCAAAGGGACACCTAGTGGAAAACCTATATTGCCTATAAAAAGGGGGAGCAACTCACCTGGACCTCACTTTCAGACCAGCAGCCCTGCGGTGCAGACCTCTGCAGCCTTCATCTGACTCTTCCTCTTCCACAGCATCCAGTCATGTCCACCGTGGATTGTAACAAAGTCCTTTTGGCAGCCACCATCCTTCTGCAACAGTGCGAAGCCATCTACAGGCTCTGTGAACTCTACTACGGGAAGAAAAGGAGGCGGCCAAGAAGCGTCTGAGTCTGAAGATGGATCGGGAGAAGAGCAGAGTACAGACTGTACAACAAGCTGATGGTGGAGCTCAGGAACGAAGACACTCGGGCATTCCAGAAATTCATGAGGATGCCTCCAGCCATGTTTGACGAAGTTGTGCAGCAGCTGACACCCAGGTTGACCAAGGCAAACACCAAGTTCTGGCCCAGCCTGGAACCTGGGCTCAAGGTGGCACTCACTCTACGCCACCTGGCCTCAGGGACCACCTACAGGAGCATGCAGTATGGCTGGAGGGTGCCACACAACACCATCAGCATTGTGGTCAGAGAAGTGGTGCAGGCCATCATCGAATAATACATGGAGGAGCTCCTCAGTGCCCCTCCACTGAAGAAGGATGGAAGAAAGTTGCAGAGCAGTGGTATCAAAGGTGGAACTTCCCCCAAACCGCTGAAGCCATTGATTGCAAGCATGTGGCCTGCAAAGCGCCAGCCAAGTTGGGGTCCACTTATTTCAACTACAAGGGCTTCTTCAGCATCATCCTCTTCACCATGGTCGATACTGACTACAAGTTCATGTACATCGATGCTTCAGCAACGGGTCAGCTTCAGATGCCCAGGTATACAACGCCAGTGACCTCAAGGAGGGGCTGGAACGCAACCTCATCGTGGGCTTCCCAGATCCAGAACCCCTGCCCAACGACATGCAAGATGTGCCCTACTTCATTGTGGGGGATGACTCCTTCTCCCTCAGAACCTACCTCATGAAGCCCTACACCTCCAAATGCCTCACCCATGAAGAGAGGATCTTAAACTACAGGCTGTCCAGGGCAAGGCGGGTGGTGGAGAACGCCTTTGGCATCCTGGCCAACAGGTTCCAGGTACTTCTCACCACCATGCAGCATCACCCAGAGACCATGAAGAGGATTCTGCACAATCTCATGTGCACCCACTACCCAGTCTTGCAGAACAGGCTCGTGGACCTCCAGCAAGGCAATGGGGACATGGAGCCTGGGGAATGGAGACAAGGGCAAAACCTGATGGACACTGAGGATGTGCAAGGCCCCAACAGAGCCTCACGTGAAGGGAAGAAGCAGCGCAACCTCCTGAGACAATGGTGCAACTCCCCAGTTGGAGCAGTGGAGTGGCAAGATAGCATGATAGATGACTAATGGATGCTTCCTTCAGCCTGTCTTATCACACTGATGAGATTGGGCCATGTATGTTGGGTGGGCCTACAATGAACAGGGCATTTAATTAAGAGTTGTGTTTATGTTGACATGTGTGGATGAATGATTACATTAGTATTGATAATAAAGGGCTATAGGTGTGGCACCTGGGAGGGTGGACCATACAGTCCCACTATGCTTGCACTGGAGGTTTATCTATCCCACAGCTATCTTAACTCATCCCAAAGGTATCCCTGCCCATCCCACTGCTATCCTTACCCATCCCAAAGCTATTACACATTCCACAGGTATCCCTGTCCACCCCACTGCTATCTTAACCCATCCCTCAAGCATGCAAAGGCTTAAACCATTTCTAAAAGTTTCCACCAAGATTTTATTAAAAAAAACAAATGAAGCAAGTGTGTGAATCAAAGATAGACTTTATTAACAACAAGCTATAAAACAGAAATGAGTCTCTGGAACTCCTCTTGGTTGTTCAGTCTCAGGGGTGAAGGGTCCAGGTGCTGTGGAGGTGGCTGGTGCTGGAGTGCTTGTCTGATCCCCCGCATCATCAGCTCCTCCAGAAGCAGAAGCAGCAGAAGCTCCAGCCCCAGAAGAGCGAGCCCGTGCTACAGAAGCCCCAGCAGAAGCAGAGTGAGGGCCAGGGGGTGGGATGGTGGCCCTGTCCCTCTTGCCAGGACTGGCAGGAGATGGCTGTGGCTTTCTGTTCTTCCCCATGGTTGTGGGGTTGCTGGCTGGCAGGGAGGCTGGCAGGAACCAAGGCTGGCAGGCAGGCTGACAGGCAGGCAGGCACCAAGGCTTGCAGGAAGGCTGGCACCAAGGCTGGCAGGAAGGCTGGCAGGAAGGTAGGCACCAAGGCTGGCAGGCAGGCATGAACCAAGGCTGGCAGGAAGGCATGAACCAAGGCTGGCAGGAAGGCAGGCACCAAGGCTTTCAGGCAGACTGGCTGGCAGCAAGGCTGGCAGGCAGGCAGACAGCAAGGCTGGCAGGGAGGCTGGCAGCAAGGCTGGCAGGCAGGCAGACAGCAAGGCTGGCAGGGAGGCTGGCAGCAAGGCTGGCAGCAAGGCTTGCAGGCAGGCTTGCAGGCAGGCATGCAGGCAGGGCAGGCAAGGCTGTCAAACCGTCCTGCAGCAGGTCTTTCCTCTGAATGGTGACCTGCTTCCGAGCTGCTTCCCATATATCTGCGGGGCTTACGCAATGCATCCTCCCCGCATGCGCAATTAACGCAAGGCATCCGTTAGGCTTCCGCTCTGCATCCACTTCATCCGCTGTGCATCCGCTCTGCATCCGCTGTATCCGTTCCGCGTCCACTTTGCTGAGGCCCTCCGGAAGCCCTGAGGATGTGCCATCCGCTCTCATCCGCTTCCATCTGCTAGGCTTCCGTTCCGCATCCGCTTTCCATCCGTTCGGCGTCCTCCCCCCATCTGTTCCTTTCTGTGTTATCTGCTCTGTTTATGCAAATTTTTGCCCCTTTTGAGAGCGGATAACAACGGATGGAACATTTTTCTCGTCTGCTGTGTCCTTTTTACAAACGTTTTGCATCCGTTGGGCAGTGTGACAGGGCCTTAAGGTTTTGTTGAGTTGGGAAAACCTAGCTGTTCTCCCATGCATTGGACCAAGATGATTAACTGAGTTTGTTCTTAAATAAATAAATGACATCACACCATTCTCTATTTTCAAAGTTCCTTGAATACGGAAAGATTACATGGTCAGGAGAAGCACAGCTACCTATTGGGGATAATTAAATAATTAATTTCACATATTCAGGTGTATACTTGGATAGCTCCTGCTCACTAAGAGTCACAGGACTTAAAGCTTAGTACATATCAACTCAGTTGGAGATTGCTTTATCAATATCAATAAAACTTTGTTTTTCTGCTGACTTTAGTCTTGTTCAGACATTTCTTTCATAATACCTGTAACAGGCATAAAAGATAGGACAGAATTCCCTAGCATTTGTGGATGCTGCAATGTACAGGGAATTGTCTGGAAAACATTATATGAGAGATAGTGTAATATCATTATGCTCTGTAAATAGTTATTGTTAAACAAGAAACACAGTTTTGACTAAAATATACTTTGTACTATGAAGCTGTCAAATCTTATGATAATGTTTGGGGTTTTGCCACTCATCCAGAAGTTCAACAGATATGGGCCCCAACCCTAGGTCCCATAAAAGGCAATCAAGTTTCTCTTGCACTGATAAGAACAAATCTTCTCTGTTCCTAATAGAGGTGGACTATAATCTTGAAATTGTTCCAAATGAGTAAGGTCATCATGGGTAATATAAGCAATTTTGCTTCTTTTCTTTGCAAAACACATGGCAGAGAGCAAGAAGGCCATTTTGTACCTTTGCCTTTGAATGCCATACTGTCTGTTCACCCAGATTCCATAAACAGATTAAAGACACAGCAAGAATTCCTCAGTGAAGGCCAGAATATAGTCGGGTTGGTGTACTTACAAATTGTTGAATGGATAGCATCTGATCTTAAGGACAAAGGAAAGAGATTAAGAAAAATGACAGAATTTGAACTTATACAAAATCAATATCATCTGTAAATAAAAAAACCCTCCAGATATAGAAACAGAAGAAATTGCAAGATACAATGGATGCAACACAACAGTGGGAAGAATTATGGACCAAATCCATAAAATTTACTACAAGTTGTAATCTAAAAGAAAACTGATATAAAATATTTTACAGATGTCACACAACTTCATCATAAATTCCAAGATAGACAAATTATATCATAGCAAATACTGGAAATGCCATGAAACAGAAAGAACATTTTATCACATGTGCTGGACATGTAAAATCCCTCAAAGGTCATCAGAAAGATTTGGTTATAGCAATAGCAATAGTACATATATACCACTCCACAGTGCTTTACAGCACTCTCAGTAGTTTACAACAGGGGGGTCAAACTCATAGCCCACAGATGTCTCATGTGCTGGCCACCCCCACCCCCAGCTTAGCAAAGGGATGTGATCATGTGATGACAACTTGACACCATGAGTTTGACACCACTGGTTTACATCCCCTTATTTTCCCTAATAATCTGGGTCCTTATTTTACCAACTACAGAAGGATGGAAGGCTGAGTAAACTATGAACTGGTCAGGAATGAACTCTTGGCAGTGACAGAAGTTAGCCTGCAATATTGCCTTCTAACCATTCAAAGTCAACCATTCAAAGAGTCACCATTCAAAAAAATTTAGCAAATTTAGACCTTAAATTTGAAATCAAACCACATTTTTAAAATTAGGAATGATCCCAGAATACGTTAACAAGAAACAGCTTAATTATCTAAGATACATATTCACATATTAATGCATATTAATAGTATATATCCTCAACAGAAGTTTTAATCAAATTCAAGTAAGAATTATTTCCTTATACACATTATATCATGCAATAAGGCAAATACAAACATTTAAGTTCTAGTCTAGGCATGAAAGCTGACTGGGTGCTCTTGAGCCAATCACTCTCTCTCTGTCCAAACTAGCTCAAAGGGTTCTT
The DNA here is from genome assembly GCA_015471245.1 of Laticauda colubrina. Taxonomy (NCBI): domain Eukaryota; kingdom Metazoa; phylum Chordata; class Lepidosauria; order Squamata; family Elapidae; genus Laticauda; species Laticauda colubrina. Next base: position 37,637,027 of record BLBF01000002.1, read on the forward strand.
ATGGGGAAAATAGGACTAGGAAGGACTATTAGCTATTGTGATGATCCAGGGCATGGCACAAAGGCAACAAATCAAATAAGCAAGAAGAGTCCCTTTATTATCTACAACTTTGCTCCCAATGTCCAGGTTACCTTTAACTGGAAAAAAAACTCTCCCAGGAACAATCTTTAAGTGAAGGAAATTCAGTCTGACAACAAAGTACATATAAACTGTAACTAAAAATTCAAACAAACTATGCTGCAGTAATTTACTTGACAGGGCAGGAGAAGGAATTACATACTTGAAAGCACAGCAAAACACACACAGTTGGGAAGATGTCAGGAACACAGATAAGCCTAGACGAAACCAGATAATTCACAATTTGTTCCCAAAAATTTGTTGTGTGTAGCTTCCTTTTTTAAACACTGTGTTTCCAGCTGCAAGTAATGAAGGGAATCAGGGCCCTTTTCTCTCCCGTAAGCCACACAACTCACGTTGCTTAGTTCTCCGTTCCTCCCTGCATTTCCTAGGATGAAGAGGGGGTGGGTCTGGGTCCCCCTCCAAACCCGTCTCCCTTTGTCTACCTCTCCCCTGCTCTGCCCAGGCAGACTTTGCCTTTCCCCAGTTTCTTCCACAGTCAATGGAGCCACACTCCCACTCCCTGTCAGCTGCTCGACCTCCCCCTCCAAATCAGATTCCAACAGGGGCATGACAGCTTTGTTTGCCATCATGAGTTATTTATAAAAAATAAATAACTCCATATCAAAGAATGACAGTTCAACTGTTGATAAAACTTTCTCAAGAAAAATCAGGATAGAAATGTAAAGGTAGGGAGGAAATATTCTGGTGTTGCTTACAGAAACTGCCTCTTTGTGAACCCTTATTACATTCTTGGCAGGACTAGACTTCTTGTCTCAGGAACTTCTCTGGAGTTTTTTGCCCTCCTTTGTTGGTACTTTGCCTGTGTAGAGTGACCATTCAAAGTTACAATGGCACTGAAAAAAGTGACTTATGGCCATTTTTCACACTTATGACTGTTGATGTGAGTGATTTTGTGTTGGCCACACCCAGCCAATAACATGACCACCAAGCCATGCCCACCAGCTAAGCCACGACCACAGAACCAGTTAAAAATTTTGAATCCCACCCCTGGGGGGAAGGTCAAGGGGGGAGAGAAAGTGTTCAAAAACCATAAACACATTTCAAGGACAGAAACTTATCCAAATTTTATCCAGGTCTTTAAAACAAAAGAGCTAGGCCCAGAAATGCTTACAATATATATTGTCTTTGATTAAATATAATCTACATTTATTTCTTATATCTTTTTGCCATAATGTAGAAAAAAATTAATGCTATGTATGTATTCATACATATGCTATGCTATGTATTCTTTCTTTCTTTCTTTCTTTCTTTCTTTCTTTCTTTCTTTCTTTCTTT
>BLBF01000002.1:37638452-37662126 GCA_015471245.1 Laticauda colubrina
TTTCTTTCTTTCTTTCTTTCTTTCTTTCTTTCTTTCTTTCTTTCTTTTCTTTTTCTTTTTCTTTTTCTTTTTCTTTTTCTTTTTCTTTTTCTTTTTCTTTCTCTTTGTCTTTTCTGGGATATTTTAAATCAAGAATATCATTTAAAAATAAAGTATGAGATCTCGGGCCATTTCTAAACACAGAAAACCTTCATATATACATTATACAGGAGGAAATGCCACAATGATTTTTTCCACATTAAGGACAAAAAGAATGTCATTGAATAAACCCCAGAAGCCAGGAGCTTGGATGGCTTACAAGATTGGTAATCGGATACAGAGCTTTTCACTTCCAAGTCATTGGTGCAAATCCAGTTCCATTTAATCATATCCAAACATTTTTTCTTTATATCTGGCAGTTCTTTTTTCTTCTCTAGTTTAAAATGACTGTTCACTGATTGGAACCTAGAGAACAGATGCCCAACATGTGAAATAATCACTTCTAATTTCTTGGGTAGGCAATTGACCAAAAGTTGAACAATGACCAAAATCCGTTCTTCTCCTCCACCCTCAAACAGATATTCCAGAAGAGACATAAAGGAATTCTTTGTAAAATAAGTTGCTGGAGATTTGTCTGCTGCTTTTTATTATTCCTCCACATTTAAATTGAACTTCTGTTTAGATAATTTGATGCCATTAAATAACATCTATTTTAAAACAAAGTACAAACCTTTTTTCTATCAGGCTATATTGATGATTTCATATGAATACTAAGAACAATAGCTAAAGCTATGATTAGCTGGAATTAATCAGGTCTAATCAAATAATCTCAGTCTCTCTCAGTCTCTCTCTCACACACTATTTCTCAAACTGCTTGTCTCAATGGAATAGAATAGAATAACAGAGTTGGAAGGGACCTTGGAGGTCTTCTAGTCCAACCCTTGCTCAGGCAGGAAACCCTATACCATTGGTTGTCCAAGCTCTTCTTAAAAACTTCCAGTGTTGGAGCATTCACAACTTTTGGAGGCAAATTGTTCCACTAATTAATTGTTCTGTCAGGAAATTTCTTCTTCTTGGTTGCTTCTCTCCTTGATTAATTTCTACTCGTTGCTTCTTGTCCTCCCTTTAGGTGCTTTGGAGAATAGTTTGACTCCCTCTTCTTTGTGGCAACCCTGAGATATAGGAACACTGCTATCATGTCAGCCCTAGTCCTTCTTTTTACTAAACTAGACATATCTGATTCCAGCAACTGTTCTTTACATGTTTTAGCCTCCACTCCATAATCATCTTCGTTGCTCTTCTCTGCACTCTTGCTAGAGTCTCAATATTATTTTTTACATCATGGCAACCAAAACTTCAGTATTCCCAGTGGTCTTAAAGCCCATGTCACACTGAACCAACGGATGCAAAGAGGATGTAAAATGGACAAAAAACCTTGCCATCCATTGGTTAACGCGATGTACTCACTGCCTCCATTTTGCTTCCTCTCTATCTGTCCAGCATCCGTTTATTGATGTTTCAACCGCTCCAAAAGTTTTGGGCTGCCTAAAACTTTTGTGTGGAAAATGTATCCAGTTCGTCCATTCTGCATCCGCTACACATCCGCTACGCATCCGTTACGCATCCGTTACGCATCCGCTATATCCGCTTGGTGTCCGCTGCGCATCCGCATAACTGACATCCTCCTGGACGCAGGGAGGCAGCGGAACAGATGCGGAGCAGATGCAGAACGGATGCAGAACGGATGCAGAATGGAAACAAAGCGTTTAAAGTGGAAAAAACGTTCGCAGAGGGGACCTATCTCGGATATTAAGGATGTCTAGAGGATGCCTAGAAGATGCCTAGAGGATGCAAAGGGACACCTATACTGCCTATAAAAAGGGGGAGAAACTCCTCTGCATCTCACTTTCAGACCAGCAGCCCACCTGTGCAGACCTCTGCAGCCTTCATCTGACTCTTCCTCTTCCACAGCATCCAGTCATGTCCACCGTGGATTATACCACAGTCCTTTAGGCAGCCACCATCGTTCTGCAACAGTACAAAGCCACCTACAGGCTCTGGGAACTGAACTATGGGAAGAAAAAGAGGCGGTCAAGAAGCGTCTGGGTCCAAAAATGGATCGGGAGAAGAGCAGAGGACGGACTGTACAACAAGCTGATGGTGGAGCTCAGGAACGAAGACACTCGGGCGTTCCAGAAATTCATGAGGATGCCTCCAGCCATGTTTGACGAACTTGTGCAGTGCCTGACACCCAGGTTGACCAAGGCAAACACCAACTTCTGGCCCAGCCTGGAACCTGGGCTCAAGGTGGCACTCACTCTGCGCCACCTGGCCTCAGGGACCTCCTACAGGAGCATGCAGTATGGCTGGAGGGTGGTCAGAGAAGTGGTGCAGGCCATCATCGAAGAATACCTGGAGGAGCTCCTCCAGTGCCCCTCCACTGAAGAAGGATGGAAGAAAGTTGCAGAGCAGTGGTATCAGAGGTGGAACTTCCCACACACCATTGGAGCTATCGATGGCAAGCACGTGGCCTGCAAAGCGCCAGCCAAGTTGGGGTCCACTTATTTCAACTACAAGGGCTTCTTCAGCATCGTCCTCTTCACCATGGTCGATGCTGACTACAAATTCATGTACATTGATGCTTCAGGCTATGGCTCATCTTCAGACGCCCAGGTATACAACGCCAGTCACTTCAAGGAGGGCCTGGAAAGCAACCTCATTGTGGGCTTCCCAGATCCAGACCCCCTGCCAAACGACATGCAAGATGTGCCCTACTTCATCGTGGGGGATGACGCCTTCTCCCTCACAACCTACCTCATGAAGCCCTACACTTCCAGACTCCTCACCCGTGAAGAGAGGATCTTCAACTACAGGCTGTCCAGGGCAAGGTGGGTGGTGGAGAATGCCTTTGGCATCCTGGCCAACAGGTTCCAGGTACTTCTCACCACCATGCAGCATCGCCCAGAGACCGTGAGGAGGATCGTGGAAGCTTGCTACATTCTGCACAATCTCATGTGCACCCGCTACCCAGTCTTGCAGAACAGGCTTGTGGACCGTCAACAAGGCAATGGGGACATGGAACCTGGGGAATAGAGGCAAGGGCGAAACCTGATCGACACTCAGGATGTGCAAGGCCACAATGGAGCCTCACGGGAAGGGAAGAAGCAGCGCAACCTCCTGAAACACTGGTGCAACTCCACAGCTGGAGCGGTGGAGTGGCAAGACAGGATGGTAGATGCTTAATGGATGCTTCCTTCAGCCTGTCTCATCACACGGATGAGATTGGGCCATGTATGTTGGGTGGGCCTACAATGAACATGGCATTTAATAAAGAGTTGTGTTTGTGTTCAAATGTGTGGATCAATGCTTACATTGTTATTGATAAAAAAGGGCCATAGATGTGGCACCTGGGAGGGTAGACCATACAGTCCCACTATGTTTGCACTGGAGGTTTATCTATCCGACAGCTATTAGCCATACAAAGGTATCCCTGCTCATTCCACAGGTATCCCTGCCCACCCCACTGCTATCTTAACCCATCCCACAAGCATGCAAAGGCTTAAGCCAATTTTAAAAGTTTCCACCAAGACTTTCTAAAAAAAAACAAATGAAGCAAGTGTGTGAATCAAAGATAAACTTTATTGAACAGCAAGCTGTAAAGAAAAATGACCCAAGTCAAGTGTCCAAATAAAGTCCACAGGTAGCCAGCTACCCGGTCTCTGGCGCTCTTCTTGGTCACTCAGAGGTGTGCCCAGTCTAAGGGGTGAAGGGTCCAGGTGCTATGGTGGTGGGTGGTGCCTGAGTGCCTGGCCTTGAGAGGACAACAGGAGACGGTGTGTTGAGAAAGCTCTCGGACAGCTGGCTCAGCCCCGTGATGCTGAGAGGTCCTTCCCCCATGCCATGGGGTGTCAGCCCCAGTACTGATGACAGATGTACTGAGGCCAGGCTTGGCTGTGGCGTGGAGGAAGGAGTAGTGTAGTGGGGCTGTCTGCTCTGCAGCTGGGTGAGGACTGGCGTGGGTGGCATCGCTGTGGTCGGTGGCATAATTGGCGTGGGTGGCATCGCTATCGTCGGTGGCATCATTGTTGTGGGTGGCATCAGTGGCATCAGTGAAACAGGTGGCAACGGTGGCGTCCGATAACTCTGTGCCTGGACTGGGAAGGGCTGCTGCTTGTGCTGCTGAACCTCCTGGTAGCCGTATCCCTGGTAGGTGAGGGCCTGTGGGAAGCCTTGGAATGGGAGGGACATCACCTGGGGTGGAGTAGCAGACCTGGACTCGGTGGGAGCAGGTTCCTCTGGGTCTGGAGGGTTGTGAAGCAGGTTGGTGATCTGGTCCTTCACCAGCTGGTACTGTGGATCCGCCATTTTCTTGAGGGTCTGGTTGACATAGGTGAGGAAGGGCTTGCTGTTGGAGGATGAGGAGTCGGTGTGGACCAGCTGAGAGAGGAGATCTATGCTGGTCCGGATGGTGTCCCTGATCTCCAGCAGGACAGTGTGGCTCTGCCCCTCCTGCTGTCCGGCTCTCTGCCTTTCTGCAGAGGTGGAGCTGGGGGGGGGTGGATGCAGCTAGGACTGTGGTGGACTCGATGTCTCCTTTTTCCCACCGCACCAGGGAGTCCTCTACGCACTCCACCACGCTTACCACACCTGTCCGCGGGTTCTCCGCCGTGGCACGCTCCACAGAAACCTGCCTGGAGACAGGGACTGACTCTCGGCCGGAAGAGGACTGGCTCTCAGCAGGCTGCTGGAGAGAGAGGGTCGTGAGAGGGGCTGCTGGTGCTCCACGGTGGTGGACCTCACCCTCCAGGAAGCTGCACCTGGCCATGACTAGGTCTCTCTGTCTGTCAGCTTCATAGTGACCTGGCCAGATTTCTTCAGGTGCAGCTTCCCGTACTAGGTGTGCATGTGCTTCCACCAGCCAAGGAGCACCTCCAAAGTGTAACCCATACTCTCTGCCCTCTCTCTCCAAGCAGCTTGCTTCCACTTGGTGTCCCTATACAGCCGGTATCCCTTCCGCCACAGATAGTCGTTCTCTTTCAGCCACTCCAGCACCTTATCCTTGTGCGCCTCCTCAATATAGTATTGCCTCCTCTCCCATTGTCGCATACACCTCTTCCTCCCTTTGGCTGGACCAGATGGGCCCTCATCAGAGGGGCTCCCAGGTAGTAGGGGCTGCTCCTCCACACCACCAGCAGCAGCAGCAGCACGAGCAGAATCATCATCATCATCATCATCATCATCATCATCATCCTCACCAGCAGGATCATAATCATCATCATCATCAGCAGCAGCAGCAGCAGCAGCAGGATCATCATCATCAGCAGCAGCAGCAGCAGCAGGATCATCAGCAGCAGCAGCAGCGGTAGCACCAGCAGGAACAGCAGCAGCAGGACCAGCAGGACCAGGATCAGCAGCAGTAGAGTAAGCACCAGCAGGGCCAGTAAGTCCAGGAGCATTAGCAGGACCAGGAGCACGAGCAGGACGAGTAGGACGAGCAAGACCAGGAGCACAAACAGGACGAGAAAGTCCAGGAGCATGAGCAGGTCGAGCAGGACCAGCAGGACCAGGAGCAGCTTCAACAGAGTAAGCACCAGCAGAAGCCCTAGTACCGGAAGAAGCACCACCACCAGGAGCAGCTTCAGCAGAAGCCCCAGCAGAAGCAGAGTCAGGGGCAGAGGGTGGGAGGTTGGCCCTGTCCCTCTTGCCAGATATGGCAGCAGGTTGCTGAGGCTTTCGCTTCCTCCCCATGGTTGTGGGGTTGCTGGATGGCAGTGAGGCTGGCAGGCACCAAGGCTGGCAGGAAGGCTAGCAGGAAGCCAGGCACCAAGGCTGGCAGGCAGGCACCAAGGTTGGCAGGAAGCCTGGCAGGTAGGCTGGCAGGAAGCCTGGCAGGAAGCCTGACAGGTAGGCTGGCAGGAAGGCTGGCAGGCAGGCAGGCATCAAGGCTGGCTGGAAGGCAGGCTGGCAGCAAGGCTGGCTGGCAGGAATGCAGGCATGCAGGCAGGGCAGGCAAGAAACTCGAAGTGTCCAGCAGCAGGTCTTTCCTCGGAATGCTGGCCACGTGCGAGCTGCTTCCCTTTATATCCGGGGGCCTTACGTAATGCTTTCCAACCCCATGTGCAATTAATGCTCGACATCCGTTCCGCTTCCGCTGTGCATCCGCTTTATCCGCTGTGCATCCACTTTATCCGCTGTGCATCCGCTGTGCATCCGCTTCATCCGTTCGGCGTCCATTCTGCATCCGCTGTATCTGTTCCGTGTCCGCTTGGCTGAGGCCCCCGGAAGCCCTGCGGTTGCACCATCCGCTTCCATCCGCTGGGCTTCCATTCCGCATCCACTTTGCATCCGCCCTGCATCCTCCCCGTGTCGTTGGTATCCGCTCTGGTTATGCAAATTTTTGCCCCTTTTAAGAGCGGATAACAATGGATGGAACATTTTGCTCGTCTGCTGTGTCCTTTTTGCATCCGTTGGCCAGTGTGACATGGGCTTAAGGCCCTGTCACACTGACCGACGGATGCAAAACGTTGGTAAAAAGGACAAAGCGGACGAGAAAAATGTTCCATCCGTTGTTATCCGCTCTCAAAAGGGGCAAAAATTTTCATAACCACAGCGGATAACACGGAAAGGAATGGATGGGGGGAGGACGCAGGGCAGATGGAAAGCGGAAGCGGAACGGAAGCCTAGCGGATGGAAGCAGATGGGTGCGGATGGCAAATCCGCAGGGCTTCCAGGGGGCCGCAGCGAAATGGACGCAGAATGGATACAGCGGATGCAGAGCAGAAGCCTAGCGGATGAAGCGGATGTGGAGCGGATGCAGAGCAGATGTACAGCGGAAGCCTAGTGGAGGCCTAGCGTTCAATGTCCATGCGGGGAGGATGCATTGCGTCAGCCCAGCAGATATAAAGGGAAGCAACTCCCAAACAGGTCACCATTCAGAGGAAAGACCTGCTTCCAGACACATTGAGTGCCTTGCCAGCCTGCCCTGCATTCCTGCCTGCCAGCCTTGCTGCCAGTCTTGCTGCCAGCCTGCCTGCCAGCCTTGCTGCCTGCCTACCATCCTGCCTGCAAGTCTCCTTGCCAGCCTTGGTGCCTGCCTTCCTGCCAGCCTTGCTGCCAGCCTTGTTGCCTGCCTTCCTGCCAGCCAGCAACCCCACAACCATGGGGAAGAAGAGAAAGCCTGAGCCATCTGCTGCCAACCCTGGCAAGAGGGACAGGGCCACCCTCCCACCCCCTGGCCCTCACTCTGCTTCTGCTGGGGCTTTCTGCAGCACAGGCTCTCTCTTCTGGGGCTGGGGCTTCTGCTGCTTCTGCTTCTGGAGGAGCTGATGATGATGCTTCTGGCGGTGGTGCTTCTGCTCGTGCTTACTCTGCTGATGCTGCTTCTGGCGGTGGTGCTTCTGCTGGTGCTTCCTCTGCTGGCACAGCTCCTGGTGCTGAGGCTTCTGCTGATGCTGCTTCTGGAGGAGCTGATGATGCTGCTTCTGGCGGTGGTGCTTCTGCTGGTGCTTACTCTGATGTAGCTGCTCCTCGTCCTGCTGGTCCTGCTGGTCCTGCTGGTCCTGCTCGTGCTCCTGGTCTTGCTCATCCTGCTGGTACTGCTCGTGCTCTTGGTCTTGCTCGTCCTGCTGGTCCTGCTCGTGCTGCTGGTCCTGCTTGTGCTGCTGGTGCTTATTCTGCTGCTGCTGATCCTGGTCCTGCTGCTACTGATGCTGGTGCTGCTGCTGGTGCTGCTGCTGCTGCTGCTGCTGACAATGATGATGATGATCCTGCTGCTGCTGCTGCTGGTGGTGGTGTGGAGGAGAAGCCCCTACAACCTGGAAGCCCCTCTGAAGAGGGCCCATCTGGTCCTGCCAAAGGGAGGAAGAGGCATATGCGAGAAGGGGAGAGGAGGTAATACTCCATTGAGGAGGAACACGAGGATGAGGTGCTGGAGTGGCTGAGAGAGAATGACTATCTATGGCAGAAGGGACACAGGCTCTACAGGGACACCAAAAGGAAGCAGGCTGCTTGGAGAGAGAAGGCGGAGAGTCTGGGCTAAACATCGGAGGTGCTCCTCAGCTGGTGTAAACATATGCACACCTGGTACGGGAAGCTGCACCTCAAGAAATTTGGCCAGGCAACGGTCAAGCTGACAGACAGAGAGACCTACGTGATGGCCAGGTGCAGCTTCCTGGAAGGTGAGATCCGCCACCGAGGAGCAGTCCCTCACACAACCCTCTCTCTCTGGCAGCCTGCTGAGAGCCAATCCTCTTCCGGCCGAGAGTCAGCTCCTGTCTCCAGGCAGGTGTCTGTGGAGCATCGCACGATGGAGAACCCGCGGACAGCTGTTTTAACTGTGGCAGAGCATGTGGAGGACTCCTGGCACAGTGGGAGAAAGGAATCGGCATGTCCACCACAGTCCTACCCGCATCCACCCCCAGCTCCACCTCCCCAGCTCCACCCCCAGCTCCACCTCCACCCCCAGCTCCACCTCCACAGAAAGGCAGAGAGCCAGACAGGAGGGGCAGAGCCACACTGTCCTGTTGGAGATCAGGGATACCATCAGAAGCAGCGTAGATCTCCTCTCTCAGCTGGTCCACACCGGCTCCTCATCCTCCAACTGCAAGCCCTTCCTCACCTATGTCAACCAGACCCTCACAGACATGGCGGAACCCCAGTACCAGGTGGTGAAGGACCGGATCACTGAGCTGCTTCACAACCCTCCAGATCCAGAGGAACCTGCTCCCACCCAGTCCAGGTCTGCTCCTCCACCCCAGGTGATGTCCCTCCCATTCCAAGGCCCCCACAGGCCCTCACCTACCAGGGCTACGACTACCAGGAGGTCCAGCAGCACAGGCAGCAGCCCTTCCCAGTCCAGGCACAGGCTCATCGGACACCACCGTTGGCACCGGTTCCACTGATTCCACCAATGCCACCCACGCCACTGATGCCACCCACGCCACTGATGCCACCCATACCACCGATGCCACCCATGTCACCGATGCCACCCATGCCAGTCCTCACCCAGCTGCAGACCAGACAGCCCCACTACACTGCTCCTTCCTCCACCCCACAGCCAAGCCCAGCCTCAGTACATCTATCATCGGTATTGGGACTGACAGCCCATGGCATGGAGGAAGGAGCTCTCAACATCACGGGGCTGAGCCAGCTGTCTGAGAGCTTCCTCAACACATCGTCACCTGTTGTCCTCCCGGGGCCAGGCACCCCAGTGGGGCTTCAGACCAGCACTCTTGCAGCAGCCACCTCCACCGCACCTGGACCCTTCACCCCTGAGACTGGGCACACCTCCAAGTGACCGATAAGAGTGCTAGAGACTGGGTGGCTACCTGTAGACTTTATTTGGACACTTGACTTGGGTCATTTTTCTTTTACAGCTTGTTATTAATAAAGATTATCTTTCCTTCACACACTTGCCTCATTTATTTTATTAAATAAAGTCTTGGTGGAAACTTTTAGAAAAGGTTTAAGCCTTTGCATGCTTGCGGGATGGGTAAGGATAGCAGTGGGGTGGGCAGGGATACCTTTGGATGGTTAATAGCTGTGGGGTTGGCAGGGATAACTGTGGGATGGGTAATATCTATGGGATGGGCAGGGATACCTGTGGGATGGGCAGGGATACCTTTGGGATGGGTAATAGCTGTGGGATAGATATACCTCCAATGCAAGCATAGTGGGACTATATGGTCCACCCACCCAGGTGCCACACCTATGGCGCTTTATTATCAATAATAGTGTAATCATTCATCCACACATGTCAACATAAACACAACTCTTTATTAAATGCCCTGTTCATTGTAGGCCCACCCAACATACATGGCCCAATCTCATCCGTGTGATGAGACAGGCTGAAGGAAGCATCCATTAATCATTTACCATCCTGTCTTGCCACTCCACTGCTCCAGCTGGGGATTTGCACCAGTGTTTCAGGAGGTTGCGCTGCTTCTTCCCTTCACGTGAGGCTCTATTGGGGCCTTGCACATCCTCAGTGTCTATCAGGTTTCGCCCTTGCCTCCATTCCCCAGACTCCATGTCCCCATTGCCTTGTTGGAGGTCCACGAGCCTCTTCTGCAAGACTGGGTAGCGGGTGCGCATGAGATTGTGCAGGATGCAGCAAGTTTCCATGATCCTCCTCATGGTCTCTGGGCGATGCTGCATGGTGGTGAGAAGTACCTGGAACCTGTTGGCCAGGATGCCAAAGGCGTTCTCCACCACCCGCTTTGCCCTGGACAGCCTGTAGTTGAAGATCCTCTCTTCACGGGTGAGGCATCTGGAGGTGTAGGGCTTCATGAGGTAGGTTCTGAGGGAGAAGGCATCATCCCCCACGATGAGCAGCCCCCAGGGCTGCTGCACATCTTGCGTGTTGTTGGGCCGGGGGTCTGAATCTTGGAAGCCCATGATGATGTTGCATTCCAGCTCCTCCTTGAGATGACTGGCATTGTATACCTGGGCATTTGAAGCTGACCCATTGCCTGAAGCATCAATGTACATGAACTTGTAGTCGGCATCGACCATGGCGAAGAGGACGATGCTGAAGAAGCCCTTGTAATTGAAATAAGTGGAGCCCGACTTGGCTGGAGCTTTGCAGGCCACGTGCTTGCCATCGATAGCTCCAATGGTGTGTGGGAAGTTCCACCTCTGATACTACTGCTCTGCAACTTTCTTCCATCCTTCTTCAGTGGAGGGGCACTGGAGGAGCTCCTGCAGGTATTCTTCGATGATGGCCTGCACCACCTCTCTGACCACAATGCTGATGGTGTTGTGTGGCACCCTCCAGCCGTACTGCATGCTGCTGTAGGTGGTCCCTGAGGCCAGGTAGCACAGAGTCAGTGCCACCTGGAGCCCAGGGTCCAGGCTGGGCTGGAAGTTGGTGTTTGCCTTGGTCAACCTGGGTGTCAACCGCTGCACAACTTCATCAAACATGGCTGGAGGCATCCTCATGAAGTTCTGGAATGCACGAGGGTCTTCGTTCCTGAGCTCCAGCATCAGCTTGTTGTACAGTCCGTACTCGGCTCTTCTCCCGATCCATATTCAGACCCAGACGCTTCTTGGCCTCCTCCTTTTCTTCCTGTAGTAGAGTTCACAGAGCCTGTAGATGGTTTCGCACTGTTGCAGAACGATGGTGGCTACCAAATGGACTGTGTTACAATCCACGGTGGACATGACTGGATGCTGTGGAGGAGCAAGAGTCAGATGAAGGCTGCAGAGGTCTGCACAGCAGGGCTGCTGGTCTGAAAATGAGATCCAGGTGAGTTGCTCCCCCTTTTTATAGGCAATATAGGTTTTCCACTAGGTGTCCTTTTGCATCCTCTAGGCATCCTCTAGACATCCTTAATATCCGAGATAGGTCCCCTCTGCGAACGTTTTTTCCGTTTACATGCTTTGTTTGAGATCTGCATCCGCTTTCATCCTTTCTCCATCCATGCTACTAATGCAGCACGTCCATTCCGTGTCCGTTCTGCTTCCTCCCTGTGTCCGTTTACCGCTGGAGCGGATTTGAGTTGCGCAGATGCGTAGCAGATGCCTAGCAGATGTAGCGGATGCGTAACGGATGCCGACGAATGCAGAACGGATGTCCCCCATATGCCTAGCAGATGCAGAACAGACATGTTGGATACATTTTCCGCTCAGAAAGTTTTGAGCAGCTCAAAACTTTTTGAGCGGTTGAAATGTCAATAGATGGATGCTGGACAGATAGAGAGGAAGCAAAACAAAGGCAGTGAGTACAGAACAGAAGCATTGCGTTAACCAATGGATGGCAAGTGTTTTTCTCCATTTTACATCCTCTTTCCATCCATTGGTGCAGTGTGACAGGGGCTTTATTAAGACATTATAAAGTGGTATTAACACTTCACATGATCTTGGTTTTATTCCTGTTAATGAAGCCTAGAATTGTGTTGGCTTTTTTGGCAGCTATACAGTAAATAACCAAGAACATTGAATTTGTAATATACAATATGATGGAAAACAACCCTTCCTAAAGCCTAAATGTGTTTGGATTACATTTCCCAGTATGACAAGAGGGGATGCTAAGAGTTGCAATTAATAAAATGAAAGTTCAGAATTAAGGAATGATGAGAATATTTTTTTCTTTTTTCCTCATTTTGTGTTACAGGTGGATCCAAGCCTATGTATACTTTGGTAAAACATTCTGGGGAAAAATGTTTATTAAATGTTTATTTTATGTTTTGTTTTATGCTTCTTCAGAGCACACATGCTTTTCAACAGTTCTTGGGAATCTGTAATGGAAAAGAAACTCCAACATGTTCTTGAAGTTTCAGTTTCAGTGCAGAACATGTTGTAGAGTCTCCCACTTGGGCAGGGGATTGGACTAGATGACCTACAAGGTCCCTTCCAACTCTGTTTTTCTGTTATTCTGCATCATTTGGAGACTGAATCTCCAGAACAGTTGTGTTGATTATAGCCTGTCTTCATTCGTCCCTATATTACAGTTGGATGAATTCTCTGTTATCTGTTACACGTTGGGCAGCGAGTGTTTTCTAGTGGTTTGATCATTTTCAGCATCTCTGGCATTTTCGCAAGGGACATTAGTATTTTTAAGATCTTCCTTAAGTTTTGGTGCTAGGTTTTCTTAGGCCAACTTCATTTTCTCTTTCTTCCAGATGGTATTCAACATAGTACAGTTTTTGGATCTTTAGGCATATGTAAGATAAGTCCAACAAGTTACATTTAATGTTCATTCACAGTTCTCAATATGTCTTCTAAATCTGATCTTTGTAGTACTTCTTCATCAGTGATGTGATCACAATATGAGACATGGAGGAAAATTGTTAACAGTGGAGTATGTGACACAACAAGGAAGATAGCAGAAAAACTTGTCTTTTCCTTGGTCTCTAATGCAAAAGCTAGGAAGCAGTGGATAAAAATGAGATTCATGACAAAGTGGCAAGACAAAAGTCATAGTTTAGTGAAAAGACTGATTCTCATCTGATGTTTGGCAAAAATGAACTGAACTACCATTCAGACTACTGAGAAGCAGTTAAATCAGAAGTAGAAAATTTTTGACTATATGTGTGTTTTTTATAGTAGAAACCAAGCTCTGCATTCCCTAATAAGAACCTCATGCCAATGATAGTGTCATGGTTTGGGAATGTATTGCTGACTAAGGACCTGTGAAATTTGACATAATTGAAGGAAGCATGAATTCTTTGTATCAGATAATTCTACAGAAGAATATTACATCATCTTAACATCTTAAAACACAAGTGGACAATACTACAAAACAAGATTCCTAAACATACATACAAACCCACAAAATAACGGATAAAGAAGAAAAAACACTGTTGGGACTTCTGGTGATGAGATATGGGCGAACGGAGGTGCTGAAGCTCGCTCTGAGTTTCATGCTATCTCCTCTTGCTGTTGGAGTGACCCTTAGGGATGCACACATCTTGCAGAGAACTGTGCCAGTGTGGGGAGACTCAAGTCATGGTGTGGAAAAGGCGATTCTCATCACGCCGTAGACAAACCCTGTAGACACTGAGAACAAGAGATTGTCAACAATGGCAGTCCTAAAGCCTTGATCATTGAGAACAAGAGGAAGCTAGTGAGTGACAGACTGTGGTGAACGAAGAGTGCAAGTGAAAGAATTTGCGATCCTGATTGAGCACTGAATATTGGAGTATCTTGGCCGGACCGAAGCCCGAAAACAGCGTATCAAAGCAGATATGAATGGCGGTAAAAGCGAAAGGGCTTGTGAGACGGAAGAGGGTAAGGATGTGAATGATTGGATAGAGAAGATAAGAGATTCAGAGGGATCTGAGAGACTGATAATAATTGGGGGAGAGAGAAAAAAGAAGAAAGAACAATAATTTAATTTAAGGGAACTTTGAAGGACTTTGTGGAATTGTGGAATTTGGGGAAAATTGGAAGGATGAACTTGAGATGGGGGGAGACTTGAAGTAAGGAATTAAATTACAATTTTAAATATTCCACGAACAAAATAGAATAATTTACTAGTCTCCTTTGGGATTATTGGACTGGAGCTGTAGTAAGTGGAGAAGACTTATTGAAGGAAGAGACTATTGAATCTAAAAATTGACTTGTTAAACTTTCAAACGAAAGGAGAAACAACTACAGTGGGAAGAGTGGTGAGATAGTGAAATCAGAGACATTATTCAGCAACTCTGTACTTCCGGTGTGCTCGATGAAGGAATCTTGAAGAACTGAACAATTAGATTAAGACACTTTAAGCATTTAAATTTGTGGATTACAACAATTATTTCTTGACACCAACTTTACTGATTTTTGAATGTGGTAAATGTAATTTATATATATTTAATTGATACATTAGTAATATTATAGTTTATATTTGGTTATAACACACATAAAAAATGGAGGTGATAATTAATTATTTAAGTATAGATATTTGATTATAGGTGTTGAGTAGATTGAATTAAATAATTAATTGTGATTATTATAGATTAACTAATTAATTATTGTATAGTAAGATTGATATATCTATATTTAGATTTGTAAATATTTGAAATATTATTTTATAATACTATTTTGAGATTTGGGATTTTATAGTATTTATAGATATACAGATTAATATTATTTAAATTTAAATAGAGGAATTTGATATATTATTAAGAATTACAAATCCAGATATTTGATTTAGAAATTAGCTGTAAAAGTATTCTAGAATATATATATATATTAATAAGAGAGATTAATCCTGTAACATATCATATTATTTAGCGTAGTGGCCATTTATAGTTGATATTTCTTAATAGTGAATGCTAATTTGGGACAACATATTTAATATAATACAAAAACAAAAACAAATTTTACAAGAAATGACTTCCATTACTAATACAACACTTAAAACTGGAAAGAAGACTTCTTCAATATAAACAACTTCAATACCATCAACCTCAGTGATGGCACAAAAGACAACTGAAGAAACTTTATCTGGAGAAAAACAACCTACCATCACGAATGCCAATATTCAATCGACCCTTCTTACTTTACAAGAGTCCATGATGAAGCTTCGGGAAATAGTGGTAAAAAATCATACCGAATCAAGAGCTGACACAAATGAACTAAAAGAAGAGATGAGAAACTTAAAGGCAGAAATGAAACTAGACATTCTAAAGCTGGCTTAAAAATTGAAACAATACAGCAAGCACTAGAAAGGAATGAATCAACAATAAAGGAGATTGAGAAAAGAATGGAAAAAACGGAAAAGAAGCAGGAAATGGTTGGTCAGCAATTAAGAAATGTGAGCAAAGAAATGGACAACTCCTTGGTATATTTGGAAATGGATAAGGCCGCAGCATATCTAAGATTCCAAAATATAATCGAATCTAAAGAAGAGGACTTAGAACAAGTGATGGCAGGAACATTAGCAGACCTATTGGAAAAAGATAAGGATGATATTCTGAAAGAGTTAGACGAAGTATACAGAGTGAGCACAAATTATGCAAGACAACATAAACATCCAAAAGAGGTCCATGTGAGATTTGCCAGAAGGAAAGTTTGAGATATGATATATAAAATTTCTAGAGAAGAAACAATTACATACAAAGGGAAAGAAATCTTGGTACTTAAACAAATCCCAAGAAGAGTGAGAGAGCAGAGGCAAGAATATAAATTCTTGGTGAACCAATTAAACCAAAAAGGTATCATATTTAGATGGCTAATCCCAGAGGGAATGTTAATCATTTTGGGAAGAAAGAAAAATTAAAGTAGACTCTGTGGAAAAAGCCCAAGATTTCTATGAATGATTGATAGGCCATGAAGAATCGAGTAGTAGAGATGAGTTAGAAATGAATTTGCAAAATAATCAATACTATCAATTGACATAAATGTCCTAAACTCTAAGATAAAAGGGAAATAAATATTAACCAATTTAATTAAACAAAATGCAGATATAATATGTTTACAGAAAACTCATATATGGAAGGAAGAAGAAAATATTTAGAATGCCCCAAGCTAGGCAATTTGTATACGTCACCAGCAGATTTTAGGAAAAAGAAAAGGATAGCAGTATATGTGAAAGATGATATAAAAGCAGAGCCAATTTGGATAGACTCCAATGGTAGAATTCTGATGTTACAAAGTTGGATTAAATCAATTCTAATTCTACTAGAGTTATCTATGCCCCCAACAATAACCAAAAGGAATTTTTTAAACAATTATATGAGAAATTAGTGGAATTAGATAAAAGGAATATTTGTATCTTGGGAGATTTCAATGCTATTGTGGACTAAATTTGATAGACATGTGGAGGAAATTAAACCCTGAGAAAAAAACAATTTACATTTTACTCCAACCCTCACCAATCATGGACACAAATTGATATGGTGTGGATGAATGCTGAATTAGTAAATGAATTAAAAGAGATTGAAATCTTACCAAATGAATGGGCAGATCATAATCTGATCCAGATAGTGTGGAAAGGCAGGAAGAAACCAAGGACCTTAAATACACAGTTAATTAAAGAGAAAGAATTTATGAATAAATTTGACGGGGAGTTAGACTTTTTAAAAAGAAAATAATAATGAGGCAACTACGAAACAGAATATTTGGGATACAATGAAAGCAGTAATAAGAGGCATAATGATAGCATACACTGCTAAAAGAAATAAAGAAAAATATGCCCAACAAAATAAATTAGAACAAAAAATCAAAGAATTAGAAATTCAGCTGCAAAACACCCCAAAAGATTGCAAATTGAAAAAACAGATGATAATAACTAAACATAAATTAAATTTAATCGAACAAGAAGGAATAGTCTCAAAGTTAAATATAGCCAGACAGATATTTTTTGAACAGGCCAATAAACCAGGAAGGTGGTTGGCCTATAAACTTAAAAAAGAAAAACAAAAAAGATTGATTTACCAATTAATAGATGAGAACGGGGATGTCCAACAAGAGATAGAATAGAAAAAAGAAATTGCATGTAAATTTTTTGAAGATCTTTATGAAAAAAAGGAGGTAAATGAGGATATGAAAAGAAACTATTTGGGTATTACTAAAGGTAAAATGATTAAGGAAGAGATGAAGGAAATGTTAATTAGAGATATCACATGGCCCGAGTTAAAAGCAGCAATAGAAAACCAAAAGAACAATAAAACTCCAGGACCCGATGGGATACCAGGGGAACTTTATAAAAAAATAGGAGAACAAATAAGACCTCTCATGGTGGAAGTATATAATGAGGTCCTACTAGCAGCAAGAATGCCAGATGGAAGGAAACATTGATATCGTTGATTCTGAAAGAAGATTCAGATTTACGATTAAAAACAATAGACCAATTTCCCTGTTAAATACTGATTATGAAATATTTACTACAATCATAGCAAATAGATTGAAAAAAATATTGAATGAATATATACATAAAGAGCAAAATGGATTTCTTCCTAATAGACAAATCAGGAATAATTTAAGGATAGTATTAAATCTTTTGGAATACAACGAAGCCCACCCAGAAAAAAAAAACAGCCCTTGTATCCTTGAATGTACAGGAGACCTTTGACAATTTAAACTGGCAATTCCTAATTCAACAAATTTATAATATGAATCTAGGCACTAAGTCTGAAAATATCGTGACTACAATTTATGATTCACAAAAGACGAATATTATAATTAATGGAGAATACATGTGCTCAATAAAAATAGAGAAAGGAGTCAGGCAGGGGTGTCCATTATTCCCCCTGCTCTTCATATTATCTTTGGAAACATTGCTTACACGAATTAGACAGAACACAGGAATAAAAGGATTAAAAATTAAAAAATACGAATATACAATCCAGTCATTTGCGGAAGATATGGTATTTTTCATAGAGGAACCAATTGAAACAGGTCAAGAATTACTGAAAGAACTAGATCAATTTATGGATGTTGCAGGACTTAAAACTAATAGGGAAAAAACAAAATTAATAACTAAAAATTTAACAGAAAAACAAAAACTAAAATTGGAAAGGATAATGGGATTACAAATAGTAAAAAGATAACAGCCTGTGCAGAGATGAACAAGTTAACCTTAGCACTAAAGGAAAAAGAAACATCAGAATATTATCGAAGCTGGGAATACTGGTATGATTGGATAGAACAAAAATAGAAAATATATTCATAAACAATGTTAAATGTAAATTATAATTATATATTCACAATAAGATGTATTTGTAAATGTATCACCAATATTGATAACAAACAAGGAACCATAGACTGCCGATAGTAGAATTGTTAGTTGTTGTTTTTTAAATCATTTTCTTTTTTTCTATTTCTTTTCTTTCTTCTTCTGTGTGTTTTGTTTGTTTGATGTTTTGGTTTTGTAAACAATAAAGTTTGCTTTTTTTAAAAAAAAAGAAAAAACACTGTTTTTTAATGTAGTAATCTAAATCCAGATGTGGAAGTTATTACAGAATAGAAACTGTAACAATTAAGGAGGAACAGTACAAGTCCCAATAGTGATGGATGTCTATAGATTGGGAAAACGAGCTCAAGGAAGTTGCCATAGTCTTTCCTTTCTTTCCTTTAAAAAAACAGAGGTGGTGATAATCTAAGGTAGCTTCATGATGTCCCTCATATAGATGCCTTTTCAGAGGTTTGTAGTCTAGGCCAACCTTTTCTGTGAGGATCAGGCAATGACAGGCAGATTACAATATGCAGTCAAATATCCCTGAGAAGTCCTAAATTTCTAAGAAATTTGTGATGAAAAGTAGTATTCTGAAGTGAATGCTAGAATGATAGAAAAATACAATGGCAATAACTCTGTCACTAGAAAATCACATAGTTCAGCTTATGACAACTTGTCCAATAATGAACTATCTGAATACTTATCAAGAGGAAAGCAGCCAGCCTGAGTAAGTTATTCCAGAGAAACAGGCAGAGTCTCTAGGCAGGATGTGATTTCAGATTTCCAACTTAAGTTCTATTATTAATTCTAAGTAATATTACTAATTCTATAGAAGCTAAAGAGTAACAGAATAAAGACTGATTGGTTGCACATAACTTGGAACATAAACTTGACTGGGATTCTATGTGGTTTCTCAAACAAGATCCCAGGAAAGCATGTACTTAAGCACACAGGAAAAGATATTCTACAACTCAGAATAATCCCTTAAACAGAATGCATCCTAAAACACCAACTAAAGCCCCTGTCACACTGCACCAACGGATGCAAAGAGGATGTAAAATGGACAAAAAAGCTTGCCATCCGTTGGTTAATGCGATGTATCCGTTCTGTACTCACTGCCTCCATTTTGGTTCCTCTCTATCCGTCCAGCATCCATTTATGGATGTTTCATCTGCTCAGAAAGTTTTGAGCTACTCAAAACTTTTGCATGGAAAATGTATACAATTCGTCCGTTCTGCATCCGCGAGGCATCCAGGGGACATCGGTTCTGCATCCGTTACGCATCCGCTATATCCACTAGGCATCCGTTCCGCATCCGCGCAACTCGCATACGCTCGGATGCAGGCAGGAAGCGGAACGGACGCAGAACGGATGCAGAACGGATGCCTAGCGGATGCAGCATGGAAACAAAGCATTTAAAATAGAAAAAACATTCGCAGAGGGGACCTATCTTGGATATTAAGGATGTCTAGAGGATGCCTAGAGGATGCCTAGAGGATACAAAGGGACACCTATACTGCCTATAAAAAGGGGGAGCAACTCACCTGCATCACACTTTCAGCCCAGCAGCCCTGCTGTGCAGACCTCTGCAGCCTTCATCTGACTCTTCCTCTTCCACAGCATCCAGTCATGTCAACCGTGGATCCTAACACAGTCCTTTTGGCAGCCACCATCCTTCTGCAACAATGCGAAGCCATCTACAGGCTCTGTGAACTCGACTACGGGAAGAAAAGGAGGCGGCCAAGAAGCGTCTGGGTCTGAAGATGGATCGGGAGAAGAGCAGAGTACGGACTGTACAACAAGCTGATGGTGGAGCTCAGTAACGAAGACATTCGGGCATTCCAGAACTTCATGAGGATGCCTCCAGCCATGTTTGACGAAGTTGTGCAGCGAATGACACCCAGGTTGACCAAGGCAAACACCAACTTCCGGCCCAGCCTGGAACCTGGGCTCAAGGTGGCACTCACTCTGCGCCACCTGGCCTCAGGGATCACCAACAGGAGCATGCAGTACGGCTGGAGGGTGCCACACAACACCATCAGCATTGTGGTCAGAGAAGTGGTGCAGGCCATCATCGAAGAATACCTGGAAGAGCTCCTCCAGTGGCCCTCCACTGAAGAAGGATGAAAGAAAGTTGCAGAGCAGTGGTATCAGAGGTGGAACTTCACCCAGACCGTTGGAGCCATAGATGGCAAGCACGTGGTCTGCAAAGCTCCAGCGAAGTCAGGCTCCACATGTTTCAACTACAAGGGCTTCTTCAGCATCGTCCTCTTTGACATGGTCGATGCTGACTAAAAGTTCATGTACATCAATGCTTCAGGCAACGGGTCATGTTCAGATGCCCAGGTATACAATGCCAGTGACCTCAAGGAGGGGCTGGAAGGCAACCTCATCATGGGCTTCCCAGATCCAGACCCCCTGCCCAACGACACACAAGATGTGACCTACTTCATCATGGGGGATGACGCCTTCTCCCTCACAACCTACCTCATGAAGCCCTACACTTCCAGACTCCTCACCCGTGAAGAGAGGATCTTCAACTACAGGCTGTCAAGGGCAAGGCGGGTGATGGAGAATGCCTTTGGCATCCTGGCTAACAGGTTCCAGGTACTTCTCACCACCATGCAGCATCGCCCAGAGACCATGAGGAGGATCATGGAAACTTGCTGCATCCTGAACAATCTCATGCGCACCCGCTACCCAGTCTTGCAGAACAGGCTCGTGGACCTCCAACAAGGCAATGGGGACATGGAGCCTGGAGAATGGAGGCAAGGGCGAAACCTGATTGAAACTGAGGATGTGCAAGGCCCCAACAGAGCCTCACGTGAAAGGAAGAAGCAGCGCAACCTCCTGAGACACTGGTGCAACTCCCCAGCTGGAGCAGTGGAGTGGCAAGTCAGGATGATAGATGATTAATGGGTGCTTCCTTCAGCCTGTCTCATCACACTGATGAGATTGGGCCATGTATGTTGGGTGGGCCTACAATGAACAGGGCATTTAATAAAGAGTTGTGTTTGTGTTGACATGTGTGGATGATTATTACATTGTTATTAATAATAAAGGTCCATAGGTGTGGCACCTGGAAGGGTGGACCATACAGTCCCACTATGCTTACACTGGAGGTTTATCTATTCCCACATCTATTACCCATCCCAAAGGTATCCCTGCCCACACTACTGCTATCTTAACCCATCCCACAAGCATTCAGAGGCTTAAACCATTTCGAAAAGTTTCCACCAAGACTTTATTAAAAAAAAGAAATGGAGCAAGTGTGTGAATCAAAGATAACCTTTATTGAACAACAAGCTGTAAAACAAAAATGACCCAAGTCAAGTGTCCAAATAAAGTCCACAGGTAGCCAGCCAGCCAGTCTCTGGCACTCATCTTGGTCACTCGGAGGTGTGCCCAGTCTCAGGGGTGAAGGGTCCAGGTGCTGTGGAGGTGGGTGCTGCTGCAGTGCTGGTCTGAAGCACCACTGGGGTGCCTGGCCCCGAGAGGACAACAGGGGACGGTGTGTTGAGAAAGCTCTCGGACAGCTGGCTCAGACCTGTGATGCTGAGAGATCCTTCCTCCATGCCATGGGGTATCAGCCCCAGTACTGATGACAGATGTACTGGGGCCGGGCTTGGCTGTGGGGTGGAGGAAGGAGTAGTGTAGTGGGGCTGTCTGGTCTGTAGCTGGGTGAGGACTGGCATGGGTGGCATCGGTGGCATGGGTGGCATCGTTGTCGTCGGTGGCATCATTGGCGTGAGTGGTATCGGTGGCATCAGTGGAACCGGTGGCTACGGTGTCGTCCGATGACTCTGTGCCTGGACTGGGAAGGACTGCTGCCTGTGCTGCTGGACCTCCTGTTAGCCGTAGCCCTGGTAGGTGAGGGCCTGTGGGAAGCCTTGGAATGGAAGGGACATCACCTGGGGTGGAGGAGCATGCCTGGACTGGGTGGGAGCAGGTTCCTCTGGGTCTGGAGGGTTGTGAAGCAGATCGGTGATCCGGTCCTTCACCTGCTGGTACTGTGGATCCGCCATGTCCCTGAGGGTCTGGTTGACATAGGTGAGGAAGGGCTTGCGGTTGGAGGATGAGGAGTTGGTGTGGACCAGCTGAGAGAGGAGATCTATGCTGGTCCAGATGGTGTCCCTGATCTCCAGCAGGACAGTGTGGCTCTGCCCCTCCTGCTGTCTGGCTCTCTGCCTTTCTGTGGAGGTGGAGCTGGGTGGGTGGATGCGGCTACGGCTGTGGTGGACGCGATATCTCCTTTCTCCCACTGCACCAGGGAGTCCTCCACGTGCTCCACCATGGTTACAACACCTCTCCGTGGGTTCTCCAATGTGGTAAACTCGACAGAAACCTGCCTGAACACAGGGACTGACTCTCGGCCGGAAGAGGACTGGCTCTCAGCAGGCTGCCGGAGAGAGAGGGTAGTGAGAGGGGCTCCTGGTGCTCCTCGGTGGCGGATCTCACCCTCCAGGAAGCTGCACCTGGCCATGACGTAGGTCTCTCTGTCCGTCAGCTTAACCGTGGCCTGGCCAGATTTCTACAGGTGCAGCTTCCCGTACCAGGTGTGCATATGTTTCCACCAGCCGAGGAGCACCTCCAAAGTGTAACCCATACTCTCCGCCCTCTCTCTCCAAGCAGCCTGCTTCCTTTTGGTGTCCCTGTACAGCCGGTGTCCCTTCCGCCACAGGTAGTCATTCTCTCTCAGCCACTCCAGCACCTCATCCTCATGTTCCTCCTCAATATAGTATTGCTTCCTCTCCCGTCCCCGCATAGGCTTCTTCCTCCCTTTGGCAGGACCAGATGGGCCCTCTTCAGAGGGGCTTCCAGGTAGTAGGGGCTGCTCCTCCACACAACCAGCAGCAGAAGCACCAGCAGGATCATCATCATCATCATCATCATCACCAGCAGGATCATAATCATCATCATCAGCAGCAGCAGTAGCAGCAGTAGCAGCAGGATCATCAGCAGCAGCAGCAGCAGGATCACGAGCAGGACCAGGAGCACGAGCAGGACCAGCAGGACCAGCAGGAGTAGCAGGACCAGGAGCAGCTTCAGCAGAGTAAGCACCAGCAGAAGTACCACCACCAGGAACAGCTTCAGCAGAAGCTCCAGCACCAGAAGAGCGAGCCCGAGCAGCAGAAGCCCCAGCAGAAGCAGAGTCAGGGAGAGGGCGTGGGAGGGTGGTCCTGTCCTTCTTGCCAGGGATGGCGGCAGGCTGCTGAGGCTTTCGCTTCTTCCCCATGGTTGTGGGGTTGCTGGCTGGCAGGGAGGCTGGCAGGCACCAAGGCTGGCAGGAAGGCTGGCACCAAGGCTGGCAGGTAGGCTGTCTGGCAGGTAGGCACGAAGGCTGGCAGGCAGGCAGAGAGCAAGGCTGGCAGGGAGGCTGGCCAGGAGGCTTGGAGGCAGGCTGGCAGCAAGGCTGGCAGCAAGGTTTGCAGGCAGGCATGCAGGTAGGGCAGGCAAGGACTCGATGTATCCGGCAGCAGGTCTTTCCTCCGAATGCTGGCTGTTAAGCCTGGGTTCCCCAACCAGGGTTAGGTAGACAAGCTAAACAGAATGTGCAGCGTTAGTCAGATAGGCACACAGATAAATGAGTGA
>BLBF01000002.1:37663694-37696909 GCA_015471245.1 Laticauda colubrina
AGCGGATGCCTAGCGGATGCCTAGCGGATGCCTAGCGGATGCCTAGCAGATGCCTAGGGGATGCAGAGCATTCACTGCACATGTGGGGAGGATGCATTGCGTCATCCACATGGATATAAAGGGAAGCAGCTCGCAAGCAGGTCACCATTCAGAGGAAAGACCTGCTGCCAGACACAGCTCCAGCCAGCCAGCCAGCCACAGCCACCTCCACAGCACCTGGACCCTTCACCCCTGAGACTATGGGCATGGCACAGAGTGACTGAGAAGAGTGTCAGAGACTGGGTGGCTACCTGTTGACTTTATCTTTGCTTGGGACACCTGAGAAATTTTTCTTTTACAGCTTGTTATTAATAAAGATTATCTTTGCTTCACACACTTGCTTCATTTATTTTATTGAATAAAGTCTTGGTGGAACATTTTAGAAATGGTTTAAGCCTTTGCATGCTTGTGGGATGGGTAAGGATAGCTGTGGGATGGGTAATAGCTTTGGGATGGGTTAGGATACCTGTGGGATGGGTAAGGATAGCTGTGGATAGATAAGCCTCCAGTGCAATCATCATGGGACTGTATGGTCCACACTCCCAGGTGCCACACCTTTGGCCCTTTATTATCAATAACAATGTAATGATTCATCCACACATTTGAACATAAACAGAACTCTTTATTAAATGCCCTGTTCATTGTAGGGCCACTCAACATACATGGCACAATCTCATCAGTGTGATGAGACAGGCTCAAGGAAGCATCCATTAAACATCTACCATCCTATCTTGCCACTCCACTGCTCCAGCTGGGGAGTTGCACCAGTGTCTCAGGAGGTTGCGCTGCTTCTTCCCTTCACATGAAGCTCTGTTGAGGCCTTGCACATCCACAGTATCTATCAGGTTGCCTTGCCTCCATTCACCAGGCTCCATGTCCCCATTGTCTTGTTGGAGGTCCACGAGCCTGTTCTGCAACACTGGGTAGCAGGTACGCATGAGATTGTGCAGGATGCAGCAAGCTTCCACGATCCTCCTCACGGTCTGTGGATGATGCTGCATGGTGGTGAGAAGTACCTGGAACCTGTTGTCCAGGATGCCAAAGGCGTTCTCCACCACCTGCCTTGCCCTGAACAGCCTGTATTTGAAGATCCTCTATTCACGGGTGAGGCATGTGGAAGTGTAGGGCTTCATGAGGTAGGTTCTGAGGGAGAAGGCGTTATCCCCCATGATGAAGTTTGGCACATCTTGTGTGTCGTTGGGCAGGGGGTCTGGATCTGGGAAGCCCATGATGAGGTTGCATTCCAGCCCCTCCTTGAGATGACTGGCGTTGTATACCTGGGCATCTGAAGATGACCCGTTGCCTGAGGCATTGATGTACATGGAATTTGTGGTCAGCATCGACCATGGCGAAGAGATGATGCCGAAGAAGCCCTTGTAGTTGAAATAAGTGGACCCCGACTTGGCTGGACCTTTGCAGGCCACGTGCTTGCCATCTATGGCTCCAACGGTGTGGGGGAAGTTTCACTTCTGATACCACTGCTCTGCAACTTTCTTCCAGCCTTCTTCAGTGGAGGGGCACTGGAGGAGCTCCTCCAGGTATTCTTCGATGATGGCCTGCACCACTTCTCTGACCACAATGCTGATGGTGTTGTGTGGCACCCTCCAGCCATACTGCATGCTTCTGTAGGTGGTCCCTGAGGCCAGGTGGTGCAGAGTCAGTGCCACCTTGAGCCCAGGGTCCAGGCTCGGCCGGAAGTTGGTGTTTGCCTTGGTCAACCTGGGTGTCAGTCGCTGCACAACTTTGTCAAACATGGCTGGCGGCATCCTCATGAAGTTCTGGAATGCACGAGCGTCTTCGTTCCTCAGCTCCACCATCAGCTTGTTATATAGACCGTACTCTGCTCTTCTGGCGATCCATCTTCGGGCCCAGACACTTCTTGGCCCCCTCCTTTTCTTCGCTTAGAACAGGTGAAAGAGCCTGTAGATGGCTTTGCACTGTTGTAGAACGATGGTGGCTACCAAAAGGAGTGTGTGATGATCCATGGTGAGATGACTGGATGATGTGGAAGAGCAAGAGCCAGATGAAGGCTGAAGAGGTCTGCACAGCAGGGCTGCTGGACTGAAAGTGAGATCCAGGTGAGTTCCTCCCCCTTTTTATGGGAAATATAGGTTTTCCGCTCAGTGTCCTTTTGCATCCTCTAGGCATCCTGCAGACATCCTAAATATTTGAGATACGTCCCCTCTGCGAATGTTTTTTCTGTTTTAATGCTTTGTATGCGAGCTACATCCGCTTTCATCCTTTCTCCATCCGTGCTACTAACGCTGCGTGTCCGTTCCGTGTCTGTTTCGCTTCCTCCCTTTGTCTGTTTTCCGCTGGAGCTGATTTGAGTTACGCGGATACTCAGCGGATGCCTAGCGGATATAGCAGACGCATAACGGATGATGACAGATGTAGAACGGATATTCCCCGTATGTGGATGCAGAACAGACGCATTGGATACATTTTCCGCTCAAAAAGTTTTATGCAGCTCAAAACTTTTTGAGCAAATGAAATGTCAGTCGACGGATGCTGGACGGATGGAGAGGATGAAAAACGGACGCAGTGAGTACAGAACGGAAGCATCGCGTTAATCAATGGATGGCAAGTATTTCTCTCCATTTTACATCCTCTTTCCATCCGTTGGTGACAGGGGCTTTAAGAGTATGCTATTATGTAACCCTTAGTGATAGAATTTCAATGGTTGTTGTGGTATCTGTTTCCTGATCTGGCCTATCTCAAAGGATTGCACTCATAGATGTTCATTTGTAGGTACATACATACATTTCTACATAAATATCCATGAGCAACTCGCTCATATTAAAAAGCCTCTTGAGGCAAAGTAGTATTCTCTTTCAAAAAACCAACACAACAAACAAAAGTCAATTTCAGCAATCAGCGACCACGTGTTTGAACTATTTCCTTCCATTTTGAGTTTAATCAAAGGAATACAGGCAATATAGATAGAAACCAAAACATAATATATTCCTAATCTAATTTATGAATCATTAAATAAGTTTTCATTATATATATTTTGATATGCACCAATATCATTATTTATATTTGTTAGTTTCAGAGGAAACTCATTGGTTTGGTCACATGATAATTATATCCATTTTTTGTGTATATTATTTCAGAAGACAGAAGTATAATTCTTTAGGTGTTGAACCCTTTTGATAACAGTCATTATTGCATTTAACATTATTATTAATTATAATTGTGATTTCTTACACTATGCAAGAAAGAAATTTGTTTCCTATGCAATAGGAAACAAATATGTCTTTGGCATATATGCAGCTGATTCTGGTATATCAATCTTCAGATGAGAATTTTAGAGCTAGTGGTTCTTATATTGGCCACCGCACCCCAAGAGAAACAATAGTTTCTCTCTAGCTTTTTCTCTAGCCAATCTGAATTAATCTCTACTACCTCTAGAGCTTCTCCCCAAAATCTCTAAAAGATATAAACACTCTATAGTCCTTGAGCTTTCCTATAGGGACTCCTTCTGATATAATAGTCTAAACTCAAGAGTTGAACCATGGTGATCTAACATCAAAGTGGTCTTAAAGCAGCTAGGAGACAGATGTTTATGTTAAATCTCTTTCCATAGGCTTAACTTATAGTCTTTGGGGAGCTACCAGAGAGCTGCATTATATATCTTTTCCTCTTTGCTACACGAAACTACAATATATGAATTTCTTTAAACATAGAAATACTGTTTTTTTTTCTTTTTCTACTTTTGAATAACATAATATCATATTAAGAAACATTTTCTCATGCTTTTGGCCAAAAATAGCACTGCTTTCTTTATATTAATTTATATTAAGTGTAGTGAAATCTTGAACACATCTAATTAGAAATAAAAGGAGTTGAATGTGTCTTTCTCCCAGGTGATGGGTTATAAGAGTGCAGCCTTAATTCTTTCATCCATGTATTCTCACTCAATTTTCCTAATTATTATTTTCTAAATCATGTCTCTCTTGTCTTGATGGATAAACCAATTTAAAATATATAAATTCATTTTTAATACCATGGCCGAATTCCAAAACTATATTGCTTTGCGTTCAATTGCAATATTTCTCTTGAGGCCAAAACAGTATTTTCACAAAGAATAATGCTATGCAAAATAACAGGAAACATACTGTGAATAATGTCTTACATATGAAATTTTAGGTAGTATTGCTAAAATATTACTTGGCTACATGCAAAGTCTAAGAGCCACAAAGAGTCAGTGGTTTGTGCTTTATTACTAATGAGCTAATTTCTCTGCCAAGTGCCAATGAAAGTGACTTCTCATTCCACCCAATTATGAACTTTCTTATGGTCTTTAATTATAAAGTAAAAAAAGAAGAAAATTGTATGTCTCGATCTGATGTTGGAAATTAATTGACTTGAAGGGAACGGAAAGTTTGACTGTTTTGAGTTACTAAAAGGCATTCAAGTTTGTGCAATATTAGTGAAAAGAGAAAACTAATAAAAATATGATTTTTGTTTTGTAAACATGTTCTATAATCATGGTTATAATTGAATATTAATCATGATTTAATGGTTTAATATGTGAATGTAGCCAATTCTAATTTATTATATAAATTATTAAACAACAATGGCGTGGTGGGCTAGTAGTAAAGTTGCTGGCCTCCCACTCATAAGGTAGAGAATTCAATCCTAATGTCAGCAGATACTTTTCTCCTAGGGTACGAAGAAGAAAATCTGTTGCAAACCCTGCATGGCATCAGGAAGGGCATCCAGTCAATAAATGCTCAGCTCCATCCAGTTCCCCCAACTTTACCTTGAATTAAGGTATTACAGGGTGTAAAAAGGGAGTTTTAATGGATTGGTGCTATGTGTGAAGTCAGACAGTGTTGATTTATTCATTAGATTTTTATCCCACCTTTATTACTTTCTCAGTAACTAAAGGTTGCGAACATACACTACCATCTTCCTTCTTCTCTTTTCCCCACAACATCCCTGTGAAGTGAGTTGGGATAAGAGACAGTGACTGGCCCAAGGTCACCCAGCTGGCTTTCGTGTCTAAGGTGGGACTAGTACTCATAGTCTCTTGTTTTCATCCCTGATGCCTTAACTACTAGACAAACTGGCTCTATAATTATATACATTATACTAAGGTAAAATGTCAAACATTGATATTGTCATCCCTCATGTTAAGCATACAAGTTCCTTAATGCATCACTGCACATTCCCCTCCCACCAGGTATAAAAAGTACTTACTTTTGGTTTTGAATCTCTCTCTGTCTTCCCCTTGGAGGAAGGATGTACTTAAGAGAGAACACAGACATAATGTAAGTTTACATTTCTACAATAAAAGAATTATTCTGACCATAAACATTTTTTAAAGTTAATTTTAGCTAGATCCATTAAAGGTTATAAACAAATTGGTAGCAGAGGATGGTTGCCAAATTAACTTGAACAAAACATGTCAGGATCAAAAAATAAAATCATCAGAAAAATCCAGAATTAATACAAGAGCCTTCACCAGACAAATGGCAGATCAACTGACACAATAGGAGCAATAATAGGAACTGATTTGGATGAAGACCCACAACTAAATGCATCTACACCATTCATACCACCCAGGAATGAAACCCTGGAGAAAGACAAAATAACTGACAAAAATGAAGATTTAAAATCAACCCAACTCAGAATCATCAAAATATCAACAAGCAGCAAGGACCCAATCACAGAATTAAGAGCATTCTTTCAAAATACAGACAAACCTCGAACTGAAGAAAGGCAAACAGAGAAAGAAAATAAAACTGCGAGCGCTGAACCGGTAAGTCCTTTACAATCTTGTTTAAACTTACCGGAGTCAGGAAAATATGCTGAGACTACATTTCCAGACTACACAGCTCAAAGCCACAGCTAATAAAAATGGCCGACCAACGACCAATCACTGCAGGAGTTTTGAAATGGAAGGCAGGAAAAAAGGAAAAAGATAACCCTGAAAAGAACGACGAAGGAAGAAACAGGCAGATTGAAAGCGAGTCTAACAAAATAGTTTGTAATGATGGCTGGTCAGTTCTTCACTTGACAAGACGAACAACACCAGATAACAGAGAACCCAAGACTAACACTCAAAATAAAAGTGTTAAGAAGAACTCTCTCTCAGAACAGGAAATCTCAAGAGCAATTGAAACACTCACAGCAGCATTCGGGGCTGCATTCACATCCCCAACTCCAAGACAATCACAGACAATAAACACTGAACTCCCAGCAGACACGTCATCTCCACACAACCCAGCAACCACAGGCAGTGTCCCAGCACCTTCAATCAACATTTGAAAAGCTCCAGAAGTGGCTGCAGTGATCACAGAAGTCACGTTCCCCTTCAATGCATCTCCAGCAGTTATCTCCGATCTCCAAGCAACCCAGAAAGATTTCATAGCTCCATCTTCACTCCCGATGTCCTCACTGGCTTCAGCAACAGTTCTAGTGTCTCCAAGGTACTTACTAGCACAACCAATAGCTCAAACATCCTAAGGGGGATTCCCAATGCTAGGAAACCTCCTCCTGAATCCAGCACAGCTTCAGAATGCTACAGCTCCCCAGTCAGGAATTAAGAATGAAACCATAGCTCCAATGCAATTTTTTAACCCTTCACTTTCTGCAGCAACTCTTCAGGGAACATCCTCCACAGGAAACCAACATAAAATGAACATGGCACAAAATCAGAACATCATGCTTGTACAGTGAGCTCCAGTCACCTTGCGAAAAAAAGGGACAGTAAGTTTTTCGAACTTAACAACATGCATACCAATGCCCTTCTGACAATATGCACACATTCCAGAACATCAACAACAACAATTTTTGAACACCAATCCAGTCCAACACAACATCTTACCTAATGGTTTCCCGAAGCTATGTGTAACAGGTGATAATCTAATGGACTGGGCACAGCAATTTCAGACTGCATTAATGAAGGAGAACGCCCTTTTTCTCATACTGAACCCACCCCAAAAACCATGGTCTATAGAGGTGGAGTGTATTCACCATTGGGTGTTTTGCTTAATGCTGAGGTCCCTTGAACCAGCCATATACCACATCATGCCCAATGCATCCACCATCTCTGAGATTTGGGATAAGATACATAACCTGTTTTATAGCAAAAATAGAAGTACCACTAGCAGAATATCAAGAGAGTTTCATTCTGCTAGATTGAGACCAGGAGTAAGCATGACCGAACATCTGCTCAATTTAAATGCCATGAGATGTGATCTGTTACAAAGGGGTGAGACAATCACAGAGGGAAATTTTATTAGTATTATAATTAATTCCCTCGACTCTAGTTGGGATTATTTTCTTAATCAATTGGATAATCTAAATTATGACATTTCACTCAAAACATTATCAGGAAGGCTGGTGGCTGAGGATAATCTCAGAAAGGATTAAGCTTTGCTTCATAAGGAACACAGGGTTGTAAAAAGAGTTAACTTTTTGGAACAGGTAAATGTGTTACTTGGGTGTTATACACGTGGTTCAAGAGATCACTTTAAGAAGAATTGTCCTAATGTCTTTAAAGGTAGAGAACCCATTAAGCATCCCCTGCCACACTATACAAGTTATCAGAGGGAAAGGTCCAACTCTGGACAAAGATATCAAGGTAGACACCCCAGTAGCCAAAGACACGATGTAAACCCGAGACATAGAAAATCACCAAGCAGGAGTAGGAGATCCAGTTGGGAGAACAATAGGACTGACACTGATTCCGTGAATAGGATCAGAGACATAGAACCAAATCTTGGTGTAAACAGAAGGGAACAGTGTTGGTTAATTGACTCCGGGGCAACAGCACATACATCTTGCAATAGAGAGCTGTTCACCTCTTTAGATGAGGTGTCATTTAACATTAAAGTTGCCAACCAAAAATCCGTGCAGGTGGTTGGGAAGGGGGATGTCCACATCTCCGGTCTTGGAAGAATCAAGGAAGTTCTATTTATACCTGAAATACCATATAACGTCCTATCTGTAATTAAATGAAGCAAAGGTACCAAAATTGAGGTGTTATTTAAGGTCAGCACCATCCAACTTCCCAATGATGGCAAGGAGGTAGGGGATATTATAGTGACCAGTGGGCTATCTTATTTTATACCCACAATAAATAGCACCGCACAAATCATAGCTAATTTATCAAATGATGGTGTTAAGAATGGGAAGGAAGAGAGGGAAAAAGATGATAATGCCAACAGTGACACAAGTGATGGGGAAATAGAAGGAGAAAGTGATAATGATATTAACGATGTAAATGTTGAAAATGTTGTAATCAAAACAAATGACTCAAAGCATATTTCAGTTGGTAAACCTTTACATAATAATTGTGCCCATATTTTGCATAGAAAGTTGGGGCATATTGGTTTTCCCGTTCTTAAAAAGATGTTGAATTGTTCTGAGGGACTCAAAGTAAACAATTGTGAAAATTATTTAGAGTGTTCCATTTGTAAGAATTTAAAATCAGAAGAAAAACCCTGAGCAAAAAATTCAAAAAGGAACACCACACACATTGTTCAGTTGGTACACATGGATCTATTAGGCCCCTTGAAGCCCTCTATTGGCCACAAAAAATATTTTCTCACAATTGTTGACGACCATAGTAGATACAGTTTCGTATATACCCTCAAACACAAGGGGGAAACATTCACCAAGTTTAAAGAATTCTATAAGAGTGTAGAAATCCAACATAACATTAAAATCAAACAGATCGTGACAGACCGCGGTTCTGAATTTCTTTCCAAAGAATTCAGTGACTGGATTAATAAACATGATTTAATACATTTTACAACTTCACCATTTTCTGCTTTTCAAAATGGTGCGGCAGAACGCAGGAATGGCATGTTACAGACAATGGTTAGATGCATATTAGAAGATGCCAGATTAAACTTTTCATATTGGGGAGAGGCTGTCTTATATTCAAACTATACCCTTAATAGAATATGGTCAAGTGTGATACAGAAAACCCCATACGAAATAATGTATAATCAGAAGCCCATACTAGCACATCTCCATGTTTTTGGGGTAACTGCCGACATATACATAGCCAAGCAACTCAGACAAAAAGGAGATGAAGTATCAAAAAAACTCAAATTTGTTGGTTATGAACCAAAAACCAAAGCTTACAGATTCATGGATAGTAATCACAAGATAATCATATCAAGATCAGCAAATTTCCATGAAATCACAAACTGGAGTAAGATCCATTCAAATGAAATAATAATTGGCAAAGACACATTCAAAACTGATCAGAAACAAACACAACTTCACACACAATACAAAAACAAAACCCAACAGAAATAGCATGAAGGTTAGGGAGTGGAAGGAAGGTCACCACAAACTCAAAACCAAAGGTATAGATGAGTACAGTTCAGATGACTCATCGAAAAAAAATATCCCAACCAAAAACATACCCAGGATCTCACTAAGATCTAATAAGGGCAAAATTCCAAATACCTTAAGGGACTACGTGACATCTATTGATACCACCATAACTACACCCAAAAATTATGACATACATGCACTCCCACTAAATGAACAGCTAAAATGGAAAGAGGCCATGCAGATGGAGATGGAAAGTATTAAAAAACTAGAAGTTTATTCCCCCTCAAAGGTTCCAGAGAACAAAAAAATTATCAGTAACAGGTGGGTATACAAAATAAAACCCTTAGAGGATAACAAAAATCTATATATCTGGTGGCACAAGGTTTCTCACAAAAGTTTTCAGACGATTACATAGACATTTATTCACCTACAGTGAGGGCAGAGAGTGTTAAGACAGCCTTAGTTATTGCCTCAATTCTAAATGAACACATGTATCAATTCGATGTACAAACAGCATACCTACACGTACCAATAGATAAGGAATTATATGTCAGAGCACCATAAGGAATTGACTGTAATGAAGGAAAAACCTGGCTACTCAATAAAAATCTCTATGGTCTGCGACAATCAAGTAAGAGATGGTATGATTGTTTTTCCAAAACGTTAAGACTATTAGGTTTCACCACCACATCAGCTGACAAATGTGTATTTATTAAAAGGGAACAAAGTATATGTGAAAAAGTACTTGTCTGTGTCAATGATATATTATACATATGTAAAAGTAAATTTAAATGTGATCAATTCACCAAAAAACTTCAAAAACATTTTTCATTGAAATCTTTGGGAAAAAATGATAAATATTTAAGAGTTCAGATTACCGAATCACATAGTGATTTCATACTATCACAAAAGGAAAAGATATTAGAATTACTGGAGAAATGCAATATGTCTGATGCCAAACCATCATATACCCCCATGCAGACTGGCTTCTTAAAGAACATGTTTAATGATGATGAGGTATCTAAGAACAATACAGTTTATCGACTACAATTGGTTTGTTACTTTGTATAGCCAATTGGACTAGACCAGACATAGCACTATCAGTCAACTTACTCTCAAGAAACGTAAATAACCCAAAAATGTAGCACTGAAATGCAATCAAAAGATTATTGAGATATTTGTAACACACCGCTGATGTAGCTTTTATCACTTAATCCAAATACATCAAGCACACCTAGACTTTCATTTTACGCAGATTCCGATTGGGCTGGAGATGTCAAAACACGAAAAAGTACGTCGGGGTATGTTATTTTTCTGAATGATAGTCCTATCCACTGGTATACCGGAATATAAAAACTTGTATCAACTTCAACTACAGAAGCCGAATTTGTTTGTTTATCAAATGCCAAAAATAACTTAATTTGGTTCGACGATTTATTGATGGACATTTGGAAAGAACCTTCATACCCCATAATCATTCAAGAAGATAATAAAGCAGCAATAGATATATCCAAGGCCAACGTTGTAGGCCATAGATCAAGGCACATCGACATTAAGTACAAGCACGTGAGACAGTTGTCAGAAATTGGATTCATAAAAGCTGTACATTGTGAGAATAAGGAACAAACTCCAGATATTTTGACTAAACCTCTTCCCTCAAAAAAACATTCATACCTGACAAAGAAATTGTGTATAATTATATAAATGGTATATGATAATATCTATGTCAATGTTCCCTCAATGATAAATCAGTTCAACCTTAGAAGGGGAATTGTTAAGGTAAAATGTCAAACTGCTTTATTATATAAGAAAACATCGATATTGCTGTCCCTCATGTTAAGGATACAAGTTCCATGGTGCATCACTGCACATTCCTCTCCCACCAGGTATAAAAAAATACTTACTTTTGATTCTGAATCTCTTTCTCATCTTCTCCCTGAAAGAATGATGTACTTAAAGCCCATGTCACACTGCACCAATGGATGGAAAGAGGATGTAAAACGGAGAAAAACGCTTGCCATCCATTGGTTAACGCGATGCATCCGTTCTGTACTCACTGCATGCATGATTCATACATTCTATCTGTCCAGGATCTGTCTACTGAAATTTCATCCGCTCAAAAAGTTTTGAGCTGCACAAAAGTTTTTGCATGGATGAATTTTCCGCAGCGTCTGTTCTACATCCGCGACACATATGGGGAACAAACATTCTACATCCGTTACACATCCGCTGTATCCGCTCGACATACGTTGCGCATCCCCGCAACTCGCATCTGCTCCAGTGGAAAACGGAAAGAGGGAGGAAGCGAAACAGACATGGAACGTCCGTGCAGCGTTAGTAGCATGGACATAGAAAGGATGTAAGCGGATGCAGCTCGCATATAAAGCATTAAAATGAAAAAAATGTTCATATAGGGGACATATCTCGGATATTTAGGATGTCTGCAGGATGTCTAGAGGATGCGGAAGGACACCTAGTGGAAAACCTATATTTCCTATAAAAAGCAGGAGGAAATCACCTGGATCTCACTTTCAGTCCAGCAGCCCTGGTGTACAGATGTCTTCAGCCTTGATCTTGCCTTTGCTCTTCCACAGCATCCAGTCATCTCCACCATGGATCGTCGCACACTCCTTTTGGTAACCGCCATCATTCTACAACAGTGCAAAGCCCTCTACAGGTTCTTTCACCTGTTCTACATGAAGAAAAGGAGGCGTCCAAGAAGTGTGTGGGTCCAAAGATGGATCGCCAGAAGAGCCGAGTACGGACTGTATGACAAGCTGATAGTGGAGCTGAGGAACGAAGACCCTCGTGCATTCCAGAACTTCATGAGGATGCCACCAGCCATGTTTGATGAAGTTGTGGAGCCTCTGAGACCCATGTTGACCAAGGAAAACATGAACTTTTGGCCCAGCCTGGACCCTGGACTCAAGGTGGCACTGACTCTGCGCCACCTGGCCTCCGGGACCACGTACAGGAACATGCAGTATGCCTGGAGGGTGCCACACAACACCATCAGCATTGTGGTCAGAGAAGTGGTGCAGGCCATCATCAAAGAATACCTGGAGGAGCTCCTCCAGTGCTCCTCCACTGAAGAAGGCTGGAAGAAAGTTGCAGAGCAGTGGTATCAGAAGTGAAACTTCCCCCACACTGTTGGAGCCATAGATGGCAAGCACGTGGCCTGCAAAGCTCCAGCCAACTCAGGTTCCAATTATTTCAACTACAAGGGCTTCTTCAGCATCATCCTCTTTGCCATGGTCGATGCTGACTACAAGTTCATGTGCATCGATGCTTCAGGCAACGGCTCATCTTCAGATGCCCAGGTATACAACACCAGTGACCTCAAGGAGGGGCTGGAAGGCAACCTCATCGTGGGCTTCCCAGATCCAGACCCCCTGCCCAACGACACACAAGATGTGACCTACTTCATCATGGGGGATGATGCCTTCTCCCTCACAACCTACCACATGAAGCCCTACACCTCCAAATACCCCACCCATGGAGAGAGGATCTTCAACTACAGGCTGTCCAGGGCAAGGCGGGTGGTGGAGAATGCCTTTGGCATCTTGGCCAACAGGTTCCAGGTACTTCTCACCACCATGCAGCATCATCCACAGACCATGAAGAACATCTTGGAAGCTTGCTGCATCCTGCACAATCTCATGCGCACCTGCTACCCAGTGTTGCAGATCAGGCTTGTGGACTGCCAACAAGGCAATGGGGACATGGAGCCTGGTGAATGGAGGCAAGGGCGAAACCTGATAGATACGGTGGATGTGCAAGGCCTCAAGAGAGCTTCACATGAAGGGAAGAAGCAGCACAACCTCCTGAGACACTGGTGCAACTCCCCAGCTGGAGCAGTGGAGTGGCAAGACAGGATGGTAAATTCTTAATGGATGCTTCCTTCAGCCTGTCTCATCACAGTGATGAGATTGTGCCATGTATGTTCGGTGGCCCTACAATCAACAGGGCATTTAATGAAGAGTTGTGTTTATGTTGAAATGTGTTGATGAATGATTAAATTTATATTGATAATAAAAGGCCATAGGTGTGGCACCTGGGAGGGTGGACCATACAGTCCCACTATGCTTACACTGGAGGCTTATCTATCCCACTGCTATCCTTACCCATCCCACAGCTAGTACCCATTCCACAGGTATCCCTGCCCACCCCACTGCTATCCTTACCCATCCCACAGCTATTACCCATCCCACAGGTATCCCTGCCCATTCCACTACTATCCTTACCCATCCCACAAGCATGCAAAGGCTTAAACCATTTCTAAAAGTTTGCACCAAGACTTTATTTATGAAAAGAACTGAACCAAGTGTGTGAAGCAAATATAAACTTTATTAATAACAAACTGTAAAAGCAAAATGACCCAAGTAAAGTGTCCCAAGCAAAGATAAAGTCAACAGGTAGCCACCCAGTCTCTGGCACTCTTCTCAGTCACTCTGAGATGTGCCCATGGTATCAGGGGTGAAGGGTCCAGGTGCTGTGGAGGTGTCAGTGGCTGGAGTGCTGGTCTGAGGTGCCATTGGGGTGCCTCGCCCTGAGAGGACAACAGGGAATGGTGTGTGGAGGAAGCTCTCAGATAGCTGGCTCAGTCCTGTGATGTTGAGAGGCCCTTCCTCCATGAGGTGTCAGTCCCAAGACCGATGACAGATGTTCTGAGGCCGGGCTTGGCTGTGGGGTGGAGGAAGGATGAGTGTAATGGGGCTGTCTGGTCTGCAGGTGAGCGAGGTGAGGCATCGGTGGCATCTGTGGTGTCGGTGGCATCTGTGGCATCTGTGGCGTGGGTGGCATCGGTGGCATCGGTGGCACCTGTGGCACCGGTGGTATTAGTGGCATCGGTGGCACCTGTGGTGTGCGATGTACCTGTGCCTGGACTGGGAAGGGCTGCATGTGCTGCTGGAACTCCTGGTAGCCATAGCCTTGGGAGGTGAGGGGCTGTGGAAAGCCTTGGAAGGGCTTTGACATCACCTGGGGTGGAGAAGCAGACCCGGACTGGGTCAGAGCAGATGCAGCTGGGCCTGGAGGGTGGTGCAGAAGACCTGTGATCCTCTTCTTCATCACCTGGTACTGGGATTCAGGCATTTCCATGAGGGTCTGGTTGACGTAGGTGAGGAAGGGCTTTCTGTTAGAGAATGGTATGTCAGACTGTACCAGCTGAGAGAGGAGATCTACACTGCTCTTGATGGTGTCCCTGATCTCCAAGAGAACAGTGTGGCTCTGTCCCTCCAGTCTGGCTCTCTGCCTGCTTTCTTTGGAGGTGGAGCTGGGGGTGGGCTGGTCTCTGGTGGCAGTGGCTTCTTCTTGCTCCAACTGTGTCAGGGGGTCTTCCATGTCTTCCGCCATGGGGAGTGCAGCTGTCGGGGGGGGGGTTCCATCATGGGGCACTCCAAAGATACCTGCCTGCACACAGGAGCTGACTCTTGGCCAGAAGAGGACTGGCAGTCTGTGGGCTGCCTGAGAGAGAGGGTTGACAGAGGGGCTGCTCCTCGGTGGCGGATCTCACCCTCCAAGAAGCTGCACTTGGCTATCACGTAGGTCTCCCGGTCCGTCAGCTTGACCGTGGCCTGGCCAGACTTCTTCAGGTGCAACTTCCCGTACCAGATGTGCATGTGCTTCCACCACCCCAGGAGGACCTCCGAAGTGGAGCCCAGGCTCTCCGCCTTCTCTCTCCAAGCTGCCTGCTTTTTTTTGGTGTCTCAATAGAGCCTGTGTCCCTTCCTCCAGAGGTACTCGTTCTCCCTCAGCCATTCGAGCACTTCCTCCTCATGTTCCTCTGAAATGGAGTACTGTCTCCTCTCACCCTTTTCTCACGAATGCCTCTTCCTCCCTCTGGCAGGGCCTTCTGGGCCCTCATCAGTAGGGCTTTGAGGTTCTAGGGGCTGGTCCACCACACCACCACCACCAGAAGCAGCACCAGCAGGACCAGCAGGACCAGAAGAACCAGCAGGACCAGCAGCACTAGCAGCACTAGCTGCACCAGCAGCACCAGCAGCACCAGCAGGACCAGGAGCAGCACCAGCAGAGTCAGCACCAGCAGAAGCACCAGCACCAGGAGCAGCACCAGTAGAGTCAGCACCAGCAGAAGCACCAGCACCAGCAGAGTCAGCACCAGGAGCAGATACCCGAGCAGAAGCAGAGTCAGCGCCAGGGGGTGGGATGGTGGTCCTGTCCTTCTTGCTAGGGCTGGCAGGAGCACAGGCTTCCTCTTCTTCCCCATGGTTGTTGGCTGAAGATGTGTCTGGCAGCAGGTCTTTCCTCTGAATGGTGACCTGCTTGAGAGCTGCTTCGCTTTATATCCACGGGGCTGATGTAATGCATCCTGCCCGCATGCACAGTGAACGCTTTGCATCTGCTAGGCATCTGCTAGGCATCCGCTAGGCACCCATGATGCATCTGCGTCATCCACGAGGCATCTGCTCTGCATCTGCTCTGCATCCGCTCCTTCCGCTGTGTGTCTGTTTCGCTGTTCTCTCCCGGAAGCCCTGCGGATGTGTCATCCACTTCCATCCGCTTCCATCCACTAGGCTTCCGTTGAGCATCCGCTTAACATCCTCGCTACATCCTCCCCCCGTCCGTTCCTTTCCATTGTTGTCTGCTCTGTTTATGCAAATTTGGGGCACTTTTGAGAGCGTATAACAACAGATGGAAAATTTGTTCGTCCGCTGTGTCCTTTTTACATACGTTTTGCATCCGTCAGCCGATGTGACCTAGCCTTAAGAGAGAACATAGACATAATGTAAGTTTACATTTCTACAATAAAATAATTACTCTGACCATAAACATTTTTTCAAGTTAATTTTGGCTAGACCCATTAAAGGTTATTAACACGTTATGTAAAGTTATATACATATGCTAGAATTTATAATAATAGCAAAGGTATTTTGAGCAAAAGCCTTTCATTTTTTTATAGAAGAATGAGTACAGATTCAATTCCTTAAGAGTTGTCTTGCTATTTTTTCCACAGAATTCATTGCTTACTTAATATTCATAACTTTTTCTTTATTTTTGTCTCTATGTTGCTATGCTATATCTTTAATGGATAACAAACTAGTGTCATGAAATGAAACAGCTTCTATCTAGCGTCAGAAATTCTGATATATTCAGAATCCTTTCCCAAATTATTCTCTTTCTGAATAATTAAGCTTTGACTTGATGAAAACAACTATAGCTATTGAACAAAAATCAAAATAAAAAAATCTGGATTTGCATGTATAATTGTCTTTGAAGAAATTATCAGCATAATTTTGATGAGCACTAGATCAGATCATTAGCCTATTTAATCTAGAAGCTTTTCTGGTTTCTCAGGTAAATGCTTTTTCCAAATCATTATATCTTGCAAATAATGGATCTAGTAATTTATTTAAATTTGTATTAACTTAAATTAGACTTTCCCAACCTGCTGTTTTAAATGTTTGAGGCCAAATTCTAATAATTATTAACCTATGGCTGATGATCCAGAATCCTCGGGATTATTTCCTAGGGTTCTTGATCTTATTATTTTCTCTCCAGAGACAAAGATAAAAAATGGTGAAATTCTGAATTTCTTGCAAAATCTGTAGTTACAAAATAGATACAGAATATTCGTGAGGTTATTCCTTTCTTAAAGTAAGGTGTATCTTATCTTTTCATGCATCAATCAAGTTCCAAGGAATGAGAATTTACCCCATATTAGAAATCATGACTAATCATGACTAAGGGAAGTTAAAGAGTAATAGATGTAATAGAATATACCAGCATTGTTCATTTTGTCATACTAATAAATAAGTACATAATAACCATTTTGAAAAATATTCTAAAGGTCCCTTAAATGAAGTAGAAATATCAAATATTCTTATACAGGTTTCAAAATAGCATTACCCAAGATAACTTTTTAATTTAAAAAAATTGGGTCACTATAATAACTAAAATAAAATATTTATGTCTTGATTTTTTTTCTCCAAGTAATTATAGGATGCAAACTTCCCCAAAGTCTAAATACTTATGTGGTAGAATTACAAACAAATGAATGGAAGAACATAAAATAAATACTTGCCAATCCTTAAATGCAGTGACATGCCCCTCTTTTAGTATCCTCTGGAAAAAGTGATATTCTGTTGCAGCAGAAATAGTAATTAAACCACCAATGCTAGCATAGTAAACATTAGAGGCTTTCTTTAAAATCAGGTCGTAACATGCTGATCATGTTGGGACAAATTTAGTTCACACTCACATGACCATTTTCTCATAATTATCCTGAAATGTAATAAGATATTTCATTATTAATCTGAAACTTTTGCAGAGAAGTTACTGAAATTATCTCTAAATTTATACTTGAGTTACTGGACTCATTATTTCAAACATCTTGGACTGATTCAATATCAGTAATGATTCATTCTTTTGATTAAGAAGTGATTCCATCTGTAGATGTCAGATAATTACTGAGATGACCTATAATGAGAACATTTCACAACTCTCCAACTTAAATATCGTATTCCCTCAACAACATAATGACTTCCTTCTAGATCTTTTTATGGTGTGTTAAACTCCTGGGGTTTATTTTCATGATCATTCCCCATCAAAGATTTCTTCTATCATTTCTTTAGACAAAGAAACACAGTGATTCCATACAATAATAACAACAAAACAGTTTCATGACTTATGATGATATTTTAATGCATTTTCTTCTTGGCACAGACTTCTAAATTCTATTAAAAGGCTATTACATCAGGATTCCAATAAATTATTTCCATACAAAGATTATACCAGATATTCTTCTGAGACAAATTTATGAGAAATACATACAGCATTTAAATTTTTATTAATGTGAATGAATACTTAATTTGGAAAGCCAAAGAGTTATACAGAAAACTTTTTGTTTTGTTTTTCATGTAAGTTGCAGTTTCTTTTCTTATTTCTGTGCTCATGGAATAGAGCAAGTATACAGATCATATAATCTCCACATCAATACATATTTCAGTTTGGTTTTACAGATAGTTA
Organism: Laticauda colubrina; assembly: GCA_015471245.1. Lineage (NCBI taxonomy): Eukaryota > Metazoa > Chordata > Lepidosauria > Squamata > Elapidae > Laticauda > Laticauda colubrina. The sequence goes on from BLBF01000002.1 coordinate 37,682,028, forward strand.
CTGAGAACATTAAAATATTTTCATTCATGCTCATTTTATTAGTTTTTCTGATTGTCTATAGTTTGATTTCCGACCTTCCTTTCCATCCCCAACTGTCTTTCTCATTCTGAATAGCATATATTCTGCTTTATATGATGGCCACTATAATTGTCAATAAATCTTTCTGCTTCTATACAATGTCAACAAATAAATAACTACAATAAAATAACCACATCCTTGTTTGTTTGTGGTAAAATCCAGTTTTTCCAGAAATGTTTGATAACCATTGACAAACATTTCTATTTTTTCCTTCTGAGACTTGTTGTTGCATTTTTAGGGAAATAGGTTTGCTCATTAATTACCATCTTAGCATTAATTCCCTAAGATTTACATTCTTATTATTGTTCAAACAGTTGGAAATAATGAAGAGCAAAATGACAAGCTTATTTTTATAATTTCCCTTCTTAGAGGAAGCATAGCATTTTTGCTTAACAATAATAGATTTTGAATACAATGAACCAAAGCATTCAACTACAATTCAAATATAAAATACCTTTAGTTTTACACATTTATTGTATTAAGAGAATTCTTCTTTATTAATATTAAAAAAGGATAATTATAGCCTCATAATATATGTTTCAATTTTGGATTTTACATTAAATATACATGCTTAAATGAGATGAGAATAATTGAATGAATATCAAAATGAACTCCATACAAGCTAAAAGGCCTGAATTGGACAGAAACCAGACCTGTGGAAATAGCCTCTGTCTAATAATTTCATACAAGTGTGTTAGTTTCTTTGAAGACAACAGAAAAAGGGTCTGAAGAGTTACAATAAAATGACTCAAATCTTTCTGACATTTAGTTGCTCCATGGAAGCAACAAAAAATAGAAAATAGTTTTTTCTGAAGTCCATTCTCTCTTAAAGACTTATTAAAACAATTGGTTTTGATGGTTCTATATCTCCAATGACTCCATGACAAACAAGTCAGGATAGTATATGACATAAACAAACAGTGCCAATTAGTGTAATACATTATTTGCCTAGCCTGTAATTTCACATGGGAGATTCATGATGTAAAAATTTAATAAATAAGTAAAATAAATAAAAGTAAGTTGGTAAATCACATTCCTTGACTTTTCTATGGAACAGGAGAACAATGGACATGCAGATTTATTATGATTATGATTATGATTATGATTATGATTATGATTATTGCTATTATTATTATTATTATTATTATTATTATTATTATTATTATTATTATTCACAAAAACAATGGTGTAGATGAGATGACTATGCTGGGTTTCATATCACAAATCACTAGTCGAACACTTCCCAAGCATTTAGGACTGTGTGATATATCGGCAGATTACACGAGCAGCAGTAGAGTGGCCTTCTGCAATTGACCAATGGTGATTTTGTCCGTGCCAATTGTTTTTAAGTGCTCGCCTAGGTCTTTAGGCACAGCACCCAGTGTGCTGAGCATCATTGGAACCATCTGCACTGGTTTATGCCAGAGTCTCTGCAGTTTGATTTTCAAATCCTGATATTTGGTGATTTTTTTCAAGTTGTTTCTCAATGATTCTGCTATCACCTGGTATGGCAATGTTGACAATCCACACTTTTTCTTTTCCAGAATTGTGATATCTGGGGTGTTTGTTGAGGTAATTCCCCGTTAGGAGAATGAGCGCATACAGGGAGATGTATTTTGAGAGAAGTGTTTGAATAATACACATATAGTACACAGATACACTGTACAGTAAATGTTGGTTTTTACTTCCAGAAAGTTTAAGCAAAGTCCAAACACTGTCCAAAGTCATTCACAGGTTAAATCAGTCAGTTTTCAATCCAGGGAATATCCAAATATCAAAGTCCAGTGTCAAAAAACAGTTCAGTATCAGACTTACATTAAATCCAGTAATATCAGTTTATTAGAAGAAATGGAGCAACAGCAATACTTTCCAACAGAAGGAAACAAAGATACACTCACACTCGCTTCTGAAACTCAGACTAAGGCAAACCAGGCTTCTGGCTCCATCTTATAGCCGTTTGAGAAACCATACCCAATTGCATGCTCTTGCATTCCCTTAAAGAGACAGTGTTAAAATGTCTATCTTGGCTTATATATTTCTAACCCAAATACCTCTCAGGTGACTTATATTCCTAATAGTGTTGTGTTCCAAAACTTTATCAGTCTGTATTCAGAAGTCCCACAGTCATTTTGCATGCTCATTTTTGACCACTTTTTCAGGGTTATGATCCCACCAGTTTTTTTGTTACAGGCAGATGGTAGTTGTGACACAAGTTCCAGTGGATCATCTGAGTGACTATGTTGTGATGTTGTTTGTAGCCAGTCTGAGTGATTGTCTTACAACAGCTCAGCATGTGATCAATGGTTTTGTCCGCTTCTTTGCAGAGTCTGCATTTGGGGTCATCAGCAGATTTTTCTATTCTGGCTTTGATTGCATTTGTTCTGATGGCTTGTTCTTGGGCTGCAAGAATCAGGCCTTCTGTCTCTTTCTTCAGTGTTCTGTTGGTCAGCAATAACCAGATCTTTTCCTTATTTACTTTTCCTTAGATCTTTTCAAGGAACTGTCCATGAAGTGCTTTGTTACACCAGCTGTCAGCCCAAGTTTGCATTGCTGGGACTTCTGGTCAGAGCAAAGTCAGAGTCATAGCAAAATCCACGATCCTGCATGGTTTTGCCTGAGCTCATTTGCTGGAGGGTCCTGATCGGGACCAGAACCACCCTGATGGGATGGTGAAGAAGGGGGAAATCTCCTGGAAGGTCGAGGGGAATCACAACTCCCCTCCCTGACAGGAAAATCCCTCCCAAAGGCAAGCCGCAGCAGTGGTTTGCGGCACTTTGAGGAGCTTCCTATAGTTGACCTCCATCAAAGCTGGTCCAACACTGTCTATTATTATTATTATTATTATTATTATTATTATTATTATTATTATTATTATTATTATTATTATTATTATTAGAAACTCAGTCAAGTGAATATTTAAAAATGTATCACAAATATAATTGACTGGCTCTGATGGTTGATATGGGTTACTGCCAGTATCCTAGGTATCAACCAAGCATCTTCTTAAAATGTATGTTGTTCTGAGTAGCGCAGTCTTTTGCAGTTCCGCTGATGCTATAGGAAGCTGCAACGTCTTGATATATTTTGCAAAATTCTTAGACATGGTACTAAGTGCCCTGATGACAATGGGTTTCACTTCACATATTTCATCCATAATCGCATAGTTGCGATAGCCAAGCCGCAATATTTCATGATTTTTTTCCAGTTTTTTCCTTTGACTCTGGTTTCTCCTGGTACAATTATATCAATAAATTTATGTTTTGTGTTAGGGATAACATTGTTCACCCTAACTGTTTTAGGTGAAATACTAACTATGAATCATGAATTATGAAAACTATGAATTCGACAACTGTGATATCTGGTGTGCTGTGTTCCAAACGATGTTCCATCTGTATTCAAAAGTCCCATAAGATCTTCACCTTTTTATTTTCAACAACTTTTTCCACTTTATGTTCCCATTACTGATATTGATGATGATGGTGGTGATGGTGGTGGTGGTGGTAGTGGTAATGGTGATAATTATGATGATGATATAAAATGGTTCACTGGAAATTGTGTTCCTACATTGTGAGTTCTTTCATCAGGACTTGGTTAAACAGAAGTGTTATCTGAAAATATTGTGTTATTACTACTATTAGTACTTGTGGAAATACTAAGAATTATGGCAATAGCAGTACAAGCAGCATCTCTTCTAATACATTTACCATTTTACTTTAAAAAATTTGCCTTGGAAGGATTGAAAAAAATGATCAACTATTGATTGGTAGGTTCCCTATCATAAAAGGAACGTAGATGGTATCAAAAATCTCTCTAATCCAGATTAATTAGAATTGTTGGATGATCATAAGCAGGAAGTAAATGGAATAACATACCCTCCTGTTACTGGTAGTCCTTGACTTACAATAGTTCATTTAGCGACCATTCAAAGTTACAGCAGCTCTGAAAAAAGTTACTTATGACTGTTTTTCAAACTTACAACCTTTGCAGACTCCCCATGGTCATGTGATCAAAATTCAGATACTTGGCAACTGACTCATATTTATGATGGTTGAAGTGTACCAGGGTCATGTGATCCAGTGGTGAGATTCAATTTTTTTTACTATCGGTTCTGTGGGCATGGCTTGGTGAGTGTGGCAGGGGAAGGATACTGTAAAATCCCCATTCCCTCACCACCCTACTTTGCTTTCCCAACCTGCTTTCCAGCTCCGTTCTCCTGAGCAGACCAACGAAAGAAGACCCAGCCAATGAGCTGGGACTTGGGAGGCAGATGGCGGCAGGGCCAGTTAGAGGTGGTATTTGCCAGTTCTCTAAACTACTCAAAAATTCTGCTACCAGTTCTCCAGAACTGGTCAGAACCAGCTGAATACCACCTCTGATATAATCCCCCTTTGATCTTCAGGTAAGCAAAGATTCACTTAACAACCGTGTTACTAACTTAACAACTGCAGTGATTCACTTAACAATTGTGTCAGGAAAGCTCATAAAATTCACTTAACAAATGTTTCATTTACAAACTTTTGAAATTTTGAGCTCAGTTGTGGTCATAAGCCTATATTAGCAGCAACAAGAGGGTTCTACTCCATTCACATCCTGGTTGTGATCATCCAACATGACAGACAGATGGTGTTTAATATACAGGCAGACAATTTTTTGCCTGATTTAAAGGTACTTATAATTTTTAATTTATCTTGCTATGCAATGTACCTGGGCAGTTACAAAATTAAAAGTACAAGTAAAAAAACTCAGTGATATAAATTTTCTATTACATTGGAATATATCATTGCTATCATTAATCTGTTTGGATTCAGAACTATACAAAACCAACTGATTGATTAATTAATTGATATAGAAATATGAAACAGTTTAACTGGGTAATAAGTACCATGAGTACAATCACTACTTTTCAAATGCTGATAAATTCCTAAAGGCCCTGTCACACTGCCCAACGGATGCAAAACGGACACAACGGACGAGCAAAATGTTCCATCCATTGTTATACGCTCTCAAAAGGGGCAAAAATGTGCATAACCGGAGCGGATAACACGGATGCGGGGAGGACGCAGGGCGGATGGAAAGCGGATATGGAAGGAAGCCCAGCGTATGGAAGCAGATGAGAGCAGGTGGTACATCTGCTGGGCTTCCGGGGGGCCTCAGCAAAGTGGATGCAGACTGGAAAGAGCGGATGCAGAGCGGACGCCGAGCAGATGAAGCGGATGCACAGCGGATGCACAGCGGATGAAGCAGATGCAGAGCGGAAGCCTAGCGGATGCGTAGCAAAAGCCTAACGGACGCCTGGCATTAATTGCACATGCAGGGGGGATGCATTGCGTAAGCCAGGCGGATATAAAGGGAAGCAGCTCACAGGTGGCAAGCATTCGGAGGAAAGACCTGCTGCAGGATACATCGAGTCCTTGCCTGCCCTGCCTGCATGCCTGCCTGCAAGCCTTGCTGCCAGCCTTCCTGCCAGCCTGCCTCCAAGCCTCCTGGCCAGCCTCCCTGCCAGCCTTGCTCTCTACCTGCCTGCCAGCCTTGCTGCCAGCCTGCCTTCCAGCCTCCCTGCCAGCCAGTCTGCCTGCCAGCCTTGGTGCCTGCCTGCCTGCTAGCCTTGGTGCCTGCCTGCCTGCCTGCCTTCCTGCCAGGCTTCCTGCCAGCCTTGGTGCCAGCCTTGGTGCCTGCCAGCCTCCCTGCCAGCCAGAAACCCCACAACCATGGGGAAGAAGCAAAAGTCTCAGCAACCTGCCGCCATCCCTGGCAAGAGGGACAGGGCCACCCTCCCGCCCCCTGTCCCTGACTCTGCTTCTGCTGGGGCTTCTGCTGCTCCGGCTCACTCTTCTGGTGCTGGAGCTTCTGCTGAAGCTGCTCCTGGCAGTGGTGCTTCTGCTGCTGCGTACTCTGCTGAAGCTGCTCCTGGCGGTGGTGCTTCTGCTGCTGCGTACTCTGCTGAAGCTGCTCCTGGTCCTGCTGGTCCTGCTGGTCCTGCTCGTGCTCCTGGACTTGCTCGTCCTGCTCGTCCTGCTCATGCTCCTGGTCCTGCTGGTGCTGCTAGTGCTGCTACTGGGGTTCCTGGTGCTTACTCTGCTGCTGCTGATCCTGGTCCTGCTGATCTTGCTGCTGCTGCTGCTGCTGATGATGATGATGATGATCCTGCTGGTGATGATCATGATGATGATGATGATCATGATCCTGCTGGTGCTGCTGCTGGTGGTGGTTTTGAGGAGCAGCCCCTACTACCTGGGAGCCCCTCTGATGAGGGCCCATCTGGTCCTGCCAAAGGGAAGAAGAGGCGTATGCAGGGACGGGAGAGGAGGCAATACTTCATTGAGGAGGAACACGAGGATGAGGTGCTGGAGTGACTGAGAGAGAATGACTATCTGTGGCAGAAGGGACACCGGCTGTACAGGGACACCAAAAGGAAGCAGGCTGCTTGGAGAAAGAGGGTGGAGAGTATGGGTTACACTTCGGAGGTGCTCCTCGGCTGGTGGAAATACATACACACCTGGTATGGGAAGCTGCACCTGAAGAAATCTGGCCAGGCCACGGTTAAACTGACGGACAGAGAGACCTACGTCATGGCCAGGTGCAGCTTCCTGGAGGGTAAGATCCGCCACCAAGGAGCACCAGGAGCCCCTCTCACAACCCTCTCTCTCCGGCAGCCTGCTAAGACCCAGTACTCTTCCGGCCGAGAGTCAGTCCCTGTCTCCAGGCAGGTTTCTGTGGAGCGTGCCACGGCAGAGAACCCGTGGACAGCTGTTGTAACCATGGTGGAGTGCGTGGAGGACTCCCTGGTGTGCTGGGAGAAAGGAGACATCGAGTCCACCACAGTCGTAGCCGCATCCACTCCCCCCCAGCTCCACCTCCACAGAAAGGCAGAGAGCCAGACATCAGGAGGGGCAGAGCCACACTGTCCAGATGGAGATCAGGGACACCATCCGCACCGGCATAGATCTCCTCTCTCGGCTGGTCAGCACCGACTCCTCATCCTCCAACTGCAAGCCCTTCCTCACCTATGTCAACCAGACCCTCAGGAACATGGAGGAACCCCAGTACCAGGTGGTGAAGGACCGGATCACCGAGCTGCTTCACAACCCTCCAGATCCAGAGGAACCTGCTCCCACCCAGTCCAGGTCTGCTTCTCCACCCCAGGTGATGTCCCTCCCATTCCCACAGGGCTTCCCACAGGTCCTCACCTACCAGGGCTATGGCTACCAGGAAGTCCAGCAGCACAGGCAGCAGCCCTTCCCAGTCCAGGCACAGAGTCATCAGGCGACACTGTTGCCACTGGTTCCACTGATGCCACTGATACACCCACGACAATGATGCCACCGACAACAGCGATGCCACCCACACCAGTACTCACCCAGCTGCAGACCAGACAGCCCTACTACACTACTCCTTCCTCCACCCCACAGCCAAGCCTGGCCTCAGTACATCTCTCATCAGTACTGGGGCTGACATCCCATGGCATGGAGGAAAGACCTCTCAGCATCACGGGTCTGAGCCAGGTGTCTGAGAGCTTCCTCAACACACCATCCCCTGTTGTCCTCTCAGGGCCAGGCACCCCAATGATGATACAGACCAGCACTCCAGCACCACCCACCTCCACAGCATCTGGACACTTCACCCCTGAGACTGGGCACACCTCCGAGTGACTGGGTAGCTGGCTACCTGTGGACTTTATTTGGACACTTGACTTGGGTCATTTTTCTTTTACAGCTTGTTGTTCAATAAAGTTTATCTTTGATTCACACACTTGCTTCATTTCTTTTTTCTAATAAAGTCTTGGTGGAAACTTTTAGAATTAATTTAAGCCTTTGCATGCTTGTGGGATGGGTTAAGATAGCAGTGGGGTGGGCAGGGATACCTGTGGGATGGGTAATAGCTGTGGGATGGGTAAAGATAGCAGTGGGATAGATAAGCCTCCAGTGCAAGCATAGTGGGACTGTATGGTCCACCCTCCCTGGTGCCACACCTATGGCCCTTTAGTATCAATAATAATGTAATAATCATCCACACATGTCAACACAAACACAACTCTTTATTAAATGCCCTGTTCATTGTAGGCCCACCCAACATACATGGCCCAATCTCATCCGTGTGATGAGACAGGCTGAAGGAAGCATCCATTAATCATCTACCATCCTGTCTTGCCACTCCACTGCTCCAGCTGGGGAGTTGCACCAGTGTCTCAGGAGGTTGCGCTGCTTCTTCCCTTCACGTGAGGCTCTGTTGGGGCCTTGCACATCATCAGTGTCTATCAGGTTTTGCCCTTGCCTCCATTCCCCAGGCTCTATGTCCCCATTGCCTTGCTGGAGGTCCACGAGCCTGTTCTGCAAGACTGGGTAGCGGGTGCGCATGAGATTGTGCAGGTTGCGCAATCACGGTCACGGTCTCTGGGCGATGCTGCATGGTGGTGAGAAGTACATGGAACCTGTTGGCCAGGATGCCAAAGGCATTCTCCACCACCCGCCTTGCCCTGGACAGCCTGTAGTTGAAGATCCTCTCATCACGGGTGAGGCATCTGGAAGTGTAGGGCTTCATGAGGTAGGTTCTGAGAGAGAAGGTGTCATCCCCCACGATGAAGTAGGGCACATCTTGTGTGTTGTCGGGCTGGGGGTCTGGATCTGGAAAGCCCATGATGAGGTTGCCTTCCAACCCCTCCTTGAGGTCACTGGCATTGTATACCTGGGCATCTGAACATGAGCCGCTGCCTGAAGCATCGATGTACATGAACTTGTAGTCAGCATCGACCATGGCAAAGAGGACGATGCTGAAGAAGCCCTTGTAGTTGAAATAAGTGGAGCCCGACTTGGCTGGTGCTTTGCAGGCCACGTGCTTGCCATCTATGGTTCCAACGGTATGTGGAAAGTTCTACCTCTGATACCACTGCTGTTCAACTTTCTTCCATCCTTCTTCAGTGGAGGGGCACTGGAGGAGCTCCTCCAGGTATTCTTCAATGATGGCCTGCACCACTTCTCTGACCACAATGCTGATGGTGTTGTGTGGCACCCTCCAGCTGTACTGCATGCTCCTGTAGGTGGTCCCTGAGGCCAGGTGGCGCAGAGTGAGTGCCACCTTGAGCCCAGGTTCCAGGCTGGGCTGGAAGTTGGTGTTTTCCTTGGTCAACCTGGGTGTCCGGTGCTGCACAACTTCGTCAAACATGGCTGGAGGCATCCTCATGAAGGTCTGGAATGCCCGAGTGTCTTCGTTCCTGAGCTCCACCATCAGCTTGTTGTACAGTCCGTACTCTGCTCTTCTCCCGATCCATCTTCGGACCCAGATGCTTCTTGGCTGCCTCCTTTTCTTCCCATAGTAGAGTTCACAGAGCCTGTAGATGGCTTCACACTGTTGCAGAAGGATGGTGGCTGCCAAAAGGACTGTATTACGATCCATGGTTGACATGACTGGATGCTGTGGAAGAGGAAGAGTCAGATGAAGGCTGCAGAGGTCTGCACAGCTGGGCTGCTGGTTTGAAAGTGAGATGCAGACGAGTTGCTCCCCCTTTTTATAGGCAGTATAGGTGTCCCTTTTGCATCCTCTAGGCATCCTCTAGGCATCATCTAGACATCCTTAATATCCGAGATAGGTCCCCTCTGCGAACATTTTTTCCATTTTAAACGCTTTGTTTCCATGCTGCATCCATTCTATATCCGTTCTGCATCCGTTCTGCGTCCGTTCCGCTTCCTCCCTGCGTCCGAGCGGATGTGAGTTGCGCAGATGCGGAACGGATGCCTAGCGGATATAACGGATGCATAACGGATGCAAAATGGATTCCTAGCGGATGCCTAGCGGATGGAGAACGGACGAATTGGATACATTTTCTGCGCAAAAGTTTTCAGCAGCTCAAAACTTTCTGAGCAGATGAAACATCAATGAATGGATGCTGGACGGATAGAGAGGAAGCAAAACGGAGGCAGTGAGTACATCGCGTTAATCAACGGATGGCAAGCTTTTTTGTCCATTTTACATCCTCTTTGCATCCATTGGTGCAGTGTGACAGGGGTTAAGTCAGGTTGGTCAAAAAAGCTCACATTTTGCTCATTGCTGATTGTCATTAAAGCAGCTTGCTTAAATCTCTGCAATGTCCAGGTTTGTAATTCAAAGGTAGCCTTTTGAGAGTAACAAGTACACACACTGAGAGTGGATGGAGAGAACCTTGTGTGAGAAAATATTACAGTTTAATCCCTTTTTAAAGGTGTAAAAATTGATAACTACCATGTGTGTGTGTGTGTGTGTGTGTGTGTGTTATCTCAATCAATAGGTAGCTAGGAGGAGTAGAAACATATAGTTAGTTAATTGTCCCTTAACCATTTGATACAGTCATTATCAATTTTTTACACCTTTAAAAAGGGACTAAACCTACACCAAAAATATAACTTGAAGCTGAGATTGCCAGAGGCTGTCATACTTTGGTCATCTCATGAGAGCTGGCTCACTTGAAAAGTCAATCATGCTAGAAGTGATCAGAATGAAAGGTTCATTCAAGTATGAAAGGTTCCTGATATGTTCTAACTCCAAAGTATTTTTTCTCTTTTATATACATCCATGAAAATAACCCATCTTCTGTGATTCCACAAAATTGTCTGTGCCTGAGTGTTGAACCAATTAATTCTGGCTCTGTTTGTGGTATATGCAAAACCACAGCAAAACAAGCTTTTTAGAAATGTAGATCTATGGAGCTTGTAATTGAATCATTTTCCTATTTGCAGGAATTCTGCTTACTGTGCCTCCAGCCTCCTGGATTTCAGAACTGGGTATGGAAATGTGGATTTATGTTTATATTTTATTGTCCCTCCTGTACCCCAACAAAAAATATTTCAACTGCAGCCAGAGAAATCCTCAGTGTGAAATAAATAAGGTTGTGGGTGAGGCTACATATACAAACAATGTATTTTGTTTCTCTTTTATACAGAGTATATGGTTGAGTGGATTTATTTTATTTTATTTTTTACTGCAGAACCAATGGCAACGCAGGACAAAGAGAAATTTTTTGCTTTGTGTTTTTGGAATTGTGCCAGTCCTTTTAAAGATGTTTGGATTTTTTGTATGGGATTGGAACATTGGATACAGAAGTGCCATTAATTATAAGAAATTAATTGGGAAACCCAGGTTCCTACTTCCCTTTATTTTTTAGGTAAATATGGTCAAACATGATAATAAAATTATAAAATGATCTAATATAAATGATCTTATAAAAAAGTATATGAATAAACATTAACTTCATTTCTTAATCTCATCTCTACCATGTTTTTTTCCTCTACCTTTAGATCATTTCTACTGGAAAAGGGAAGGAGAAAGTTCTGAGCATATCCATGTAGTGTGTGTGCATGAGAGAGAAGGTAGAGTATGATGTAATTTCACAAGTAGCTTTATTTTGCAATTATTTCAAGTCAGTAATATTGAATTCAATTAATATAATGTTTCTTCATCTTATTTTTATACTACCACTCTACCAACATAATTATGGCAAAGTGTAGCTTAAGCACACAATAAAATACATTATTTTACTAAGTATAAGTACAGATATAACTTAAACTAACAAAATTATACTGATCTAGAGTTTTCCCAACAATAAGATATCACAATGAAAAGTACTTCTCAATAGCTCCCTTTCTACTTGGTAGATAATTTTTGGTAGGATATACTGATGTTCAGAAGCAAGCTACTCTAAGGGGTAGGGACCACCAAACCACTGACTTTGGATTTCTTTGTCCAAATCACTCATGGGGGGAGGGGGGGAAACCATCCAGTGGTGGTATTCTACCTGTTCAGCCTGGTTCGACCAAACCGGTAGCTCCGGCAATCAGTAAGTAAACTGATTCACAATTCTATGATCAGCAACTGGGCCCTTCCACTCTGCTCCAGCTTTATACTGATCTTTAAGGCCCTGTCACACTGGCCGATGGATGCAAAATGTTTGTAAAAGGGACACAGCGGACGAGAAAAATGTTCCATCCGTTGTTATCCGCTCTCAAAAGGGGAAAAATTTGAACAACCAGAGCGGACAACACGGAAAGGAATGGACGGGGGGAGGATGTAGGGCGGATGGAAAGCGGATACTCCATGGAAGCCTAGTGGATGGAAGCTGATGAGAGCGGAAGGCACATCCGCAAGGCTTCCGGGGGAGTACAGCAAAGCGGACACGGAATGGAAAGAGCGGATGCAGAGCGGACGCCGAGCGGATGAAGCGGATGCCGAGCGGAAGCCTAGTGGATGCCTAGCGGAAGCCTAGCGGATGCCTAGCAGATGCCTAGTGTTCACTGCGCATGCGGGGAGGATGCATTGCGTCAGCCCCATGGATATAAAGGGAAGCAGCTCCCAAGCAGGTCACCATTCAGAGGAAAGACCTGCTTCCAGACAAAGCTTGCCAGCCTGCCTGCCAGCCAGCCGGCCAGCCAGCCAGCAACCCCACAACCATGGGGAAGAAAAGGAAGCCTCTGCCATCTGCTGCCAGCCCTGGCAAGAGGGACAGGGCCACCCTCCCACCCCCTTTCCCTCACTCTGCTTCTGCTGGGGCTTCTGCAGCACAGGCTCTCTCTTCTGGGGCTGGGGCTTCTGCTGATGCTGCTTCTGGAGGTAGTGCTTCTGCTGGTGCTTACTCTGCTGATGCTGCTTCTGGCAGTGGTGCTTCTGCTGGTGCTTACTCTGCTGGCACTGCTCCTGGTGCTGGGGCTTCTACTGGGGCTTACTCTGCTGGCGCTGCTCCTGGTGCTGGTGCTTCTGCTGGTGCTTACTCTGCTGGCGCAACTCCAGGTGCTGGTGCTTCTGCTGGTGCTTACTCTTCTGGCGCTGCTCCTGGTGCTGGTATTTCTGCTGGTGCTTACTCTGCTGGCGCTGTTCCTGGTCCTGCTGGTTCTGCTGGTGCTCCTGGTCCTGCTGGTGCTCCTGGTCCTGCTGGTGCTCCTGGTCCTGCTGGTGCTCCTGGTCCTGCTGATCCTGCTGGTGCTCCGGGTCCTGCTCCTGGTCCTGCTGGTGCTGGTGCTGCTGGTGCTGGTGCTGGTGCTGGTCCTGCTGATGCTCCTGGTCCTGCTCCTGGTCCTGCTGGTGGTGGTGTGGAGAAGCAGCCCCTACAACCTCGAAGCTCTTCTGATGAGGGCCCAGAAGGCCCTGCCAAAGGGAGGAAGAGGCAGACGTGAGAACGGGAGAGGAGGCAATACAACATAGAAGAGGAACATGAGGATGAGGTGCTGGAGTGGCTGAGGGAGAACGAGTATCTATGGAGGAAGGGACACAGGCTCTATCGCGACACCAAAAGGAAGCAGGCTGCTTGGAGAGAGAAGGCGGAGAGCCTGGGCTACACTTCGGAGGTGCTCCTCAGCTGGTGGAAGCACATGCACACCTGGTATGGGAAGCTGCATCTCAAGCAATCTGGCCAGGCCATGGTCAAGCTGATGGACAGAGAGGCCTACGTGATGGCCAAGTGCAGCTTCCTGGAAGGTGAGATCAGCCACCAAGGTGCAGCCCCTCTCACAACCCTCTCTCTCAAGCAGCCTGCTGAGAGCCAGTCTGCTTCTGGCAGAGAGTCAGCTCCTGTCTCCAGGCAGGTATCTGTGGAGCGACGGAGACCCCCCCGACAGCTGTACTACCCATGGCGGAGCACATGGAGGATCCCCTGACACAGTGGGAGAAAGGAGATGGCACTTCCACCACAGCCCAGCCCGCATCCACCCCCAGCTCCACCTCCACAGAAAGGCAGAGAGGCAAACAGGAGGGGCAGAGTGACACTGTCCTGATGGAGATAAGAGACACCATCAGGAGCAGCATAGATCTCCTCTCTCAGCTGGTCCACACTGACTCCTCATCCTCCAACCGCAAGCCCTTCCTCACCTATGTCAATCAGACCATCATGAACATGGCGGAACCCCAGTACCAGGTGGTGAAGGACAGGATCACCGATCTGCTTCACAACTCTCCAGACCAAGATGAACCTGCTCCCACCCAGTCCAGGTCTGCTCCTCCACCCCAGGTGATGTCACTGCCCTTCCAAGGCTTTCCACAGGCCCTCGCCTACCAAGGCTATGGCTACCAGGAGGTCCAGCAGCACAGGCAGAAGCCCTTCCCAGTCCAGGCACATGTACATTGGACGCCACCGGTGCCACTGATGCCACCGATGCCAGCCATGCCACGAATGCCACCCACGCCACCGATGCCACCCACGCCACCGATGCCACCCATGCCACAGATGCCACCCACGCCAGTCCTCACCCAGCTGCAGACCAGACAGCCCCACTACACTGCTCCTTCCTCCACCCCACAGCCAAGGCCAGCCTCAGTACATCTGTCATCGGTATTAGGGCTGACACCTCATGTCATGGAGGAAGGGGCTCTCAACATCACAGGACTGAGCTAGCTCTCTGAGAGCTTCCTCAACACACCGTCCCCTGTTGTCCTCTCGGGGCCAGGCCCCCAGTGGCACTTCAGACCAGCACTCCAGCAGCAGCCACCTCCACAGCACCTGGACCCTTCACCCCTGAGACTGGGCACACCTCTGAGTGACCAAGAAGAGTTCCAGAGACTGGGTGGCTACCTGTAGACTTTATTTCTGCTTTGGACACTTGACTTGGGTCATTTTGTTTTACAGCTTGTTATTAATAAAGATTATCTTTGCTTCACACACTTGCTTCATTTATTTTATTAAATAAAGTCTTGGTGGAAACTTTTAGAAATGGTTTAAGCCTTTGCATGCTTGTGGGATGGGTAAGGATAGCAGTGAGATGGGCAGGGATACCTGTGGGATGGGTAATAGCTGTGGGATGGGCCGGGATACCTTTGGGATGGGTAATAGCTGTGGGATGGGCAGGGATACC
>BLBF01000002.1:37703945-37716198 GCA_015471245.1 Laticauda colubrina
CTTCCTGCCAGGCTTCCTGCCAGGCTTCCTGCCAGGCTTCCTGCCAGCCTTGGTGCCTGCCAGCCTCCCTGCCAGCCTCCCTGCCAGCCAGCAACCCCACAACCATGAGGAAGAAGCGAAAGCCTCAGCAACCTGCTGCCATCCCTGCCAAGAGGGACAGGGCCACCCTCCCGCCCCCTGTCCCTGACTCTGCTTCTGCTGGGGCTTCTGCTGCGCGGGCTCGCTCTTCTGGTGCTGGAGCTTCTGCTAAAGCTGCTCCTGGCGGTGGTGCTTCTGAAGCTGCTCCTGGTGGTGGTGCTTCTGCTGCTGTGTACTCTGCTGAAGCTGCTCCTGGTCCTGCTGGTCCTGCTAGTCCTGCTGTTCCTGCTGATCCTGCTCGTCCTGCTGGTCCTTCTCGTGCTCCTGGTCTTGCTCGTCCTGCTCATCCTGCTTGTACTCCTGGTCCTGCTGGTGCTGCTGGTGTTGCTGGTGCTGGTGCTGCTGGGGCTCCTGGTGCTTACTCTGCTGCTGCTGATCCTGGTCCTGCTGATCCTGCTGCTGCTGCTGATGATGACGATGATGATGATGATGATGATGATGATCCTGCTGCTGCTGCCGCTGATAATGACGATGATGATGATTATGATCCTCCTGGTGATGATGATGATGATGATGATGATGATGATGATGATGCAGATGATCCTGCTGGTGCTGCTGCTGGTGGTGGTGTGAAGGAGCAGCCCCTACTACCTGGGAGCCCCTCTGATGAGGGCCCATCTGGTCCTGCCAAAGGGAGGAAGAGGCGTATGCGGGGACAGGAGAGGAGGCAATACTTCATTGAGGAGGAACATGAGGATGAGGTGCTGGAGTGGCTGAGAATGACTATATGTGGCGGAAGGGACACCGGCTGTACAGGGACACCAAAAGGAAGCAGGCTGCTTGGAGAGAGAGGGCGGAGAGTATGGGTTACACTTCGGAGGTGCTCCTCGGCTGGCGGAAGCACACGCACACCTGGTACGGGAAGCTGCACCTGATGAAATCTGGCCAGGCCACGGTTAAACTGACGGACAGAGAGACCTACGTCATGGCCAGGTGCAGCTTCCTGGAGGGTGAGATCCGCCACCGAGGAGCACCAGGAACCCCTCTCACAACCCTCTCTCTCCGGCAGCCTGCTGAGAGCCAGTCCTCTTCTGGCCGAGAGTCAGTCCCTGTCTCCAGGCAGGTTTCTGTGGAGCGTGCCATGGCGGAGAACCCCTGGACAGGTGTTGTCACCATGGTGGAGCGCATGGAGGACTCCCTGGTGTGGTGAGAGAAAGGAGACATCACGTCCACCACAGCCATAGCTGCATCCACCCCCCCCCCAGCTCCACCTCCACAGAAAGGCAGAGAGCCAGACAGCAGGAGAGGCAGAGCCACACTGTCCTGCTGGAGATCAGGGACACCATCCGCACCAGTATAGATCTCCTCTCTCAGCTGGTCAGCACCGACTCCTCATCCTCCAACTGCAAGCCCTTCCTCACCTATGTCAACCAGACCCTCAAGAACATGGAGGAACCCCAGTACCAGGTGGTGAAGGACCGGATCACCGAGCTGCTTCACAACCCTCCAGATCCAGAGGAACCTGCTCCCACCCAGTCCAGGTCTGCTCCTCCACCTCCACCACAGGTGATGTCCCTCCCATTCCAAGGCTTCCCACAGCCCCTCACCTACCAGGGCTACGGCTACCAGGAGGTCCAGCAGCACAGGAAGCAGCCCTTCCCAGTCCAGGCACAGAGTCATCGGACGACACCGTTGTTCCACTGATGCCACTGATGCCACCCACGACAATGATGCCACCGACGACAGCGATGCCACCCACGCCAGTCCTCATCCAGCTGCAGACCAGACAGCCCTACTACACTACTCCTTCCTCCACCCCACAGCCAAGCCTGGCCTCAGTACATCTCTCATCAGTACTGGGGCTGACACCCCATGGCATGGAGGAAGGACCTCTCAGCATCGCGGGTCTGAGCCAGCTGTCTGAGAGCTTCCTCAACACACCGTCCCCTGTTGTCCTCTCGGGGCCAGGCATCCCAATGACGATACAGACCAGCACTCCAGCACCACCCACCTCCACAGCACCTGGCCCCTTCACCCCTGAGATTAGGCACACCTCCGAGTGACCAATAAGAGTGCCAAAGACTGGGTAGCTGGCTACCTGTGGACTTCATTTGGACACTTGACTTGGGTCATTTTTGTTTTACAGCCTGTGGTTCAATAAAGTTTATCTTTGATTCACACACTTGCTTCATTTCTTTTTTTGTAATAAAGTCTTGGTGGAAACTTTTAGAATTGGTTTAAGCCTTTGCATGCTTGTGGGATGGGTTAAGATAGCAGTGGGGTGGGCAGGGATACCTTTGGTGTGGGTTAAGATAGCTGTGGGATAGATAAACCTCCAGTACAAGCATCGTGGGACTGTAAGGTCCACCCTCCCAGGTGCCACACCTTTGGCCCTTCATTAGTAACCATTGATCCACACATTTGAACATAAACACAACTGTTTATTAAATGCCCTGTTCATTGTAGGCCCACCCAACATACATGGCCCCATCCCATCCGTGTGATGAGACTGGCTGAAGGAAGCACCCATTAATCATCTATCATCCTGTCTTGCCACTCCACTGCTCCAGCTGGGGAGTTGCACCAGTGTCTCAGGAGGTTGCGCTGCTTCTTCCCTTCACGTGAGGCTCTGTTGGGGCCTTGCACATCCTGAGTGTCTATCAGGTTTCACCCTTGCCTCCATTCCCCAGGCTCCATGTCCCCATTGCCTTGCTGGAGGTCCACGACCCTGTTCTGCAAGACTGGGGACGATGCTGAAGAAGCCCTTGTAGTTGAAATAAGTGGAGCCTGACTTGGGTGGTGCTTTGCAGGCCACGTGCTTGCCATCTATGGCTCCAACGGTGTGTGGGAAGTTCCACCTCTGATACCACTGCTCTGCAACTTTCTTCCATCCTTCATCAGTGGAGGGGCACTGGAGGAGCTCCTCCAGGTATTCTTCGATGATGGCCTGCACCACTTCTCTGACCACAATGCTGATGGTGTTGTGTGGCACCCTCCAGCCATACTGCTTGCTCCTGTAGGTGGTCCCTGAGGCAGAGTGAGTGCCACCTTGAGCCCAGGTTCCAGGCTGGGCTGGAAGTTGGTGTTTGCCTTGGTCAACCTGGGTGTCAGCTGCTGCACAACTTCATCAAACATGGCTGGAGGCATCCTCATGAAGTTCTGGAATGCCCGAGTGTCTTCGTTCCTGAGCTCCACCATCAGCTTGTTGTACTGGATGCTTTGGAAGAGGAAGAGTCAGATGAAGGCTGCAGAGATCTGCACAGCTGGGCTGCTGGGCTGAAAGTGAGATGCAGACGAATTGCTCCCCCTTTTTATAGGCAGTATTGGTGTTCCTTTGCATCCTCTAGGCATCCTCTAGGCATCCTCTAGATATCCTTAATATCCGAGATAGGTCCCCTCTGCGAACGTTTTTTCCATTTTTTAACACTTTGCTTCCGCTAGGCATCCGTTCTGCATCCGTTCTGCATCCATTCTGCGTCCTTTCCGCTTCCTCCATGCATCCGAGCGGATGCAAGTTGCGCGGATGCACAGCGGATGCCTAGCAGATATAGCGGATGCATAACGGATGCATAATGGATGCAGAACGGATGCCTAGTGGATGCAGAACGGACGCATTGGATACATTTTCCGCACAAAAGTTTTGAGCAGCCCAAAACTTTCTGAGTGGATGAAACGTCAATAAATGGATGCTGGACGTATTGAGAGAAAGCAAAATGGAGGCAGTGAGTACATCGCATTTTGCAATGGATGGCCAGCTTTTTTGTCCATTTTACATCCTCTTTGCATCCGTTGGTGCAGTGTGACAGGGGCTTTATATTCAGATTCAAATGGTTTGGTTTGCTAAGAGCAGAAAACTTGGGGAAAACGAACTGATTAAAATTGTTTGACACCCCCTCAAAAAAAGCTTTATTTGGTTAATTTCCAATCAATTTGGTTAATTTCCCTTCTTTATACAGTGACATGATATGAGGGAACAGTCATTGAGCATGTGCAAACCTTATATAAGATCCTGTTACAAACAGGAAACAAAAACAAATATGCTCTGGCTGCCATACTTTAAAATAAATATGCTTAAATTCATTATGCTAAATGCATGTGAAATTCAGAACAGTCCTATAAGCCTTTTTCCTAGTACACTGTATATTTTGTGACTTAAGACATTGAAATGTGAATACCTGTTTTGTGAATTTATATAGCCAAATACTATTTGTACATAATCTTAGTCAGAAACCTTACAGAACAGAATAACAGTTGGAAGGGACCTTGGACATCTTCTAATCCAACCTCCTGCTCAAGCATTCCAGAAAAGTGGCTTTGTTGCCCTATTGGTCGGGTCTCTTCTTAAAAACTTCCAGTGATGAAATAATCATAACTTTTGAAGGCAAACTGTTCTACTGGTTAATTTTTTCTCCCTATTATGAAGTTTTTCCTTAATTTGCTTGTTTTCTTGATTAGTTTCCATATATTGTTTCTTCTCTTGCCTTCTGATGCTTTGAAAAATAGGTTGACCCTCTCTTCTTTATGGCAGCCCTCAAATAGTGGAACATAGCAATCATGTGACCCCTATTCCGGGGTGGGCTGCTGGGGGTTCACAGGGGTTCAGGAAAGCCCCTAGCTAAGATTCTGTGCAGTTTGGAGAACTCTCAAATTCCACTCCTGGCTGACCCCGTCCACCCCGCTCCTCCCAGGAGTCCCCAGGAAGCCCACTTTGGATGCAGGTAAGTGCAGGGCATGCCCAGAAGCTTGGGGAGACTGAAAAATATGCCTCCCAGAAGCTTTCAGAGAGCCCCTGGAGGCCGGGAGGCTATTTTCACACTCTCAGAGACTCGAAGAGAGCCTTCAGAGCCTGAGGAAGGCAATACCTCTCCCCCCACTGTGGTGCAGGAGGCCAACTAGGCCATGCACACCATGGCCATGCCCACCCAGCAACCAGGCAGAACACCCTTTGCTAAAATTTTTGAAGCCCACCCCTAACCTATTCCTTCTATTCACTAGACTAGACATTCCCAATTCCTGCAACTGTTCTTCATATGTTTTAGCCTCCAGCCCTGTAATCCTCTTTGTAGCTCTTTTCTTCATTCTTTTCAGTCTCAACATTGATGAATATAAATGTAATTATGCCTTAATCTTGATCATATATTTTAATACTGAATTCTAGTCACTCTTATTTGCACATAGAAGGCATTGGACACAAGGTATAAAGCTCTTATATTAAACATATTCTTTGCATTCAGAGTTGTTATATTATTTGAGTTTTAGAAACTGAATACAGTAGTTAATGCTAACTTGTTGCATTCTTCTCCAACTTGTAAGTTTCTCAAGTTACCCTTTTTAAAGGTGTTAAAAAATTAATTTTTCTCCATATCTATGCAAGGACATTTCCACATTTTAACTCACATCTCTTTTTGTCTATTAATAGTTGTGTAACTATTAATAGTTTGTCTATTAATAGTTGTGTAAAAAAGCATTGCGAAGTTATTTAACTATCTCATCACAAATGTAGCATTTTTTTAAAAAAAAAATAATACTTTTATGTGAATTTACTGAGTTTAGCAGTTATTTGTGGCTTTTTAAAATGTCATTACGGGTAGTTATGGCTCCACCATAAACCAATATATTCTAGATTCTACAACCTGCCAAAATATATATTCACAATCCAAAGCCTATGTAAATTAAAAAAATATTTTCCCAGTGGGCAGAAAGCCAATACTAGACAAAGTCCAAAAATTAAGATAAAGCTGTGAAAAATATACACTTGTCCAAATTTTCATTTTACTTTTTTGTTAACAATTAATATATGGACATATTTATATGGGAGAAGATGAAATTTAAAACACCTGACTTAAAGCCAGCTTAAATTTAACAATAGTTTGAATTGAATTTGAACACATGTTGGGAATCACTGCATGTAGTCTGGTTGGCCAGAAACATTCCCATTTGGGACATCAAGTCTAACCTTCTGCTCAGTACAGAAATCCAAATTAAAACATTCAAGTCAGATTACTTTGTGGCGTCCATTAGTGCACATTCAATAAGAGGACTAAGCACTTCTCTAGATAATTGGTTCTACAATAAATTGCTCTTGCTATTAAGAAAGTTTTTTTTTCCTAACCTTTATTCATTTCTTACATATCTGTTACTGTTATGGGTACATTTCTATACCCATTATTCCAAGTTCATTCTCCATTCCAGAATGAACTTCTTACGTGAAATATCCTTTGACATTTCTTGTAATATAGTTTCATGTACAATTTATCACAATTTCAGTGTGGAATTATAAGACCATGGCTGCTTATATATTCGTGAATGGAGAGAGAGAGATTTTGCAGTTTTTTTTTCAGAGGCCTTCAAACTTGGCAACTTTAAAACCTGTGGACCTCAACTTTAAAACCTGTGGACCTCAACTGGGAAGTCCACAAGTCCCAAAGTTTGTTTGTTTATTTATTTATTTAGTTAGTTAGTTAGTTATTTTGTCAAGCAATTATAAGATAACAGGTATATGTATAAACATAGTTATGAATACATGAAATGAGTACATAGAAGAAAAATAAAAGAAACAGTAGGACTGGGACAATAGGCATGTTGGTGTGCTTATGCACACCCCCTACAGACCTCTTAGGAAAGGGGTGAGATCAATAGTAGACAGTCTAAGGTCAAAGTTTTTGGGGTTGGGGGAAGAAACCACAGAGTCAGGAAGAGTATTCCAGACATTTACCACTCTGTTGCTGAAGTCATATTCCCTGCAATCAAGTTTGGTGAAATTAACCTTGAGTTTGTTTCTATTGTGTGCTCTTGTGTTGTTATGGTTGAACCTGAAGTATTCATTGGCAGGTAGGGCAATGCAATGTATAATTTTATATTCTATACTAAAAACCATGTCACACTGCACCAACGGATGGAAAGAGGATGTAAAATGGAGAGAAACACTTGCAATCCGTTGGTTAACGCGATGCTTCCGTTCTGTAGTCACTGCCTCCGTTTTTCTTCCTCTCTATCCATCCAACATCTGTCGACTGAGGTTCCATCCGCTCAAAAAGTTTTGAGCTGCTCAAAACTTTTTGAGCGGAAAATGTATCCAACGCATCCGTTCTGCATCTGCTAGGCATACGGGGAACATCCGTTCTGCATCCGTCGTCATCCATTACGCGTCCACTACATCCGCTAGGCATCTGCTGCACATCCGCGCAACTCAAATCTACTCCAGCAGTAAACGGACACAGGGAGGAAGCGGAACGGATGCAGAAGGGACGCGCAGTGTTAGTAGCACGGACGGAGAAAGGATGAAAGAAGATGCAGCTCGCAAAGAAAGCATTTAAAACGGAAAAAACGTTCACAGAGAGGATCTATCTTGGATATTAAGGATGCCTAGAGGATGCCTAGAGGATGCAAAAGGACACATAGTGGAAAACCTATATTGCCTATAAAAAGGGGGAGCAACTCACCTGGATCTCACTTTCAGATGAGCAGCCCTGCTGTGCAGACCTCTGCAGCCTTGCTCTTGTTCTTCCTTTTCCACAGCATCCAGTCATGTCCACCGTGAATCGTAACACAGTCCTTTTGGTAGCAACCATCATTCTGCAACAGTGCGAAGCCATCTATAGGCTCTTTCAACTCTACCACAGGAAGAAAAGGAGGTGGCCAAGAAGCATCTGGGTCCGAAGATGGATCAGGAGAAGAGCAGAGTATGGACTGTAGAACAAGTGGAGCTGAGGAACGAAGACCCTCGTGCATTCCAGAACTTCATGAGGATGCCTCCAGACATGTTTGACGAAGTTGTGGAACGACTGACACCCAGGTTGACCAAGCAGAGCACCAACTTCTGGCCCAGCCTGGAACCTGGGCTCAAGGTGGCGCTGACTCTGCGCCACCTGGCCTCAGGGACCACCTACAGGAGCATGCAGTACGACTGGAGGGTGCCACACAATACCATCAGCATTGTGATCAGAGAAGTGGTGCAGGCCATCATCGAAGAATACCTGGAGGAGCTCCTCCAGTGCCCCTCCACCGAAGAAAGCTGGAAGAAAGTTGCAGAGCAGTGGTATCAGAGGTGGAACTTCCCCCACACTGCTGGAGCCATAGATGGCAAGCACGTGGCCTGCAAAGTGCCACCCAAGTCGGGCTCCCTTATTTCAACTACAAGGGCTTCTTCAGCATCATCCTCTTCGTCATGGTCAATGCTGACTACAAGTTCATGTACATCGATGCTTCAGGAAACGGCTCATCTTCAGATGCCCAGGTATACAACGCCAGTGTCCTCAAGGAGGGGCTGGAACGCAACCTCATCATGGGCTTCCCAGATCCAGACCCCCTGCCCAACGACACACAAGATGTGCCCTACTTCATCGTGGGGGATGACGCCTTCTCCTTCAGAACCTACCTCATGAAGCCCTACACTTCCAGATGCCTCACCCGTGAAGAGAGGATCTTCAACTACAGGCTGTCCAGGGCAAGGCGGGTGGTGGAGAAGACCTTTGGCATCCTGGCCAACAGGTTCCAGGTACTTCTCACCACCATGCAGCATCGCCCAGAGACTGTGAGGAACATCGTGGAACCTTGCTGCATCCTTCACAATCTCATGTGCACCCGCTACCCATTGTTGCAGAACAGGCTCGTGGACCTCCAACAAGGCAATGGGGACATGGAGCCTGGGGAATGGAGGCAAGGGCGAAACCTGATAGACACTGAGGATGTGTAAGGCCCCAACAGAGCCTCACATGAAGGGAAGAAGTAGCGCAACCTCCTGAAACACTGGTGCAGCTCCCCAGCTGGAACAGTGAAGTGGCAAGACCGGATGACAGATGATTAATGGATGCTTCCTTCAGCCTGTCTCATCACACTGATGAGATTGGGCCATGTATGTTGGGTGGGCCTACAATGAATAGGGCATTTAATAAAGAGTTGTGTTTATGTTGACATGTGTGGATGATTGATTACATTATTATTCATAATAAAGGGCCATATGTGTGGCAGCTGGGAGGGTGGACCATACAGTCCCACTATGCTTGCACTGGAGGTTTATCTATCCCACAGCTATCTTAACCCATCCCACAGGTATCCTAATCCATCCCACAGGTATCCCTGCCCACCCCACTGCTATCTTATCCCATCCCACAAGCATGCAAAGGCTAAACCATTTCTAAAAGTTTCCACCAAGACTTTATTTACAAAAATAAATGAGGCAAGTGTGTGAAGCAAAGATAATATTTATTAATAACAAGCTGTAAAAGAAAATGGGAAGGAGGAAGCTCTCAGACAGCTAGCTCAGCCCTGTGATGTTGAGAGCTCCTTCCTCCATGCCATGTGGTGTCAGCCCCAGTACTGATGAGAGATGTACTGAGGCCGGGCTTGGCTGTGGAGTGGAGGAAGGAGTAGTGTAGTGGGGCTGTCTGGTCTGCAGCTGTGTGAGGACTGGCGTGGGTGGCATCGGTGATGTGGGTGGCATTGGTGGCGTCGGTGGCATCAGTGGCATGGGTGGCATCGGTGGCATCAGTGGAACCGGTGGCAACGGTGGCATCTGATGAACCTTGTGCCTGGACTGGGAAGGGCTGCTGCCTGTGCTGCTGGACCTCCTGGTAGCCGTAGCCCTGGTAGATGAGGACCTGTGGGAAGCCTTGGAATGGGAGGGACATCACCTGGGGTGGAGGAGCAGACCTGAACTGGGTGGGAGCAGGTTCCTCTGGATCTGGAGGGTTGTGAAGCAGCTCGGTGATCCTGTCCTTCACGACCTGGTACTGGGGTTTCGCCATGTCCGTGAGGGTCTGGTTGACATAGGTGAGGAAGGGCTTGTAGTTGGAGGATGAGGAGTCAGTGTGGACCAGCTGAGAGAGGATATCTATGCTGCTCCGGATGGTTTCTCTTATCTCCAGCAGGACAGTGTGGCTCTGCTCCTCCTGTCTGGCTCTCTGCCTTTCTGTGTAGGTGGAGCTGGGGCTGGATTCGGGTTGGACTGTGGTGGAAGTGCCATCTCCTTTCTCCCACTGTGCCAGGGAGTCCTCCACGCGCTCTGCCCCAGTTAGAACAGCTGTCCGCGGGTTCTCCGTCGTGGCACGCTCCACAGACACCTGCCTGGAGACAGGAGCTGACTCTTGGCTGGAAGACGAGTAGAGGAGTGGATAAATCTTCTTGTGAAATATTTCTGGTCTTTCTCAACTGAATTAATATCAGATACATAATGAGGGTTCCAGACTGATGATCTTTATTCAAGTATTGATCTAACAAATGTTTTGTATGCTCTCATTAGTCGTATGATAATTCAAGAGAATAGCTACGTAGGATTAGTTTAACAACTCTTAATGCCTTTTTGGTTCTGTAGTTACAGTGGGCTCCAGCACTTAGATCATTAGAGATGAGAACTCCAAGGTCCTTGACAGAGTTTGGATCATCAACAAGATCTTGACTATTCAGCCTGCTTTTTATTTTCTGATTTTTTTGCCAATATGTAAGACAGAACATTTATTTGTTGAGATTTGAAGTTGCCATTTGTTTGACCATTATGACATACATAGTTGACGTCTTTTTGAGGGGTAGCAATATTGTCTGTGGTGTTGAATAGCTTTACGTCATCAGTGAAGAGAACGCCGTTGCTCTTAATATGATCACAGAGTTGATTCTCTATTCAAGGAGTCTCCAACTTGGTGACTTTAAGACTTGTGCATTTCAAGTCCCAGAATTCCTAAGCCACCTAGTTGAAGAATTCTGGGAATTGAAATCCACCAGCACTAAAGTTGCCATGTTTGGAGTGCCCCTGCTCTAATCTAAATATTGGAAGGAAAAAATATTTTTCAGAAATGCAAGATTGTCTAAAACATCTATAGATGACTTCTTCAGAACTTCTTCAGAACTGTACATATACATATACAAATACATACGTATATATATGTACTCTTCAGCTTCCTTCGGGTATTTATATCTATATATATTCTTAGGTTTTTTCAGGAACTTACATGTATGGTATTTTGCTTCCACAAAAGCAAAATCATTGTCTTGATCCACAAAAACAAACTGAGACATAATGGAGACCTAGAAGATGAAAAGAGCTATGGAACAGCTGTCCTCCCTTCATAAGAGGTACTACAGAAAAAATCAGTAAGATACTACACAGGCATCACATCAAGACTGCCTTCAAAACAGACAAAAAAATAGCAGCCATCCTAAGAAACCCCAAAGATAAAATTGACCTAGAAAAACCAAGGCATATACGTAGTTCCCTGTGTATCATGCCCAGCCACATACATTGGACAGACCAATAGAAGAATAAGTACCCACCCAGATGAACACAAAAATGCAGTAAAAAAGCTGGAACACACTTCCTCACTAGTCCAACACATGAAAGCCACAGGTCATAGCATCGACTTCAATGGCACCAAAACCCTAGCCACTATAGAAAACCCCAGCTACAGAATTATCAGAGAAGCCATAGAGATTGAAAAAAGACCTGAAAGCATGAATAGAAGAGATGACTCCACCACACTGTCAATTATCTGGAAGCCTGCATGCACAAACAAAAAAATCTCCACATGACAAGCCAAGCAAACAATTGGGCATAAACAGACAGGTATCCCCCCTGATACCTCCAGCTCCAACATATCCCAACTAGGCACCCAGATGAAATCTAGCTTCCTAATAAGTGTTAGCCATCCGTTTACTCGAAGCCGTTTACTCAAAGCTACACTAAAAGCCTCCAATACAGGAAACACAACATGCCAGCCAATCAAGACAATAAACCCCTACAAAACAGACAGAAGATATTAGAAACAACAATCAAGCAGACCACAGCAAACTCCAAGACCAATAAACACAGACCAAGACTCCCAACCAACCAGGATAAAGAAAAAACCATTCCGGCACAGCAGTAGGCTGGCACCAAATTTAAAACAGAAATGGCTGTGAAGCCTGACTCACAGACAAACACAATACACAAGTCTGATGATGGCAGATGAGATTCTGCCAAAATGTTGCTACACACACACACACACACACACACACACACACACACGTGTGTGTGTGCGTGTGTGTGTGTGCTATTCAGCTTCCTTCGGGTATTATCCCACGTCATTATAGTGCTTTTAAAGTTGTAGCAATGTTTCAGCAGCAACTTTAAAACCACTACAATGGCGTGGGATAATACCCGAAGGAAGCTGAATAGCACACATGTAAGTACCCGCAATAACTTAAA
>BLBF01000002.1:37721198-37737069 GCA_015471245.1 Laticauda colubrina
CTTCCTTCCTTCCTTCCTTCCTTCCTTCCTTCCTTCCTTCCTTCCTTTCTTTCTCTTTCTCTTTCTTTCTTTCTTTCTGTCTGTCTGTCTTTCTTTCTCTCTCTCTCTCACCCCCCACACACAAACTCACCCACCCACACACAAAAAGCTATGCTCAAAGCACATTACCACCAATCATTTGGTTCTCTTAGTTAGAAACCTACTTCTGAGCAATGGCTTTTTATATGCTTCCTTTCTTGTTCTTGTTTTGTTCGGAAAACACACGAGGTAGACCGGGTTCCAACAACAAATACTTTATTCTTTAACTAGTCAGTAAATAGGAACGCTTGGCTGAAGCCGAGGCCAGCCTTTTATACAGGCTGGCTTGCCTGCTTGCAGCCAATGGCAGTTGTTTAAATTTGCTGCCTTTTAGCAGCTATTTGGATTGGTTCCTAGTGAACCAATCCAATGCTTATTTTATTTGACCAATCAGGTTTGCAGATTTGGAGTCACCCACTTTACATATAGAACACCCCTCCCCTCTTAGTTCAGTCCTACGTGGTGACGTAGTCTCGCAGGTAGGCGGGGCTTTTCCGGACTCGACTTGACTTGCGCGGTTCATTCTTAGTGAAGTCTTCGATCGGTTCGGATGGGGCTGCTGTGTCGTCCGTTCTTTTCCCTGGAACCGTCTGGAAGGGTGAGTCAGCCATTTTACCGCCACCTGAGTTTCTTAGGCTGGCGGTTTTGCCACTCCCTCCCATTTCCTCTGGGCAGGTCGAGCTGGCCTGGCTGGCCCCTTCCGATGGGCTCTTCGCGCAAGTCTCTCCAAACAGTGAGTCTTTTATTTGCTCTTTTTGTTCATATATTTCATTGGTTTTGGTTTTAAACAGTTCTTTATTTACTTCTCGCCTTTCCCCACCCACCTTGGTTTGCAATTCACCGGTTTTGTCGGTGAATGATTGTAAGTCTGTGGTTCTCTCTATAATTCGGGATCGAAGCTGGTCTATGTGCTGCTTCCATTCCCTGCCATCCTCTATTTTTAACCGGTAGGATTTGGGGCCTGTGATTTGGGTAATCTGTCCTGGTAGCCATACCGGGTCCCCGGTGAAGTTTTTAGCGTATACTAAATCGCCTATTTCGAATTGTCTAAACCGTGTAGAGGAGTCAGGGGGGGGTTTCTGGAGTAAAATTTGGGTGTAACCTATCAAGGTGTGATCTTAACTTCCGCCCCATAAGTAATTCTGCTGGGGACTTGTTGGTTATGGTACTGGGCGTTATGTGCTGGAGTGTGAGCAAACGGTTTACTTTCTGTTGGACATCTCCAGCGTCCATTCTTTCTAACCCTTCTTTAGTAAACTGGACCATTCTCTCAGCCCTGCCGTTCGCAGCCGGGTGAGCTGGCGCGGTTAGGGCATGTCTTATACCTAGGGAGGCTAGGTATTGCTCAAATTGTATGCTGGTTAGCTGTGGCCCATTATCTGAGACAAGAACGTCTGGTATGCCATGGGTGGCAAAAAGGTTGTCCAGCTTTTTAATTACAGTTTCTGTTGTCGTTGATGGCATAACTTTTACTTCAAGCCAATTCGAATAGGCATCAACGACAATCAGAAAGGTATGCCCCTTGGTAGGACCCACGAAATCAATGTGTATTCTTGACCAAGGTCCCCGAGGGGTTTCCCAGTCTTTAACGGGTGCTTTTGGTGGGGACGGTCTAATTGCCTGGCATTTGTTGCATGAGCTTACCCAATACTCTATGTCCTTATCAATACCCGGCCACCAAACATAACTTCTAGCAAGGCTTTTCATCTTAACCATTCCCGGGTGCCCTTCATGTAACAACTTAAGTACCCTGGGTTGTAATTTGGCAGGGATTACCACCCAATCACCTCACAACAAACACCCCTTTTGGATTGAAAGTTCAGTCTGTCTGGACCGGAACGGTTTAAAGTTTTCAGTTTTTTGATTCTCCGGCCAGCCTTTACCTACCCAGCTAAGAACGCGGGCAGTCAATGAGTCTTTCGCGGTGGCTCTAGCGACATCATAAGCTGATATGGGTAGATCAGGGCAAGTCTCAATTTGTAGCGTTGTCATCGCTGGTGCCGGGTCTTCGTCGGTTGCTGGTAAGGGTGCTCTGCTCAAAGCGTCTGCATGGGAAATTTGTTTCCCTGGCCGATGTGTCAGAGTGTAGGAATAAGCTGCTAGGAACTCTGACCATCTAGTCATTCTTGGGGACAGTATATTAGGTGTTGGCTTGTTTCCCGCCAAAATCCCCATCAGCAGTTTGTGGTCTGTTATGATTTGAAAAGTCCGCCCATATAAGTACTCGTGGAAGCATTTTACTCCAGCGACAATTGCTAGAGCTTCCCTGTCCAATTGGCTGTAATTCCGCTCGGTTTTGGATAGAGTCCTAGAGTAATATGCGACGGGTGCTTCTCTGCCATCAGGTAGTTGGTGGCTCAGGATGGCACCTACTCCGTATGGTGAGGCATCGCAGGTCTTAATGGCAGTGTGTTGCTAAATTGGATGAGAACGTTTGTTGATGTTAGCAAGCTTTTAATATTTTGGAAGGCTTTTTTTTCTTTGTAACCCCAAGTCCAAGTTGCCTTCTTGTCTAGCAGACGGTGTAATGGTTCTGCTATAGTGGCCTTGTTTGGCAGGAACACATTATAAAAATTAATTAGTCCTAAAAATGCTTGTAGTTCGGTTTTATTTCTTGGTTCAGGTGCGTCTTTGATTGCTTTAACTTTTTTGTCTGTAGGGTGGATACCCTCTCCGTCTATTGAGTAGCCCAGGAATTCGACGCTATTCTTAATTAAACAGCACTTTTCTCTTTTTACCTTGAGGCCAGATTCCCTAAACTTAGTTAATACTTCTTTGAGTCTTTTCCTTAATTGAGTTTCATCTCTGGCTGAGATTAGGACGTCGTCAAAATAGGGAACGACTCCTTGTATGCCATTTAGGAGGCGTTCCATCAGACTCTGGAAAACGCCAGGGGCCACGCTTACTCCAAATTGGAGCCGGTGACATTTGAATGCACCCTTATGGGTGACTATAGTCTGTGCCTCTGCTGTTTCTGGGTCCACTGGGAGTTGTTGATAGGCTTGTGCCAAGTCGAGTTTCGCAAAAACTTTGCCCTTTCCCAGGGAGTGAAGCAAATGCTGGACTACTGGTACCGGGTATGCGCTTGGTTGTAATGCATGTTTCAGGGTAGCCTTATAGTCACCACAGATTCTAATGGACCCATCAGGTTTTATGGGTGTGACAATAGGCGTTTCCCACTTGGCATGGTCCACAGGTTCTAACACCCCTTGGGCTATTAATTTGTCCAGCTGTTCCTCTATTTTTGCCTTTAGTGCAAAAGGAACTCGCCTGGCTTTTATTCTTTGTGGGGCTATTTGGGGGTTTAGATTGAAAGAAATGGGATTTCCCCGATACTTGCCAAGTGAGCCATCAAAAATGTCCTGGAATTCTCGGATGAGGTCGTCTTCCCAGCCGGTTGTGGTCACTCGATCGACCCCGGTCATCCCGATGCCCAATGGCGCAAACCATTCGATGCCCAGGAGGCTTGGTCTGTCTTGGTCGACTATGGTCAGCGGTAGCACCTTGATGTGATGTTTGTAGGCGACTCGGAATTGTCCCATGCCTACCACAGGGATTTGGTTTCCCTGATAGTCCTTGAGGGTTAGGTGCTGCTTCTTCAATTCTTTGGGTTTGATACCTGGGACTAGCTGTCTTATTGTGTCCCACGATACCATGGAGAGGAAGGACCCCGAGTCCACTTCCATCTTGCAGTGTTTTCCTTCGATTTTCACGATGACTTTAATTTTCTTCCCACTTTCCGTCTGAGCGCTCTGTATAATGACAGTTTGGTGTGTATTGGCTCGCTTCTCTTGTTGCCACTTTTTCTCAGCTCATTTAGGCTCAGCTCATGTTGGGGAATTTCTACGTCTCATTGGGCTGTAGTATTTTTTGTTCCTGCAGACCTTCTCGATGTGCCCTTGTTTCTTGCAATGCCGGCAGATGGCATCGAGAAATCTGCATTCGGCTCGGGGATGGTTTCCTCCGCAGCCAGCGCATTCCCGCCAATTTCTTCTTTCGTGCTCTTTTCTGTTCGTGAGCAAACAATGGACCTCGTCATCTTCTTCGCTCGATTCAATTGTTTCGCCCGACTCTTCGTAGTGGGTTGTGGTGGCAGGCTGCTTTCTGTCTTTGGTTGGTGTTTCTTCGCTGTGGGTGTTCATCTTTTTCATGGCTACAGCAGATTTTTTCGCGGCTTCAGCGGCTGTGGCTTCCGCGATGGCTTCGGTAACGGTGATGTTGGGCTTGTTGAGTAATTTACTCTGTGTGGTTGAGTCTCTCAGGCCCAACACCACGCGATCCCTCATTGCTTCGTCAATGTTCAAAAATTCACACTCACCCCCTAATTGTCTAAGGGCAGCGATGAAATCAGCGACGGTCTCTCCCTCTCTCTGGTCTCTGCAGTAAAATTTGTGTCGCTTTATTAAGTTTGACACCATCGGAGCGTAGTGTGCTTTGAGGACTCTTTGCAATTCTGTCCACGTTAGTTGTTTAACGTCCCGGGGCTTCGCAAGGGCCTTTGCCATCTTGAAAACTGTTGGCCCGCAGTGCGTCAGGAATACCGCTCTCTTGCGTTGCTCTGAAATGTCGTCCATATCATTGCTCTCCAAATACATTTGGAAGCGATCAGCATAGGAATCCCAATCCTCTTCGTTGGGATTGAAGGGTGCGGGCGGTGTGTTGTTTCCAGACATCTTGGTTGTAATCTGGACTTCTTATCACCGCGTGCAGGTTTTTCCATTCAGGACGATCCCACCCTCGTCGCCAGTGTTTTGTTCGGAAAACACACGAGGTAGACCGGGTTCCAACAACAAATACTTTATTCTTTAACTAGTCAGTAAATAGGAACGCTTGGCTGAAGCCGAGGCCAGCCTTTTATACAGGCTGGCTTGCCTGCTTGCAGCCAATGGCAGTTGTTTAAATTTGCCGCCTTTTAGCAGCTATTTGGATTGGTTCACTAGGAACCAATCCAATGCTTATTTTATTTGACCAATCAGGTTTGCAGATTTGGAGTCACCCACTTTACATATAGAACAGTTCTACTACCAAACTGTAAGCCCATTAAAAACTCATCCATGTGATACAAATTAAATACCAGCTAATTCCTGATGGAGAATTATAATAAAGTAACCGAACAGTAAGAAATGGCTGCTGTTCTTTTAAGTCACGACTTCCCATTACTTTGAGCCCCCTGATATGGTCATAAGCATACAATTCAATCCCTTCCCAAATCCTTATGCCATATTAATGAAGAATAAGAGAGCCAGGCAGCTTTTAGACAATTGGAAATATTCGGGCACTGTATGTCAAACAAAGTCTTTGTACCAAAGTCTTTGTACCAAAGAATATTTTATATAGCTCCTAACTTTTGCAAACATAACTATGGGATGTTTTTCTATATTTTCTGCAATGACATTTGCAGTAAGCTTAATTTATAATGCAGTATCAAGTATCCACTTCTATACTGTCATTGAGATTATTGAAATGATAGTTCTGCAAGATAATCTATCAATCCAAACTGCAGAGCCTAGACCAATCTCGTCTATATTAAAATTACCTTCACTGTAAGAAGCCCATAATTCTTTTCCTTTTCCACACAACTTTGCTTTCTGTTTTGAGTTTTATGAATAATTGCTTTCTGCTGATCAAAAACAAATTATAATATACTATATACACTACCATTGATCACTATAAGTTCTAGTGTATAAGTAAAAATATGTTTATGTTTCAAACTAAACCTGACAACTCTATAATAAAAACTCTTACACACCAGATAGCACATTCTATACCCCATGCCAAGAAAGGCAGGGTGCTCAGGCTATATGAGAAGGTAGCCATATTAAAAATATGATGTAATACTAATAAAAAGATGTATGCATATCTAACTGAAGATTTAATGATTAATTTATAATAACAATACTTGCTGTTTATACAGGACTGTTTAATCATGAAGCTATGATTGTAATCCATTTCAATTGTCAGATTGTGATATTATGTTGGGATCACTCATGAATTCAGTGTCACCATCCAAGTATGTATATTTGGGTGATATAATTTTCACGAGCCCAAATTATTCTACGAGCAGTGAAACTTTATATATAAGCAAAGAGGGATTTTTGTCTCCAGTCAACCCATAGGTACCAATAAAACAATATAATTCATGTAGTGCCAAAATCTGCCTTCTGCTTTTTTGAACACTTTCTTTTTCTGGAAAATAGACTTCTGATACAAACTTCCAGGAAATTCCTGGAAGCCTGACATTCAGAAAAATCAACTTCAATAGACACATAAGAGATAAATTATATTTATATCCCATTCCAAAAATACAATAAAAGATAAAAAAGAAACTAAAAGCCCAGAATACATTGTCTTCAGCAGTCAGCATCCAGATAAACACAGGATTAACATCAGAAAAATCATTTAGCAAAAAAGCAATACCTTAATCAAGAAACTATCAAGGAAAAAATCATACCCCTACCAATACTGGCAAGGCAAACTGCAGTATATAAACAGGAAACAAATCTCACATTCAGTAGCACTGATGATGTTATTTAGTTGGGTAGTGAAAAAATCTAAAAGCAAACAATGAAGCTCAGAGAGCACCCAGTATTTCATAGTTCAACCCTGACTTACATATTCCATATGTTACCGAGAGTTACAAATATATAATCTCTTCTCTTCAATATTTTTGTCTTCTTACCTTTTTCCCATTTTTTTCTTCATATGTTTATGAATTAAGTTTGTTGGAGTTGTGAAAGTTATTAATTATAGGAGAAGAGCAGACAGAGCTGGGGGGGGGGGGAATGGAGTCAAACACATCATCAATTTAGTATCCTTGCATTATCACAGGCACTTCAAGTCCAATCCCTCCTGAATTTAATCGGCCCTTATCTTGTGCCAATTTAGTGTTGAACTTTAGTTAACCAGATTCTTGTGTATAGGCTTGAATAAATCTTCTCTGTTACAACCTCCCAAATGGTCTAATTCTTTGTGCTGACAATAACATTGTTTTCTGCTACATATCTTTCTTATATTCGGAATCGTCATTGGCTGCTCATAATTTGGAATCTGAAAAAGCCCAGTAGAAGTTTCCTCATGAAATTTTTCCTTGGAATTTAATTGAACAATGAAAAATAAGATGTTACCTTGTAGCTAAATAAATCCAGAACATCTTGCTTTACCCATGATAATTTGAGATTGAGTTTTCTGAAATTATTATTTTCTAATAATTCATCTTTTACATCCTAGATATAGTAGATCTGAAATGTATGAAAAAAATTAAGCTGCACAATCAATCTGAATATTGATTTTAAAGGATATATATTTTAAAAATTTCCAGAATAGAAGATAAGGTACAACACTTGGATGAAATGATGTCCATTTTCTCTTGAAATTTCCCCTCCCACTGAAAATGGTTTGAATTATTTTATCTAGACTAGATAAATCATTAAAGATCACTGAAAAGTAACTGGGAAATGGAACAGGAAATATTTTTGGAAAAGTGGGCACATCTGGAATTTGAAAGCATGTCATAGGTTCTTTTCCAGAACAATTCATTGCTTGCATAGTTTCTGTTCACAAATTGGTTTCCATTGTGTATGATTAGATATTAAATGCTTTTATCAAAAGTCTTCTGAATAATTGGCATAGTCATAAGAACTATCATGTCTACTGTTAAATATAGATTTCATAAGAAGGAAAAGCAATATTTTAGATAAATTAAAGGAAGAATCAATGGTGGTTCTATGAATTCATTGTGTAATTCTGTGTTGTGTCATGAATTCTTTTGTGTAAAATTGTGTAGGATTGTGTTTTTCAAGAATATGCTAACATTTGGAATATAAGCATTATACATAATATAATTTCTTATGGATAAGCATTGTAAGCTTTACTTTTGATCAATAGCTGAAATCACAATATACACAGAATAATCTTTACTTTTTACATTTTAATAAAACTTTGTATGAATATATTTATTTATAAATATTTTAAAATATATATTTTCTGATATATAGGTTCATGTTATTATCTTGCTCTGTGTGTATAAATGGATTCAGACACAGATACAAATCTTACCCTCTGCATGAACATATTAATGCAACAGAAGAAATAAACATATTAATTTTAGGTTGGTGTAAATTTTATAAAATAAGATTAATGGAGCAATATGATTCAGTCATAGAAAAAATCATATTTTCAATTTTATTGATTCCAATAGCGGGAATTAAACATATGCTTAAACATTTAAAGCAATTAATTGAAGAGAAGTTCCTTAAATTGGACTGCACTTCTGCCCATGTTATTACTTTGCTTAGCAGAAAATAATTTGCTTAACAGGCAAAATCAATTAGGAAATTATAATCTGATTATAAAGTTCATGCCATATATTTTGGCCAGAGTAGTAAAACAAAGGACTTTATACTTGACTCTCTCCAGTTCTGTTTTATAAATTACATTCTATTTTAATATGAGTATAAAAAAAGATTTTGGGATACTTCATTTATCAATGATTGTTGCCTAATTAGAAAAGAGGCATTTTATAAAATTCTAAGAAAAGTCTTTAGTTACTGTGGATCA
Organism: Laticauda colubrina; assembly: GCA_015471245.1. NCBI lineage: Eukaryota > Metazoa > Chordata > Lepidosauria > Squamata > Elapidae > Laticauda > Laticauda colubrina. The sequence continues at coordinate 37,729,833 of BLBF01000002.1, forward strand.
TTTGGAAATCCACTTGATAAGCTGAAAGTAAATGTTCAGGAGCTCCTATAAATTGCTTATTATGTTACATTAAAATAATTACTAAATATTTGATATTCATAGTTTATTCTTTATAATAACTAAAGGAAAAATTCTTACTCTACCTCTCAACCCAGCAGAAGGAAATATCATAAAATTCATTTGTAAAATTAAAACATGAACAGTAGTTTTTAAAATATAATCAAAAGTAAAAGCAGGAGTCAGAAAAGAGAAGACAAGGAAGCTATAGTTTAATAGGGAATAAATGTTACAAATCAATCTATATGAGTGTGCTACTATGTGTGTGTGTATATACATATGGCTGTATATAGGTTGCTTTTGGAAAAACAGCATATCAAGTTCAAATGAAATTTAGGAATGTTAATCTCTTTTGCAGCTGCTATTTTTGTTTTATAGTATTGTTACAGCTGTTTTTAATTTCTTTTAAGAAATACTAAACCTTTAGGAGAATTCCCTAGCGAAATGCCACTGCACAGATAATTGGTTTCATTGCAATTCAGATTATGAACATCATTTTTCAGTTGTTACTTTCAAACTATATATACAGTTAAATCTGTAAGCTATTTTCTTCATTTAGACTACTATTCAAAACATTAAGAAGTTAAGAAGAAGCTTCACAAAGAAAGCTTCACAAAACCTTTTTCCATCCCTGATGAACCACCGGAGCGTTTGGAAATATTTATGGATCAATATAAATACTGATGATCTATGCACAAACTGATGATCTATGCACAAACATGCGTTAAAAGCAACTCTGATTGTGACATATATTCATAGAGGAGCAGATTCATTAGATTGTCATGGGACATTTTAAATTTACACTTATGGACACCAGCTGTGCTTTGTATCCCATGGATGTTATTTAAAGGAACGGCAAGCAGTGATAAATTAAACTTTAATTCCCCTCTAAGTGAAAATTTTAAGATACAGTAGTAACTGAGGTTATTGCTATATTAATAAAATTAATTTTATCTTCTAATGTATACACACAAACACAAACACACATACACACACACAAATATATACAAGGAAGGCATTGTTTCATAACACTAGTACAAGGCATTCTCATCAAAGAATGCTATTGTTACAAATAATATTCCTTCCCCTCCTACACATTCTTCTATCCAGGCCAATGGCCCACCAAACTACTTAAAGACCCTGTCACACTACCCAACGGATGCAAAACGTATGTAAAAAGGACACAACGGACGAGCAAAATGTGCCATCCGTTGTTATCCGCTCTCAAAAGGGGCAAAAATTTTCATAACCAGAGCGGATAACACGGAAATGAACGGACGTGGGGAGGACGCAGAGCGGATGGAAAGCGGATGCGGAACAGAAGCCCAGCAGATGGAAGCAGGTGGGAGCAGGTGGCACATCCGCTAGGCTTCTGGGGGACTGCAGCAAAGCGGACGCGGAACGGATGAAGCGGATGCACAGCAGATGCACAGCGGATGAAGCAGATGCACAGCGGATGCACAGTGGATAAAGCGGATGCAGAGCGGAAGCCTAGCGGATGCAGAGCGGAAGCCGAATGGATGCCGAGCGTTAATTGCGCATGCGGGGGGGATGCATTGCATAAGCCATGCAGATATAAAGGGAAGCAGCTCGCACATGGCCAGCATTCAGAGGAAAGACCTGCTGCCGGATACATCGAGTCCTTGCCTGCCCTGCCTGCATGCCTGCCTGCAAGCCTGGCTGCCAGCCTTCCTGCCAGCCTGCCTCCAAGCCTCCTGGCCAGCCTCTCTGCCAGTCTTGCTCTCTGCCTGCCTGCCAGGCTTACTGCCAGCCTGCCTTTCAGCCTCCCTGCCAGCCAGTCTGCCTGCCAGCCTTGGTGCCTGCCTGCCTGCCTGCCTTCCTGCCAGGCTTCCTGCCAGCCTTACTTCCAGGCTTCCTGCAAGCCTTGGTGCCAGGCTTCCTGCCAGCCTTGGTGCCTGCCAGCCTCCCTGCCAGCCTCCCTGCCAGCCAGCAACCCACAACCATGGGGAAGAAGTGAAAGTCTCAGCAACCTGCTGCCATCCCTGGCAAGAGGGACAGGGCCACCCTCTTGCCCCCTGTCCCTGACTCTGCTTCTGCTGGGGCTTCTGCTGCTCGGGCTCACTCTTCTGGTGCTGGAGCTTCTGCTGAAGCTGCTCCTGGCGGTGGTGCTTCTGCTGGTGCTCACTCTGCTGAAGCTGCTCCTGGCGGTGGTGCTTCTGCTGGTGCTTACTCTGCTGAAGCTGCTCCTGGTCCTGCTGGTCCTGCTGGTCCTGCTCGTGCTCCTGGACTTGCTCCTCCTGTTCGTCCTTCTCGTGCTCCTGGTCTTGTTCATGCTCCTGGTGCTGCTGGTGCTGCTGGTGCTGCTGCTGGTCCTGCTGATCCTGGTCCTGCTGATCCTGCTGCTGCTGATGATGATGATCCTGCTGCTGCTGCTGATGATGATGATGATTATGATCCTGCTGGTGATGATGATGATGATGATGATGATCCTGCTGGTGCTGCTGCTGGTGGTGGTGTGGAGGAGCAGCCCCTACTACCTGGGAGCCCCTCTGATGAGGGCACATCTGGTCCTGCCAAAGGGAGGAAGAGGCGTATGCGGGGAGGGGAAAGGAGGCAATACTACATTGAGGAGGAACACGAGGATGAGGTGCTGGAGTGTCTGAGAGAGAATGACTATCTGTGGCGGAAGGGACACCGGCTGTACAGGGACACCAAAAGGAAGCAGGCTGCTTGGAGAAAGAGGGCGGAGAGTATGGGTTACACTTCGGAGGTGCTCCTCGGCTGGTGGAAGCACATGCACACCTGGTATGGGAAGCTGCACCTGAAGAAATCTGGCCAGGCCACGGTTAAGCTGATGGACAGAGAGACCTACGTCATGGCCAAGTGCAGCTGCCTGGAGGGTGAGATCCGCCACCAAGGAGCACCAGGAGCCCCTCTCACAACCCTCTCTCTCCGGCAGCCTGCTGAGACCCAGTATTCTTCCGGCCGAGAGTCAGTCCCTGTCTCCAGGCAGGTTTCTGTGGAGCATACCATGGCAGAGAACCCGAGGACAGGTGTTGTAACTGTGGTGGAGCGCGTGGAGGACTCCCTGGTGCGGTGGAAGAAAGGAGACATCGCGTGCACCACAGCCGTAGCCGCATCCACCCCTCCCAGCTCCACCTCCACAGAAAGGCTGAGAGCCAGACAGCAGGAGGGGCAGAGCCACACTGTCCTGCTGGAGATCAGGGACACCATCCGCACCAGAATAGATCTCCTCTCTCAGCTGGTCAGCATCGACTCCTCATCCTCCAACCACAAGCCCTTCCTCACCTATGTCAACCAGACCCTCAGGAACATGGAGGAACCCCAGTACCAGGTGGTGAAGGACCGGATCACCGAGCTGCTTCACAACCCTCCAGATCCAGAGGAACCTGCTCCCACCCAGTCCAGGCCTGCTCCTCCACCCCAGGTGATGTCCCTCCCATTCCAAGGCTTCCCACAGCCCCTCACCTACCAGGGCTAGGGCTACCAGGAGGTCCAGCAGCACAGGCAGCAGCCCTTCCCAGTCCAGGCACAGAGTCATCAGATGACACCATTGCCACCGGTCCAATGATGCCACCGATGCCACCCACGCCAATGATGCCACTGATGACAGCGATGCCACCCACACCAGTCCTCACCCAGCGGCAGACCAGACAGCCCCACTACACTACTCTTTCCTCCATCCCACAGCAAAGCCCGGCCTCAGTACATCTCTCATCAGTACTGGGGCTGACACCCCATGGCATGGAGGAAGGACCTCTCAGCATCATGGGTCTGAGCCAGCTGTCTGAGAGCTTCCTCAACACACCGTCCCCTGTTGTCCTCTCGGGGCCAGGCACCCCAATGACGATACAGACCAGCACTCCAGCACCAACCACCTCCACAACACCTGGACCCTTCACCCCTGAGGCTGGGCACACCTCCGAGTGACCAATAAGAGTGCCAGAGACTGGGTAGCTGGCTACCTGTGGACTTTACTTGAACACTTGACTTGGGTCATTTTTTTTTTTTTACAGCTTGTTGTTCAATAAAGTTTATCTTTGATTCACACACTTGCTTCATTTCTTTTTTTTAATAAAGTCTTGCTGGAAACTTTTAGAATTGGTTTAAGCCTTTGCATGCTTGTGGGATGGGTTAAGATAGCAGTGGGATGGGCAGGGATACCTTTGGGATGGGTAATAGCTGAGGGATAGATAAACTCCAGTGCAAGCATAGTGGGACTGTATGGTCCACCCTCCCAGGTGCCACACCTATGGCCCTTTATTATCAATAATAATGTCATAATCATCCACACATGTCAACACAAACACAACTCTTTATTAAACGCCCTGTTCATTGTAGGCCCACCCAACATACATGGCCCAATCTCATCCGTGTGATGAGACAGGCTGAAGGAAACACCCATTAATCATCTATCATCCTGTCTTGCCACTCCACTGCTCCAGCTGGGGAGTTGCACCAGTGTCTCAGGAGGTTGCGCTGCTTCTTCCCTTCACGTCAGGCTCTGTTGGGGCCTTGCACATCCTGAGTGTCTATCAGGTTTCTCCCTTGCCTCCATTCCCCAGGCTCCATGTCCCCATTGCCTTGTTGGAGGTCCACGAGCCTGTTCTGCAAGACTGGGTAGCGGGTGTGCATGAGATTGTGCAGGATGCAGCAAGCTCCCACGATCCTCCTCACGGTCTCTGGGCGATGCTGCATGGTGGTGAGAAGTACCTGGAACCTGTTGGCCAGGATGCCAAAGGCATTCTCCACCACCCACCTTGCCCTGGACAGCCTGTAGTTGAAGATCCTCTTTTCACGGGTGAGGAGTCTGAAAGTGTTGGGCTTCATGAGGTAGGTTCTGAGGGAGAAGGCGTTATCCCCCACGATGAAGTAGGGCACATCTTGCGTGGCGTTGGGCAGGGGGTCTGGATCTGGGAAGCCCATAATAAGGTTGCCTTCCAGCCCTTCCTTCAGGTTACTGGCATTGTATACCTGGGCATCTGAAAATGAGTCGCTGCCTGAAGCATCGATGTACATGAACTTGTAGTCAGCATCGACCATGGCAAAGAGGACGATGCTGGAGAAGCCCTTGTCGTTGAAATAAGTGGAGCCCGACTTGGGTGGCACTTTGCAGGCCACGTGCTTGCCATCTATGGCTCCAACGGTGTGTGGGAAGTTCCACCTCTGATACCATTGCTCTGCAACTTTCTTCCATCCTTCTTCAGTGGAGGGGCACTGGAGGAGCTCCTGCAGGTATTCTTCAATGATGGCCTGCACCACTTCTCTGACCACAATGCTGATGGTGTTGTGTGGCACCCTCCAGACGTACTGCTTGCTCTGTAGGTGTTCCCTGAGGCCTGGTGGCGCAGAGTGGGTGCCACCTTGAGCCCAGGTTCCAGGCTGGGCCGGAAGTTGGTGTTTGCCTTGGTCAACCTGGGTGTCAGCCGCTGCACAACTTCGTCAAACATGGCTGGAGGCATCCTCATGAAGTTCTGGAATGCCCGAGTGTCTTCGTTCCTGAGCTCCACCATCAGCTTGTTGTACAGTCCGTACTCTGCTCTTCTCCCGATCCATCTTCGGACCCAGATGCTTCTTGGCCGCCTCCTTTTCTTCCCGTAGTAGAGTTCACAGAGCCTCTAGATGGCTTCGCACTGTTGCAGAAGGATGGTGGCTGCCAAAAGGACTGTGTTATGATCCACGGTGGACATAACTGGATGCTGTGGAAGAGCAAGAGTCAGATGAAGGCTGCAGAGGTCTGCACAGCTGCTGGTCTGAAAGTGTGATGCAGGTGAGTTGCTCCCCCTTTTTATAGGAAGTATAGGTGTCCCTTTGCATCCTCTCGGCATCCTCTAGGCATCCTCTAGGCATCCTCTAGACATCCTTAATATCTGAGATAGGTCCCCTCTGCGAACGTTTTTTTCCATTTTAAACGCTTTGTTTCCGTGCTGCCTCTGCTAGGCATCCGTTCTGCAACCGTTCTATGTCCGTTCCGCTTCCTCCCTGCATCCGAGCGGATGAGAGTTGCGAGGATGCAGAACGGATGCCTAGCGGATATAGCGGATGCGTAATGGATGCAGAACGGATGCCTAGCGGATGCATAGTGGATGCAGAACGGACGAATTGGATACATTTTCCGCGCAAAAGTTTTGAGCAGCTCAAAACTTTCTGAGTGGATGAAACGTCCCTAAATGGATGCTGGACGGATCGAGAGGAAGCAAAATGGAGGCAGTGAGTACAGAATGGATACATTGCGTTAACCAACGGAAGGCAACCTTTTTTATCCATTTTACATCCTCTTTGCATCCGTTGGTGCAGTGTGACAGGTGCTTAAGCTAGAATAACCATGAAAAAAAATTCATGCAATCTTCAGGACCTAAAATGTTTGTCTAAAGATACAAAATTTAAATCAAACGTTCCTACTGAAAGTCACTTGAATATTATTTATTTCAAGTAATTTGCTCATGGCCAATTTCAAGAGGATTCTTCAAATACTTCGAGTGTAATCTTGTCTTGATGAAAATGACATTTGTATGAAACATGAAGAGTATTTTCCCCAATGGAAAAGCCAATAGGAAAGGCAATCAAGTGGATACCTTTCCTTTTCTGTTAAGCCTGATTACAGAGAAGGATGGTTCCACATCCACACATTTTAAAAAAATGGGATGTAGGTTTGGGATCATCCACAACAACCCTCTGCAAGTCCAGAAATCTAGTACTAAAGCATAATTGACAGGTGGCCATTCAGCCTCTGTTTAAATACATCAACAAAGAAATGTTCACTACCACCTGAAATCAATATATTTCGTTGTGGGCAGCTCTTACTTTAGGAAATTCTTCCTAATATCCAATTGAAATATTTTCTTCATAATTTTAATCCATTGTTTATTGTCTTAGGGAACTCTGAAGTCTATCCTGTTTTCTGCATGACAGCATCAGATATTTGATGACAGCTAGTATAGCTTTTTATAAATTCTCCTAAACATACCTAGCTCTTCCAGACATTTGCCATTAAGTGTTTTCCTCCCATGTTCCCCCCCCCATCGTTTTCTCCCTTGCACCCATTTCAGTTTGTCAATGTTTTTCCTAAGATGTGACACACAAAATTGGCTCTTAGAGTGGTCTGACCAATGCAAAATAATGTTGACTTCTGGTGCTCTTGACTCTATACTTATCTATCTATCTATCTATCTATCTATCTATCTATCTATCTATCTAT
>BLBF01000002.1:37737079-37752994 GCA_015471245.1 Laticauda colubrina
TATCTATCTATCTATCTATCTATCTATCTATCTATCTATCTATCTATCTATCTATCTATCTATCTATCTATCTATCTATCTATTCAAATATTGTAAACCATCCAGAGCAGCCTGAACACCCAGGCAGTCAATCAATCAAATAGGTAAGTAACTCAAGCTGAATACTTTTCTCTGGTGTGTTGAATGAAGAGACAATAGTAAAATAATTAGGGCATCAGACTAGAAATCAGGAAACTGGGTTACATTGTGCAAGTTACTCTCTCTCCTCTAGGAAGTAGACAATGGCAAACTATTGCTAAAAAACCTTGCAAGAAAACTGCAGGGATCATTCAGAGAGAATTCTCAGGAGTCAACACAAACTTGAAAGCAAATAAACTAAATGGTGTTTACCACTGGTTACAATAATCAACAATTTTGACTTATAAAAATGTTGAAAAGTTCAGGGACCTGCATTATGCCAATGCGAAAATACTGATTCTAATAATTTCAGATCATGGAATCTTATCCTTTATCATAAATAAAATGCATTTATTCAGAATACTTTATTTTACTTGAGATAAAAACTTAGCTGTCAGCTAATGGAAATAAGGCCCTTCCTTGAAGATACTGCAAGATGGAAGCTGAGACAAGAATCTGTTCTTCTGCACCAAGATTCCTTAATAAGTAAATAGGGCTACCCAACTCATTCTAGACTAAGAGTCCTTGGGTGACATGTAGAGAACTATATTCCCTGCCTGCAAAAAAAAGGTGAAGGATCAAGAGAAAAATAAAAATAAAATATAATTGATATACTTCCAGTCTTTAACTATTTATTTGGACATTAAAAATTACATTTTGGCAATATATTTTAAATGCTTCTAGAAGCTGCACTCAAACTTGAAAGCACAAGCTGTGCAACTCTGGGGTAGCAACCCTGGCTTACAATTAAAGCTGTTTCATTGCGTGATACAAGCTATTTAAGAGTCAGGTACCTACATTGTATTGTGGAATGAATGCAGATGCCATCTTATGAGAGTTTCCATTAATAATGCCAAATCATTAGATCAAGAATACCTGATCAAGAGCCTCCATTCAGCAATGACAATGTTAGTATCTGTAACAAAGTGCCTCAAAGAGTTATTGCTGTACTTGAATTTGTATTGCAACATGAAGATAAAGCTTATCTTAACTAGAGGTGCAATCAGGTATAAAATGCTTCACCATTTTCTCTACCTTATTAGCAACATTTAAACATAAGAAATCAAAATATCAAGCATAGAAATGGTGCTTGTTGTCTTGGTTATTTCATCCTCCATCAATTTTTCAATTCACTTTTATGCAAGAATTGGAAATAGAATCTTACCGACACACAGAAGTCACTGAATATAAAAGTCCTTTGCTCTAATAAGTCAGCTAGAACTAAATCCTAATTATGTTTACTTAGCAACAAATGCTGATTTCAGCATTTAAATTTACTCTCAAGCTCTAAAGTCAAACAACACTATAATAAAATTTGGATTAATTTAGATACCAAAGGGAGGACTGCATGCCTGAATCCCACCCCCACCTCTTTTGAAGCAATGTCATATCTAATATGACTAAATAGCAGGAAGTTTATTGATATGTTAGCATATGTACCAGCACATAGAAAGCTATTTTATACCTCCAGTCTCAACAGTTAAGCCTCCAAACCATAGGCAGTCTGACTGGTTTCTTAGAATCTGAAATTACCTTTTTTAAGGATCTTTTTGATTTTAAAGCTAGTAGGTCCTAAGATAAAGAAGAAAATATATTTTCCTGTACATACTTTCAGACAGTAGTGTTTTTTTACTCTTTACAATAATGATTAGTACAGAAATCTACCTTCTTTGGGGCATTTTAATTTCATTCTTTATGAATTGACAAAATCTCTCCCTCTCCCTGTTTAGAGAACTCTGAATCTTACATCCTAAAAATCATTATTCTGGTTATTGTTTGAAACCAAATGAAAATTTACAGAAGTATTCACAGATGGACATCATGTTGCCTGAGTGTTATTTTGCATCTTAAGCTCCATTCACTGAAAAAAAAATGAACTGTGTAATAAGCTGAAAACCTGAGTCACACTTTAATTGCTGAACATATGAAATTATTCTGGCACAATCTGTGACATACATTGTACTGCCAGAATCAGCCCAGTCCAATGTTCTGTCCTTTTATTCCAAATTATTTATCCTTATATATTGTGAAACAAGTTATTCCTGTTTACGAGGAATTTGCCTTTGAAATGTATATATGCATGTAAACATATAATGTAATGTATTTGTTTCTATGGAACATATTGGGCTTTTATTTATTACTTGTAAAATGTGATTTGTGTACTTCCCCCAACATCCCCCCAAAAATGCAGAAAGAAGGAAGAAACATAAGTATTTCAACATAAACATATGATGAAGTTATGAAAAGTGGAAGAAAGGCATTTCAAACAAAGATTGATTTTTGACTAGCTAACCATATGTCAGCTAAAGGACCATATACATTGCACATCTGATTTGCTTTTTTCAGAAGAAATGGAAGTAAAAGAAACTATTACTCTTCATGCATTGCCTGTCTAGGTAAGGTGGGTGTGCCAGTTCAACAATCTGCACAATAATTGGCGAAGGACTATTAAAGATGTTGGCTATGTATCAAAATATTTCCCTTGTTCTTTCAATGCATTCCCTGATACACAGCATAGATAACTGTAAACAAGGGAGTGATAAGTCATTTTTGGCAGATGCTACATAATTTTCATAATATATGCATTGTTTATAGAGCTGTGAATCACTTCCAGGGATGCTTGAAAATTTTACATCTGGGCTTCTTATAAGATGGTCACACTTTAGTTAACAGAACACAGTCTTTCTGATATAAAATCTTAGGATCTATTCCTATCAGCTTCAAGCAGAGCTCGACAGATTATGGAGTAAAATTCGGGGGAAACTGGGGAATCAATCATTATTCTGGACCAGAAAGCACTGTAGATATTGTAGATATGTAGATTCCTATATTGCTGCCTATAACTCTAATTAGCATATCTTATATAATGTTGGAATATAGGTGTTAATCATTTGCTTAGATTTATTAATATTAATGTTATCACTTTTTGAAAACATGCAAAGCATTTTTAAAAATATAACATACACTTCATCACGGTTTAAAAACCCATGATACAAGAAAGATGTTGAGACTTAGAATGAAGGCAGACAAAAGCAACAAAGATGATAAGAGGTCTGGAAACTATATCATATAATGAACAACTGAGGAAACTAGGTACATCTAGCCTGTAGAAAAAAGGATTCAGGCAGGACATGATAACTGTCTTCCAATACTTGAGGAGCTGCGGCAGAGAAGAGGAGATTGACTTATTATCCTGAATACCAGAAGGAAGAACTAGAAATATGGGGTAGAATTGGAAGCTTGTTAAAGAGATAAGTAAGGACAAATTTTCTGACAGTGATAAAAATTAATCAATGGAACAGAGTTGAGGATTCTCTGTCATTGGAGGTTTTCAGAAATAGACTGGGCAACTATTTGATCAGGATGGTATAAAGTCTCCCACCTTGAGTTAAACAAAGGAATACATTTGCAATCGTAGGGAAAAATGTAATCTATGAACTTGACAACATTTTAGTCAGGATGTGTTTTAAAAGCCCAAAGGGATTGTGCAGAAGTAGTATCCAGCAGATTCTGACCAGTTCTGAAGAACCGGTAGTGGAAATTTTGAGTAGTTCAGAGAACCAGCAAATACCACCTCTGACTGGTCCCGCTCCCATCTATTCTCTGTCTCCTGAGTCCCAGCTGATTGGCTGGGTCTTCTTTTGTTGCCCTACACAGGAGAATGGAGCTGAAAAGCAGGTTAGTGGGGTGGGAAAGTAATGGAATTTTGCAGTAACCTTGCCCACCAAGCCACATCACACCCACCAAGCCACGCCTACAGAACCGGTAATAAAATTTGTTGAATCTCATCACTGGTATTGTGCCATTCATGATTCAAAACTCAGTAACATTGTTGAGTGATCTGTAACTTAAACAAACTTGGATCCTGTTTTGGGAAGAAAAAGTAGTCGGAATCAGATGATTCCACTATCAATGGAAATGAAGATACATTTGCTACTGATTAATTTCCATATTAAACTTTTGCTTGGCTTGAAATTATTTTTCAGTCTTTTTCAGAACAATTACAAACATAATGCGGTTGTCCTCTCAATCGTATGTTGCCATAAATTTCCAGCTCCTTGTGCTAAACAAATACAGCTGAGATGTCTTACCCAAAAGTTTTTCAGACATCAAAGAAAACATCTGCATATTGAACCCTCTCCTCCTCCTCCTCCTTCTCCTCCTCCATCCTATTGTATTTAATAGACTTTCCACTTCCAGGATGTGCTCAAATTTCCTGTCAATTCCAACCACCTAACCTTCCGAGATAACTAAGTCCTGCATTGTGATGTACAGAATCTGCATCAATTGGGACTTGTTCTATTTTTTAACTTTGTCTTTTCAACAGAATTTAAAAAGGGAGGGGAGGATCTGATCAGCTGTTATTTTCCTCAGAATGTTGCCACTTGTCATATTCAAGGAACAATTCACTTTTAAAAATATGCAAATACTTTAATACAGTTTGTCCTTAAAGTTTTGTACTCCAGCTGCAGACATTTTCAACTGTTCCAATAATAACTTGTCAACAGATTTCAATGAGTTTGTTGAGACTGACTTATTTCCATGGCTTATGTTATCAAAACATAACAAAAAAAGTAAAGCTATTCAGATGGTAGAAGGAAATGAAGTTACAATATCTGACTAGGATGTTCTGTTGTGTGATCCTAAATGAGAACTGCAGTTTTCTAATAATAAGACAACTGAACAAAATAAATCTGTATTCTAGCTAACTTTCAACTGTATAAATCACAGAAATGGGAGATCTTAGTCAAAACAAATACTATTCATGATCTGGGAGATACTATTTTAAACAGTCTCCAGGGCTGAGTATTGCTCAAGCTATTGGAGGTTCAAAATTGTATATCTTCTTGTTTGTGAAGTTATTTATTTCTTTGTGATTGATGTTTCTTTTAGGATATTTGTGTGGAGGGACCCATTCTTAGGCAAGGAATTGCAGATCCTGTAGTTAATAGACTTGACATGCTGGAAATTTTTATATATATATACTTCCAACTACTCAGAAAAATACACAGATGTCAGTGAAGACTTATTGGTGAAGCCATCCTTAGAGAGATTACTTTTAGCTTAAATCCTATTTTGGATTTTGTTGTTTACAGTTTTCTTGCTTCAAATCAAATGGGATTTTAGTGGAAAAGTCCCTTTCTCATGCTACTTAGGATCCCATGGTCATTTGCCCTGCCATTTAGAATAGGCAGAAGAACACCTAACCAACAAGTGAAAGATACGTTCTTCTCAGGTACTAGAGTAGAGTAGAGTAGAGTAGAATAGAATAGAATAGAATAGAATAGAATAGAATAGAATAGAATAGAATAGAATACTTTATTGGCCAAGTGTGATTGGACACACAAGGAATTTGTCTTGGTGTAAATACTCTCAGTATACATAAAGAAAAGATAAATTCATTAAGAATCAAGAATCATAACGTACAACACTTAATGATAGTCATAGGGTACAATCAACAATCAAATCATACTAAGAAACAGTCAATATAAATCTTAAGGATACAAGCAACAAAGTTACAGTCTTACAATCACAAGTGAAAGGGGATGGGTGATAAGGAGTGATGAGAAGATTAACAGTAATAGTAGTGCAGACTTTGTAAATAGTTGAACAGTGTTGAGGGAATTATTTGTTTTGCAGAGTGATGGCTTTTGGGGAAAAACTGTTCTTGTGTCTAGTTGTTCTGATGTGCAGTGCTCTATATTCCCGTTTTGAGGGAAGTTGAAACAGTTTATATCTGGGATGTGAGGGGTCTGTAAATATTTTCACAGCCCTGTTTTTGACTTGTGCAGTATATATATAGGTCCTCAATTGAAGGTAGGTTGATAGTAATTGTTTTTTCTGCAGTCCTAATTATCCTCTGAACTCTCTGTCTGTCCTGTTGGGTTGCAGAACTGTTGCAGAAATATTAAGTAAAGGAAGAACTTCTGAAAGAGTTTTACTTGGACTCCCAAAGGTGGTTTTTTTCCCAAAACGCAACTGGATTTTCTTTCTTTTTTTCTTGAAGACTCAATAAGCTTCTTGGATAAGAAGCAAAATGTCTTCAAGGAAAAACAAAAAAAATTTGGTTGCCTTTTGAAAGAAAAAAGGATCTTTGGGATAAGCATGATTTGGATAACTGAGAATCTCCATAGATGTATTGTTCAGAGGTTATCTGTATGCTTTTGGAGAAACAACAACAGATTTGTCATATTCAGTTAAATAATGATCTGCATTATTTAGTGTACTGTGTACAGTCAGTAGCCAATCAGATGCCACTGAAAAATTCACAGCCAAACTAGAGGCTGATATCTATCCCTTTTAATCCTCAACTCTGATGCAGAAGAAAGTATTACACTGCCCAGAATCCATGTTCATGTGTCTTAAATAAAAGATGAGTAGTGTGGGTCTTAACCATGAGAAAATTGTCCAGCTCTTCAAATAAATAAAAGTCTCCTCATTCAGTTCATGCTATCTCTCAGCAAGGAAGTGTTTTATAATAGGTATATGCAATAGGTATATGAAGTTAAATGGAGTTTTTCCAACTGAGTTTGCCATAGGAAAAAAATGGATTGTCTGGGTTAATGGGAGATAAATCAAGTTGTGCATAACTGAATTGCACCAAAGTAATTACAGGAGAAAATAGGACACATAGAATGACACCTTACCTGCTCAATTACCACAGGTTTGATTCTTAACATGTATAAACTAGAAATTATATGTTTCTGGAATTCTCATTTAACATATCATAAATGTATTTAATGGGAATTTATACAGCAATATAAATATATTTTTTTTAAATCAAAATGTGTAATTAATCTATTTTACTTCTAGGTAAGAGGGACAGCGTACAAGTCAAATAAATAAATAAATTATTCCAATTAGTCACTTTGTATATCTGTATGCTTTTTTTCAGATTTTTGCATTAATTTTAAACAAAAATTCCACAAATATTTGCATTAAATATCATTGAAATTCACATATAGTTGAAGTTTCCTCTGAATCTGATTTTTATGCAACATATGCAATAAATTTTATGCAACATTTTTATGCAACATTTTATGCTGATGTTTATAAATAGATCTGCTCTTTAAAATGTATTGAATGCATTGTTGTTTGATACATTTTTTAGGCTGATATATTTGGGAAGTATAGAATATAGTGATGTTGATACTAAATAGCCATTGATTCAAGATTAATATTTTTCTTATAATATGCAGTTAGTCTTTGATTTATGACCACAACTGAACCCAAAATTTCTCCTGGTAAGTGAGACAATTGAGTTTTGCCGATTTTATGACACTTCTTCCTACAACTGTTAAGTGAATCACTGCAGTTGTTAAGTTAGTAACATGGTTGTTAAATGAATCAGGCTTTCCCATCAACTTTGATGTCAGAAGGTTGCAAAAGGTGATCACATGACCCTAGGACACTGCAATTGTCATAAATATGGGTCAGTTCCCAAGCATCTGAATTTTGACCATGTGACCATGGGGCTGCTATAACCATCATAAGTGTGAAAAATTGTCATATCAGTGGTGGGGTTCAAACTTTTTTACTACCAGTTCTGTGGCCATGGCTTGGTAGGCATGGCAGGGGAAGGATATACTGTAAAATCTCCATTCCCACCCTACTCCAGAGAAAGGTTACTGCCAAAATTCTATTCCCTCTCCCCTTTTCGGGGAAGGTTGCTGCAAAATCTCATTCCCTCCCCACCCCATTTTCCTGCTTTCCAGCTCCGTTTTCCTGTGCAGGGCAACAAAAAAAGACCCAGCCGATCAGCTGGAACTCAAGAGGCAGAGAATAGATGGGGGCGGGACCAGTCAGAGGCAGTATTTGCCAGTTCTCTGAACTATTCAAAATTTCCACTACCAGTTCTCCAGAACTGGTCAGAACCTGCTGAATAAACACTCTGGGTCATACGTCACTTTTTCAGTTGTTATAACTTCAAATAGTCATTAAATGAACTGTTATAAATTGGGGAATATCTCTATATGATTTCACTGTTATAGACGGACAACCACTGAAATTTTATTCATTTATTTGATTCAAATAGCTACCCATGTCATGTGAGTAAAATAGTAAGGGAAGATCCTGTTCATGCATCTAGAAATTTTCCAAGACCTTCTTTGTGGTAGTGCCTAGACTCTGGGATGCATTTTTCCCTCAGAGTTGTGCATTGTTTATGCATTTACATCTTTTAGATGCTTATTGAAGACTTCTCTTTATTCAGGCTTCCTTTCTATAGAAAAGTTGGAAGAATGACTTTTGTTTTCCTTTTCTCCATTGTTTTTACTGTATGTGGCCTTTATAACACAGAGACCCACCCCGCCTTCCCAGGATTCCCCATGCGGCCTATTTTGTATGCTGGTAAGTGTAGGGCACACATGGAAGAGGGTGAAAAACAAGCCTCCTGGAAGTTCGGGAAAGCTGGAAACAGGCCCATTTCCAGCTTCTAAAGCGCCTCCAGAGCCCAGGGAGGTCATATTCACCCTCCCAGAGGCTTGAGGAAAGCCTTGAGTTCAGGGAGGGCAAAAACAAACCCACCTGCCATGGTGCAGGAGGCTGATTAGGCACGCCCACCATGGCCATGGCCATCCAGCAACCAGGTAGAGAACCCATTGCTAAAAATTTTGAAGCTCAGAAGTCCTGAACTTCAAAATTCCTGAACCCCTGCTTGTTGAAAAAGCCAGCTTCTAAAATCTGTCCATAAAGCCAGGAGGATCAGTAACTGCCGGATCTCAGGTGGAAAGATATTCCACTGGGCAGGCCATAGCCATGTAAATGCACCACCCAGGTTGTGCCATGTGGCAAGAGATCTGGATTGCACATAAGGAAAAAGCTTGATCAATAAGTGAAAGAGGTAGTGGTATCAGGGTAATGGTCAGATAAGAGGGGTTTGTACACAGGTTAAGAAAATAACTTGAGAAAATATTTTCAGTAAGCTCCTTACCTGCTTCACACTAAAATAAAGTGAGGGTGTGGGAAACCCAATCAAACTTGAAGATTCTCCTACTAGAACCATTCAGTTCCAACAAAAGTAGCATTGGGTTTGTTTTAGAGAAGTAGCCCTGAAAGTAGCCTGGAGCTCTGTCATTCAGGCTTTACAGCAAAAAGGTCAGGTCATATTTCATTCTTGCATATCCCAGTTTTAATTTTGGTTCTAGGCCTGTAGTGATAGGTCTGTACTGCTAAGATTGCTCAATCTTTTCTCTTTTCTAAACTTAACAATAAAACACCATGCAATATAAGTGGGTTGATCAAAATTTAGTGCAATGTCAGCATTCTGAATCTTTTATGGCATTTTGTTCCAACAGAATGCCTTTACAATGGGTTGGGTGACATTTTTCTCATAACCTAACCAGGTTGGAGAAGTTTATTTATATCATATTCAGCCCCCCACCCCAAAAGGGGGTTGGGGAAGAACAAGCTGCTCTAATACCTCTGTGGCATTTTGAAAACGTTTAATGCTCAGAGTCAGCAAAAAAATAGTTTTGTGACATTTACTTCTTTGTGTCTACAGTAGTTAATGAAATCTCATTGTAATTCCACAAATGCTTTGAACTGTGCTTTTAGAAGATGTTAAAAAAAAACAAAACCCACAACCACTCAACTACATCATGTTAACATATAGATCACAAAACCCATAGGTAAGATCAGGGAGTTCTTCTAGTCTTCCAGAGGAGGAATGGAGCTCTGTTTCTTTACTCTGCTCATATAAATTGAATAAATGTCACTCTTGTTGAAGAGAAATGAAGAGTAATTGATTTTTCACTATATCTAAGTTCACTGTAAGTAGCTTTCAATGTTCGTGGAGCTGTTTTCTGCTACTAGGCCATACTTTTTCCAAAACAGACAGATTCTCTTAATAACAGGTCCCTAAGCTGAATACATAGAAGCAATAAAATAGTAATTATACAACTAATTATAAAGCCTTTAAAGATGCAAGCCTGCATCTAAACAATGTTTTTAACTAGAGGCAATAACCAAAGCAATTACTTTGCTGTTGAAGGAGGCAGACTTCTGAAGGATAAGGACAGAAGGCAGAGAGCATATCACAGAACAGACACATTTTATCAGCAGAAATACAAGGTCTATGATTCACTCAGAGGAAGGTCAAATTCACTTTGCAGTTTCAAGTGTTGTATTTGAATCTTATGCAACTCATTTCCAGTTTCTTTACTACTATGGGAATAATTTGCTCTGCATGGATACATTTTCTTTCCCATTGCCTGTTGCTGTTTTCTCATTTAAGGATGTAAAGCTAATTTGATCCTCCAAATTCTGGAACTAGATAAGATAAGTGGAAAAAGAATTTTTCCAAATGCAAAGTGATGCTTGAAAGTATAAATACTAAAATTGCAGCTTTTTCTTAGTTTATTATCCCCGTTTTATTTTTGGTCGGCTTAAGGAAACATATATATCTAATGTTCCTACTCCAAATTTTTCCCACAGTAAACAGTCCAATAAGATGGAACTGGGCTGAGCAAAGCAGTTTTCATGTATAAGATTAGAATTTATAGTCTTCTGGTTTCTAGCCTAGCCTTCAGTTATGCCACCAAACTATTTTTCAGAACAGAATTTCTACCATTTCATGGGTACATTATAAGACACAGAGAAGACCCTTGCAAAACTATCTATTCTCACTGTAATTCTGCAAACCATAACCAATTTTCTAAAATTAGACAAATTATGTTACTTTACCTCATGTCATTACTTATAGACTTCAAAATCTCATTTAGTCAACCTCCTGAAAGTACATTTAAAACCCCATTCTCGGTTTGTGATGGAATACTTGATACTAAAAAGGGACTTATAGCTACCAGTATTTTCTATGAAAGGTACTGCTTTGTCCTCAGGATGGAAGAGCAATACACAGATCAAATAAGATCGTAGATGATAATTTGCATTTATAACTTGCCATTCGTCCACAGAGCTTCAGCATTTTAGGGATTGTTTCAAAGCTATGTTTAATCTGGAAGGGAGGAATCTGTCTGGAATTAAAAAGAATTTATAGCAAAATCTCAACAAGACTTCCAAAAGATACATCTTAACTGAAACATTGCAACAAATAGTAAAGCCCCAGGAAGAGAAAGTGGAAAAAGAAATAAGAAGAAATAGCTTGGGACTATTTGGATTACTTGGTGATCTCTGGATTCTTGGTTACTGTATTTGAATAACTAAAATCAATCGGGTGGTTGTTTAAAACTATTTAAAATGGCTCCACTTTTAGAAGAACTGAAAATGGAATTTGAAAAGTATAAAGAAGATGCACAAGAAGGGAGAGGTTCTTTTGGCTTCGTATTTCAGTTCTTAGAAATGGAGATTTGGAACTATGAGAAGCAACAAGAAAGGCCTGCAGAACAAGAAGATTGTAACAAAGAAGAAGCCATCTTTAATGAACAAGTAATCTTAGGTGGGGGGGGGGGGAAAGAAAGGGGGAAAGAGAATGGAAAGTTTAAGATTGGGAAAAACAACCCCAAAAAAGAATAGAGTGAAAAATAAGTATAAAATCAGAAAGCAACAGAAGGGAAATGCAGAAGAGAGAATTAGAAGTAGAGAGACAAGGGGGTAAAAAGGGGAGGGAGAAGATGAGAGGGAAGAAAGAAAGGAAAAGAAGTTATAAAGGACAGAAACAAAATATAGAGAAACAGAGCCTTTTTAGAGATAATGGGTGAAAATCTAATGGAAAAAGGGATTCTGCAAAGGTACATAAGTACAAAGGTATTGTACTTATAAGTATAAAGGTACAAAGGTACAAAGGTATTCTTATATTAGAAATAGAAATAATTTCAGAAAATATGAAACAATGTATGATTAAAATGTTTGATAAAATAGCTATCGTAACTCAGTGGAATGCTTGTCAATAGATAAATGTAACAAAATGAATATTTAATGATTTACAAAATATATGTGAAGAGAAATAAGGGAAAAATTAATTATGGAGATTATATGTGTCTTTAAGGAAGTATGATATTTTATTGAAAAGAAATGTTAAAGATGTTAAGATTTTAATTATTAATAATAGAACTGAACTGGAATGGAATGAGGGTTTATAATTACATATATTTATAATCCTTTTTTTAAAAAAGAATATAGTGTGTATCATAAGAATGTACCAAGCAGAATTCAATTGGAAGTTATGTATTATGTATTATATTGAAGGTTATAACCTTAAGGTATATAATGAAGTTTAAATAAGAGTTGAATGGATATAATTAAAAGATATAAAGGTGTCGTGCTCCAATTAGTAATTACAGGAGAAAATTTGTTTAATGAGAAAAGGTAATATGAAATTGAAACAGAACAGACAAAACTATAAATATAATGATTTAAATTGAGATAAGATAATCAAAATAAAATTGAGAAAATTAAAAGAGGGGAAAACTACATAGAAAATGTAGAATAGTATAAGATATGAAATAGAACACAAAAAGGAGCATGAAATTGAGTTTTGTGTCTGTATAAAGAAGTTCAACCCAGGACCATGCTATTTTCAAAAAAGATGTTTTACTTGTATTTTATATGTGTGAAAACTCAAATAAAACTTTATTTTAAAAAAAAGAATGTATAGTATGTAATTTTGCTTTTTAAAGGAAATTATGAGCAGACCATCCAACAAGCTGTGTGTGATCAACAATGACACTTTTCCTGCTCACTATGGACAGTAAAACTAAGTTTTCTTTCATTTTATGTCCTCTACTAGATAGAGAAGCTCGAGGTTGAAAAAGAACAGTGACTGTTGCTACTCTTGATTCCACCTAATGGTTATTCAGTGTTCCTGTGATTTATCTCTACTTTTGTCATGCCTTCTAATAACAAATCTCAGAGTAACCGGGTGGTAATTAAATGTTTATTTAAAATATTCAAGAGATCTCAAGAACATATGGGAACTGTAACTGCCTTGTCAAAATTACTAGAACCGCTGCCGTATTAAATTATTTATTCATTCAAGGTGCAGAATTTTAACAAGGTTTCATATTGCATTTATCTTGATTGCATTAAATCAATACCGCCAAGCTGAGAATCAAGCTTTTTTCTTCTTCTAATCTTTGTTAATAACAAAGCTACTTCAACTTTTCATTGCTTCAGTAGAAGCAAAACCCCATAGTTGTATAGAGTTGATAATAGTTGCTAGGAATCATATATTTAATCAGTTTGAGTAGTAACAGAAGATGTACTGGAAGTTTAAAGATTCCAGGCCTTTGGCCTTTGCATGTGATTATAAAAAAGAAATCACCAATGTACTTCAATAAAGGATAGCTCAAAATGTGCTTGATAGCTGGTCATTTAGAAATTAGTAGCATAGTGTTTCTAAGCTGGTAAAAGCTGAAGTATGGCATCAAAATGGCTGAGAAACATCCACTATAGAAGACCAAAATTATTTTTTGTTATTTCTAATATAATGCGGGTTGCATTTAAAAGACTCAGTCTGTATAATGGCAAGAGAATTACACTGGCTTCTCAGATATGCTTCAGAGTGCCAAGGATTTTGGCTAAAAAGGCCCAATCTGCATAATGATCTGTGCTGTTTTGCCTTCATTTCAGCAACTTTTGAAGTGCTCTAAAAATATATATTTGCACTATAAGCTTTACTTGTCTTGAGTGTTCATGGTTCGGCTCACAAAAGACTATGAAACAGTCATCAGCTCCAGCAGATTCCAGCCACCAGCAACCTGAAACTTAATTGAACCGCTGACCTAAGGGTGAATGGGTCTGTTTCCTATTATCAGTTCCCTGAGTCATTCAGTCACAGTGTATTTTTCTTCAGTCCACAAAAGCATCAATTGGGCAAATAGAAGAACTGTTGGCTCTCTGATGGTTCACTTTAGATGGTTACTATTTATTTTTTGGCCTCAAGGTTCATTATGCTTTCAATCTCAATTGCCAGTACAGTTCCTAATGTTCAGGATAGGAAAGAGCATGTTCTTATTTATCTTTAAAGGAGCTCACCATGGCTATCACACAGACCATGCAAAGTTGAAAAGTGGATGTTTCATTCATCCTTTTATAGCACAAAGGCTAGAAGTGTGCTGGGGGTGAGAATTCTCAAAATCTCTTCTCAGCTCTAAAACTTGGCAATAGCTTCAGCCCCTGCTCACTTCCACATGTTGTGATAATCATGGTATCATATAGGACTGTCATAAGGATTACAGAAAGGGTCAGCTATAACGACAGGCTTTAAGGATTATCACACAGACACAGACACACACACACATGCACAGAGAGGGGGGGGTACATACACAACTGTCTTATTGAATCAAAGATCCACTCTGATCCACTCTGAATCACACTTGAACTAGGTAATGATGAAGACTAAGAGATGGGCAATTCTTAACTGGTCATTTTATGCATCTGCATGTATTTTAAAATTTCTGCCAATTCCAGAGAACAGAATTTTACAGTAGCCAAAAACATACTGTTTTCTTCTATCATATTTCTTCTGGAATCCTTTTAATTTAATATAGATTCATGAGTTTTCCCATCAGTTTATTATAATGACTGAAAATAACCATATCTATTTAAGAATAAAATCAGCAATACGACTCTGGTAAAGATGCCTTGTTATTCATAAATCCATTTATTTTCTTTAGGATGTCAGTAAGGGTCACAAATATTTATAACAAAGAAATTGCCAAAAATAAGGCAACAAATGCTCTCCTAATTTGTTCCTACAAATAGCAAATAAAATATTAATATTAGGCAATTTGCATGCTGGTTGGGAGAGGAATGGTTGAACCATGATTCAGTGCCATTGTAGCTTCAAATAGTTACTGAACAAATGTTTGTAAACCCTGGACTATATATAGCAATGTGCTGGAAAGAAGGCAAAGAAAATAGTCTTTTTATTCAAGTCAAAGACTGTAATCCCACATTTCCATCCACTTAAAACAGAATTTACCTTCATATACCTTGTCCTGCAGCTGAAATCTGATCTAATCCAGTTTTATTAAACCTCATCGAAATCTTGCATTTATTTTCAAAGTGAAATGGGCACATCCTTTTTCTTAATTTAGGCCATTAATAATATTACCTTCTTGTGGCTTCCAATTTTTAAAAAGAAGTTGAAAAGAATTAGTCAAATGCAGACCAGTGGTGGTATTCAGCTGGTTCGCACCAGATTGGATGAACCGGTAGCAAAAATTTGGTATGGGTCACCAAACCGGGAGTAAGTTCTGGGTGGCCACACCTCCAACCCACTCACCCTCCCACCGATGCTTACTTACCTGCATATTTTTTTTCCCTCCCGACAATTAGCTGTACATAGATCAGTTGTGCAGGTATTCCCCTTGCTGAGGCCAGGAAGGCAAAAAATGGAGGGAAGAGATCAGCCCCTCCTTCCATTTTTTGCCTTCCAGAGCCCCAGAGGAGCCTTAAGGGAGAAAAAATGCCCCCCCCCCGAGGCTCTTCTGAGACAAGAAAGCTCCCAAAAATGGGTGGAGGCTGCAAAATAATAATAATAATAAAAAAAAGCCACACTTACCCAGTCACATGGTCACGCCCACCAAGCCACACCCACAGAACCAGTAGTAAACATTTTTGAATCCCACCACTGATGTAGACACCTAACAGATCCATCTTACTGGCTTTCATTACATTTTATCACCCTGATTTATTCTGATTATGCCAGAATATACTGAGATTTTCATGATAGATATACAA
This sequence comes from Laticauda colubrina, assembly GCA_015471245.1. Classification (NCBI taxonomy): domain Eukaryota; kingdom Metazoa; phylum Chordata; class Lepidosauria; order Squamata; family Elapidae; genus Laticauda; species Laticauda colubrina. Next base: position 37,752,899 of record BLBF01000002.1, read on the forward strand.
TATACATATGCATATGCATATGCATATACATATACATATACATATACATATACATATACATATACATATACATATACATATACATATACATATACA
>BLBF01000002.1:37760612-37772245 GCA_015471245.1 Laticauda colubrina
GCCATAGAGATTGAAAAAAGACCTGAAAGCATGAATAGAAGAGATGATTCCAGCAGACTGTCAATCATTTGGAAACCTGCACTTTCAAATAGAAAGATCTCCATGCCACAAAACAGACAAGCACCTGAGCACAGACAGACTCCCTCTGATGCCTCCAACTCAAGCACTCCCCCACCAGGCACCCAGGTGAAACCTAGCTTGCTGATGAATAGGAGCCGTCCTTTCACACGAAGCCAAACTGCACTGAAAGCCTCCAACACAAAAACAGAATGTTGCCAGCCAATCAAAGCCACAAAACAGACAGAAGAAACCAGAAACACCAATCAATCAAACTCCAAGTCCAGTGAACACAGACCCAGGCTCCTAGCCAATCAGAATGGACCAGCCTTGAATTTAAAACCAAAAGCTGTGAGACACACATCCATACAGAAGCCTAATGATGGCAGATGAGATTCTGCTGGAACGTTGCTACAACTTTAACAACACTACAATGACGTGGGATAATACCCGAGGGAAGCTAAACAGCACACATGTAAGTACCCGCGAAAGCTTAAAAAAACATATATATTTATATGGTATTATAGTATATAATATACAATACAATGGACAGATGTTAAATCAGTTTACTTAACTATAAAAAGCAAACTGTTAATAGCAACAGCAGTAGCACGTAGATTTACATACGTACACTTCATAGTGCTTTGCAGCCCTCTCTAAGTAGTTTACAGAGTCAGCATATTGCCCCCAACAGCAATCTGAGTTCTCATTTTACCAGCCTCAGAAGGATGGAAGGCTGAGTCAAGCTTGAGCCTGGTAAGATTCAAACTGCCAAATTGCAGTTAGCTAGCAGTCAGCAGAAGTAGCCTGCAGTACTGCATTCTAACCACTGCGCCACCACAATAAGTAAGCATATTAACTGGTACAAATTTCTAAACAGTCCTCCAGTCCAGTGGTTGTCAACCAGTGGGCCAGGACCACTGGTGGTCTGTGAGAAAATTTTGGTAATCTGCAGAGAAATGTCACCCCCAAAGCATCCCCAAAAACAATTAATTCAGGCTGCACGGGAACACAAGGCTGTGTTGCCAAAATAGCCGACAGGAACACAAGGCTTTGTTGTTCGCTTGCATTGCAAACAACATGAGATAGTGAGGGGAGGGGGGGAAGGGTGGAGGGGGGAACTTACCCCACGTGCCCCACATGCCTTGCCTGGCCACCAGCTGCTGCTTTCTGCTTTTTTCTTCTTCTGGTTTTGGCTGAATACAAGGAAAGCAGCGAAAGTATTTTTTTTCTCTCCCCCAAACTCCGCCAGAAATGAGTCTTTGGGTCCCTGCAAGGCATCCAGCTCCAAGAGGCTGCGCCAGCAAAGACTCAATTCTGGCGGAGTTTGGGGGAGAGAAAGAAAGACTTCTGCTGTTTCTGCTGCTTTCCTTTCATGAAGCCAAAAGTCTCTTTCTCTCTCCCCCTGAGAACAGACCTTGAGACAGTATCCTGAGTTTCCAAATAAAGAATTATCCATTGGTAAGAAAATGGGGTGGGGAATTTTCTTGCAGACTTTTTTGGGGATTTTTCCCAGGGTCTCTGATCTGCGGGATTTAAAATTATAAATTTGGTGGTCTTTGAGATCCAAAAGATTGGCGACCCCTGCTCTAGTCAAAACTCCTGAAGTAAAATTAATATTTGAATATATGAAGAGAGATGAGTTCTTCAGATCATTGTACAATTATTAGAAAATGTTATTCTGTTTGATTTCTTTTGTGTATAATATCCATTTCTATTGTCTTCCTGTTAGTTTCTTCAGTTCTGATATATAATTCAAAACAACCTGAACATCTAAGAAAGCCAATGAGTCCTCCGAAACAATTTCAAAATATAATTGAACTTTCTCATCCAATTACAACAGTGATATTACTCTATTGACTTGAATAAAACAATAGCATCAAGTACAGTTAACAACACAATTAACAAACACTACTTCCTCCCTTATCTTCTGCTTCAGGTATTGATAGCAGAGTGAAATGACTGAAATATCCATATATATGAGATAAACAAAGGGTTAGAATCAAGATCACATGAAGAGTTAATTCCACTTTATAAGGCCTTGGTAAGGCCACACTTGGAATAGTGCATCCAGTTTTTGTCACCACATGTAAAAAAGATGTTGAGAATCTAGAAAGAGTACAGAGAAGAGCAACAACAATGGAGGCTAAAGCATACAAAGAACAGTTGCTGGAATTGTGTATGTCTAGTTTGATGAAAAGAAAGACTGGGGGGGGTGGGGGGTGACATGACAGCAGTGCTCCAAAATCTCAGGGACTGTGACAAAGAAGAGAGAGCCAAGCTATTCTCCAAAGCACCGGAGGGCAGGACAAGAAGCAATGGGTGGAAACTAATCAAGGAGAGAAACAACCTAGAACTAAGGAGAAATTTCATGACAGTTAGAACAATTAATCAATGGAACAACTTGCCTCCAGAAGTTGTAACTGCTCCAATACTGGATGTTTTTAAGAAGAGATTGAATAACCATTTGTCTGAAGTGGTATAGGGTTTCCTGCCTAAGCAGAAGGTTTTTTGATTTATTTGATTTGTCAATCGCTTTCAAGATAATAGGTACAAGTATAAACATAGTTATGAATACATGAAATGGATACATATAAGAAAAATAAAAGAAACAATAGGGCAGGGATGTAGGCACATTGGTGCGCTAATGCACGCCCTCTAGAGACCTCTTAGGTAGGGAGTAAAGTCAATTGTAGACAGTCTAAGGTTAAGGTTTTTGGGGTTTGGGGAAGAAATCACAGAGTCAGGTAGAGTATTCCAGACATTGACCACTCTGTTGCTGAAGTCATATTTCCTGCAGTCAAGTCTGGTGTGGTTAACCATGAGTTTGTATCTATTGTTTGCTCTTGTATTGTTATGGCTAGAGCTGAAGTATTTATTGACAGATAGGACATTGCAATGTATGATTTTATTATACTATACTTAGATTGGACCGAAGGGGGCGTAGTTCTAGATTTTCTAGGTCTAGAATTTCAAGTCTGGCATAAGGTATTCTGCAATGAGTAGAGCAGTGGAGAACTCTTCTTGTGAAATATTTCTGGACTTTCTTAACTGTGTTAATATCAGATACGTAATGTGGGATCTTCAAGGTCCTTTCCAACTCTGTTATTCTATTCTTAATTAGGATGAAAGATGTAGTATCAGCAAGTATTTTGACTTTATGAGGAGAGATATGCTATCTTATTTTTAATTTTACTTTAAAAACTATGGCTCAGATATGAAATAAAATTATATCTACAACTATTATGGGACCACTGAGCAAAATGGCTATTAATATCAGGAATAATGGTGGCCAGCTATGAATGGCAGACAAAGCTGACTGTTGCTTACTAAGTCTTGATTTGTATGTGAATTTTACGTTTTATGGGGTGGAAGACCAATTGAGAATATGCTTTAGACTTTTCATACAATTTAGCTCTCTATGCTAAGAAGGTCATAAACATAACACTTTTCTTACCTATGGGTTTTTATATTAATTTCCATTTTGATATGCCCATTCCCATTCCATTTTTACATTCCATTTTTAATTCCCATTAACCTTTAACTGGCAATTTGAGTTTCTATTATTGCTCTGAGTGAAAAATTGCAGTTATTTAGAAAACAGAATACACATTTCATCATTTTAATATTTTAGATTAAGCATCACAGGCCTTAATTAATAATAATGCTTGTAACATTCAAAGGCTTTAAATCATTTTCTAAATTATTTGATCCTGTGACTGGATTTTTCAAGATTGGAGTCAAAGGATTTTAGATTGTATATATATCCTTATCAAAGATAAGAAGCAAGGTAGTAAAATCAACAATTACTTTTCAAGAAAAAGTCTATCTTTATGTTGCATTTACATGAAGATGTTCCACAATATTTAATACAGAAGAATTATTATTCCTGTACATAGACAACATTGATTTTGTGATAAAAGCTATTAGCAAACCAATAAAGATTTATCTTTGCATAGTCAATATTTTTTTTGTCATTCCTGCAAAGTCAGTTTTCAATTTAATAGGAAGAATGATTTGGGAGGGGTTATATTTTGGTTCAAACTTAAAAAAATCCTCTTACTATAAAATAAAATGCAAAGACAGATATTATTGTTTATCCACCATTTATAGTTCTAATGGTAACAAATGGAGAATGTGCCATCTATAGACTAGGGATATAGCAATAGCACTTAGACATATTGTGCTTTACAGCCGTTTAAGCAGTTTACAGAGTCAGCATATTGCCACCAACAATTTGGGTCCTATATCTAGCTAAATATAAGTTTTATGCTTATGTAGAAATTGACTATGCTAAAAAGAAGACATGGCATTATAAAAGCCATCTTGTATAGTCTTTAGAGGAAGCATTGAGGACTGTTCATAAAATTCATAAAATTCTGTTCATAAAATTTAATCATCTGCTCAGTGAAAAAATCCAGGTTAAAGCATGTGGACAGATGGCTGCTCAACTTCTTCCAAAAGACATCCAATAAAGAGGGGCTCCCCAGATCCCTCAATAATTGGTCCCTCATTCAGCTGTCCTTCCCATTAAGAAGTTTTTCTTAAATGCAAAGAGAATGTCAGCCTTCAAGATCTTGTACTATCGCTTTGCATCTTTCCGCTGTCATAAGAAACCGGGGGGGGGGGGGGGGGGGAAGGGGTAAGGCTGGGAAGTGGGCTGGAGGTGTGACATTTTTCTGTGGTGTAAATGAGGGGGGGAGCATACAATAGAGTTAGGTTTCTATTTCTCGCTTAGCTTTCTTTTCTCTGCGCAACTGCAACCCGTTATCAAAGTATGCCAAGGTTAATGGACAGAGGCCTCATCATCACCTGAAGATGCCCACATGATCATATTCACAACTTCTAATTGGAAGTTTCATCTGAACTATTGGGGGTGGGAACGCTTCCATCACTTTGTATATGTGAATTACATGCCTAATCTCCGAGATTCAGAATTCTCTGGTTGCTACCACTTCACTTTCATTAAAAGATAAATTTTCTCTAACTTAAAGAGTCTAAGTATTTCTTTCTTGGATTTTGAATGGAGCACCGCCTGACATTATTCTGAATCTCCCTCTACCAACCCACCCGGAGAAAACACCCAATTTTCTTCCGAGGGAGCCTGAACATCATGTCATCTTCAACTAGTGATCAGGAAGACCTAGGAACCATTGGAGGGCAAGATTGTTTGCTGGTACAGGAAGCCCAATCGCTAGCAGAGCTCAATCTGGAAGGGGATCCAGCTGTGAAGCCCAGATGGTCGGTGGGGGTTGGCTGGAAAGATCCGGAGAAGGACCCCCCCCCCCGGATCACAACTACCCACCAGCATGGAAAAGAGGAGCCATGGCAAGAGAGGGAAAAGAGAGAACTCTCACTGAATCAAGCCAGGAGACTCCTGAATGAAGCCTTTGAACAACCCCAAGCTGCATAAAGGTATGAAGGGGAAAGGGGAGTAGCGCCCGCTAGAAGAAGCAGAGCAGCCCCTTCTCCCATAAATCAACCTGAGCCAGCAGCAGCTCCAGGGCCCTCAGCGGGGCGTGTAATTACTAGAAGATGTAGAGCTGCTAAACTGCCTCCATTACAAGTAAAATACGAGGGAAATCCCAAAACCTTGGGATTTTTCCTAGCCCAGGTTTGGAGCTATATGGAAGACTACAGGGATTTTCCCTCAGAAGCAGCCAAAGTGAGATGTGTTACCAGGGCTCTGGAGGGAACAGCTGCAGAGTGGATGGTGACCTTGCATAATGATAATGCTCTCCAGTTGATGAATTATAACCTGTTCATGACTGCACTGCGGGCTAGGTTTGAGGACCCACTGGCAGAGTGCAAGGCCCGGATTAAGATGAAGACCATAAATCAGGGGCGGAGGTCAGTGGCTGTCTACACCCAAGAATTTAGACAGTTAACCAGTCATATCCGAGGCTGGTCCCAGGAAGCCCTGATTGAAGTGCTTAAAGATGGTTTAAACGAAGATGTGTACCAGAGATGCATTGCTAGAAGAGACCCAAATGACCTGCAGATGTGATACTTGCTGGCAGAAGAAGTAGAAATTGATTTAACCCGAAGCAGATGGCGGGGAGGTTCTGGGTGGAGCAAGCTTTCCTCCTCACATCCTCAAGAGATTCCCAAACCTCAGAGGGGAGGAGTGGCTGCAAGACCCAACCCCTCAGCCTGCTTTTGATGCGGGAATGAAGGTCACCGGCCTGTGAACTGCAAAGTCAAGCTGGAACCAAAGGGGTTGCCAAAAGAAGGGAAGAAATCTGAAAAATCCCCAGCGAAGCCTCACGAAGCAGCACTAAAGTCGAAAGAGATGGCAGAGGTCACCACTCCCACAGAAGAGGAATCAGAAACCCTAGTTACCCCTGAGGAGGATGATTTCAACTCGGAAGACGACTTCCTGGTAAGTCGAAGCATGGACCCTATGACCATTCCGGTGAAGTTGAGGGTACCCAATTCAGGGGTCGAAGGGGAAATGCTAGCCCTGTTAGATTCTGGGTGCACAAGGTGTATAATCAACACGGAAGTAGTGGAGAAAATGGACTTAAAACTAAAACCTTTGAAGATGCCCATATCCTATTGCCAATTAGATGGATCAGTGGCTGGAGTTTGCCCTGCACGTTTTGTCACGGAACCTATAGAAATGATCATGGGAGACCATGATGAGACTTTGCGCTTTATTGTGGTCCCTGGGATGGAGCAACCATTAATACTGGAATTGCCCTGGCTCCAGAAATGGAACCCCCAGGTTAACTGGAGAAAGGGGTTGTTGCGCATATGCACCAAGCAGCGACCGGAAAAAGGGGAGATCTCAGCCGAAGCTTCAGATTCCGATTGAAAAGCTTCCACAGGTACTGAACCCATGAAAGGGGAGGAGAAAATTCCAAAAGAGTATTGGGATTTAAAAGAAGTGTTCAGTGACAAGGCCTCAGATGAGCTTCCACCTAACCGGCCAACAGACTATGCTATTGAAATTTTGCCTGGGGTGAAGCTCCCGAAACCGAAGTTGTACTCAATGACACCACGGGAATTGGAGGAGCTAAGATTGTTTATAGATAAAAATCTGGAACGTGGTTTCATTCAACCTGCTAGGTCCCGGGTAGCAGCCCCAGTGTTGTTCTGTGAAAAGAAAGATGGTTCCAAATGCTTGGTGGTGGACTACAGAAATTTGAATGCCATTTCCGTGGAAAACGTGTACCCCTTTCCTTTGATGAAGGACATGTTGGCCCACCTAGCCAAGGAGAAGATTTTCACAAAGTTGGATTTGAGAGAAGCATACTACCGAATTTGAATTAAGGAAGGGGATGAGTGGAAGACCACTTTTTACTGCGCAATGGGTTGCTTCCAATTCAACGTTCTTCCTTTTGGTTTACAAGGGGCCCCAGCTGTATTCATGCAGATGATTAATCAGGTGTTACGTGAACATTTATACAGGGGGGTTCTGGTTTATCTTGATAACATCCTTATCTACACGGAAACTATGGATTCAAAGGTAAAACTGGTGCAGTCGGTTCGACAGAAACTGTGTGCCACTAAGTTGTATGCTAAACTATCCAAGTGTGAATTCCATCAAGAGAAAATTGACTATTTGGGATATTGCATTTCATCTGAGGGCATAGAAATGGATCCAGAGAAAGTGCGTGCCGTATTGGAATGGGCACCACCACGTACCAGAAAACAACTTCAAAGCTTCTTGGGATTTGCAAATTTTTACCAGCAATTTATCCCGACGTTTGCTAAGATAGCAATGCCCATCACAAATCTCTTAAAAACAAAAGGGGAAGTGAAGCCAAGGCCGAGTAAGCCGTTGGAGTGGTCCATGGAGTGCCAAGCAGCTTTTGAAAAGCTAAAACGACTGTTTGCTGCAGAACCAGTGCTAAAGCACCTGGATATGGAGGCTCCTTCATGATTCAAGCCGATGCGAGTGATGTGGCTGTTGGAGCGGTGTTACTTCAAATCAACAAGAAAGGGACCTTACAGCCTTGTGCGTATACCTCCTGTAAACTATCAGAAACCGAGAGAAGGTGGGCCATCTGGGAAAAAGAAGCTTTTGCAGTTCGTTGGGCCTTACTGACCTGGAGACATTTCCTGGAAGGAGCAAAACATCCATTTGAGGTATGGACTGATCATAAAAATTTGGAAGCCTTAAAAACGCCTCGGAAGCTGTCCTCTAAACAAGTTCGCTGGGCCCAGTATTTCAAGCAGTTCAATTTTTCACTGAAGTACATTCCAGGGGGAAAGAACTTCATGGCAGATGCTCTCTCTAGACTACCCCAATATAACAGTATGCACCAGGAGGTGATTAGTCCAATTGTTTCAACCAAACATCTCACCGCCCCAGTGATCACCAGAGCCCAAAAGAAGAAACAAGAAGTGGACTTATCGAATGACTTGACCAAACAACTAAAAGAAGCTTTAAAACTGGATGATTGGTTCCTGGCTCATTCAAATGACTATATAGTTAGAGATGGTTTGGCTTGGGTGGGGACCAAGTTGTATGTGCCACAGGTACTGAGGGGCCAAATACTACAACAAGCTCATGATTCTAAAGCAGCTGGTCACTTTGGATTTGTGGAAACCTTACACCTGGTTTAGTGGCAATTCTGGTGGCCTACTTTAAAGAAGGACATTGAAGCTTATGTAGCTAGCTGTCCAATTTGTGCTTCAGCAAAGAGACCTCCTGGAAAGCCAGCAGGATTGTTACAAAATGTAGTTAAACCAACAGCCCCCTGGAAGGAAATCTCTATGGACTTTATAGTAGTATATAGTATTACCTGAAAGCAGTAGAAACACGGTTATCGGGGTAGTAACTTATTTGTTTTCCAAACAAATGAGGGGGGGAGCATACAATAGAGTTAGGTTTCTATTTCTCGCTTAGCTTTCTTTTCTCTGCACAACTGCAACCCGTTATCAAAGTATGCCAAGGTCAACGGACAGAGGCCTCATCATCACCTGAAGATGCCCACATGATCATATTCACAACTTCTAATTGGAAGTGTCTTCTGAACTATTGGGGGTGGGAACACTTCCATCACTTTGTGTATGTGAATTATGCGCCTAATTTCTGAGATTCAGAATTCTCTGGTTGCTACCACTTCACTTTCAGTAAAAGATAACTTTTCTCTAACTTAAAGAGTCTAAGTATTTCTTTCTTGGATTTTGAATGGAGCACCGCCTGACAGAGAATCTGTTTTCCTGTAACTTACATCCATTATTCTCTACCCTGCATTCTCACATGACAGAAAACAGATCTTAGCCTTCTTCTGTGGAACACCTTTCAGATATTTAAGATGTGTTATTTTCTGCTGATCAACCTTCAAGATTAAACATTTCTAGCTCCTTCAGTCACTCATTGTTAGACCCAGTTTCTATTGCTTTTGATTGCAGTTCTTCATCACCTATTTTAGTTTCTCTTAATATTCCATAAAATGCTAAGATCGGAATTTCATACACAAATATAGAATATAGGACAATTACCTGTGATTTAGCATTTGTACGAGCTATGTCACACTATTTGCAGTTTCTGTGTAACTACAGTTCCAAGACTTTTTTTTATACAGACTATTCCTAGGTCAGATATCCTGTACCTGTGCATTGGGTTTATTTTTCTGTTGGAATAATGTATATTGCAAGGCATGGCCACCAGCCATCCAATAAACTCAGTGGTAGGATTCAAATAATTTAACAATCGGTTCTCTGCCCTAATAATTTCTTCCATATAACAAGTTCACCAAACTGCTTAGAAAGTTAACAACTGGTTTTCCTGAAGTGATGCGAATTGACAGAATCCCTACCATTGAATAAACTATAAAGTTCATAGCCACAGCATGATCATTTTGTCTTATCTGTTTGCCCTTTGTCAAATGTATAATTATTGCAGAATCCCTGTCTATCTGCCCATGTTTGATCCAATCTTGACATAAACCTATTATTCTCTATACACGCTGATCCCAATTTTGACCTAGCCTTTGTTTGTTTCCTGTGATACTTATCTAGCATTCTTGCTAAACTACTATTATGACATCTAATGTCTGTTTTGAGATTAAAATTACATTTATTTCTTGATATTGTAGCAATTGTAGTCCATTGTCAAGAATATCTGGCAATTTAACAAAGTCAGTTGACTGCTAATATCTAGCATTTTCAATACTAAAAAATATAGGGATTAATGGTCAACTAAGAAACCAGTGATAGCTCCATATTGCTACCCAGATTTTCAGCATAATAACTATTTTCACATCAATATTTAATTTAATAGATGCCTTCTCCAGAGCCTCTAAGAATAGCTTTATCTGGTTTAATGTCTGCAGAGTTTCCATCAAACTAGTGAAAATAACCCTAATAGTGATTTTGTTGCAGATTATTTCATTATTGTATTAAGTAATATTGCCAATGCACAAGTAAGGGGGAAGATTATTGGGACAATCCTCTGAGTGGGTGTTGTTTTACATGCAATTGATGCTTTGTTTTAGTAAATTATTTTTCTTGCTGATATACTGATGCTCTGTCTTATCTCTCTGTTGTTGCTTCCTGTGTAGGTTGATAATATAGTGTGGAAACAAAAACAATGGATTATAGGCAAGCACTTTATTTCTTTCTTTTTTTTTTATGAACAAAAAAGGCATCATGTCCATCATTGGAGGAAGAGAATACAATATCTCTTTGAGATCAAAACTTGACAGAAACAATGGAATCCTAATGAACTATTGAGGAAGACCTGGGAAATAGCTGGAAATGATGAAATGATGAAAACTGCTACTCTTCCAGGTCAGAGAGAGATGGTGCAATTGAGCCCATTAGAACAAAAATTCAGTACTTAATGTTTACTGCTGGTGGGATCAAAACTTTTCTGATAGTGTATTTTAGTAATATCTTAGGTAATTGTCCATTTCAATTTAAATCTCTGTTTTGAAATTGAATTGCATATAGCATAGGACTCTTATACAGCATTATAATAATATCTCTTGTTGAGTTTATCATCTGCACCTCTATAACCGTCTGGTTTGGTTGTGCAACCCAACAGGACAGACACAGACTTCAGAGGATAATTAGGATGCAGAAAAAACAATTACTACCAACCTGCCTTCAATTGGGGACCTGTATACTGCACGAGTCAAAAAGAGGGCTGTGAAAATATTTACAGACCCTTCACATCCTGGACATAAACAACTAGACAAAGGGACAGTTTTTTCTGAAGGTCACTCTGCTAAACAAATAATTCCCTCAACTAAATACTGTTCAACTATTTACAAAGTCTGCACTACTATTACTGTTAATCTTCTCATTACTCCTTATCCCCCTTTCCCCTCCCACTTGTGACTGTATGACTGTAAATTTGTCGCTTGTATCCTTACAATTTATATTGACTGTTTCCTAGTATGATTTGATTGCTTATTATACCCTATGACTATCATTAAGTGTTGTACTTTGTTGACTCTTGACGAATGAATCTTTTCTTTTATGTATACTGAGAGTATTTGCACCAAGATAAATTCCTTGTGTGTCCAATCACACTTGGCCAATAAAGAATTCTATTCTATTCTATTCTATTCTATTCTATTCTATTCTATTCTATTCTATTCTATTCTATTCTATTC
>BLBF01000002.1:37772255-37789182 GCA_015471245.1 Laticauda colubrina
TCTATTCTATTCTATTCTATTCTATTCTATTCTATTCTATTCTATTCAAGTACCCTTTTAACTACAATTCTCCCATTGTATTTTGGGAGTTCCTAATCTATTTATGAACTCTAAAGTATGTCTTCAATAAGCAGCTTTTAGTCTTGGACACTGTACCAAGTTTGCTGTGGCTTTTTTTGGGCTACTGTTCCAACTAACTAGAGTGAATTGTGGCACTAGTAGTTGTAAAGTATAATAGAGTCATCTACTGTGGCACTTGTGGCAGCTTGAAGCTGAAAAATTTTATTTACATTATTTTGTAAAAATATTTTATTTTACATTTTTTTTCCTATTGGTCACCTAGAAATACAGTACTATTGACTAACAAATGGTATTTGCTTCCTATTTCCTCATTTAAAGAACATCAGAAGGGTCTCTTGCTTGGATAAAGATTTCTACTGTCAGATCCAGTGGCTAGACCAGATTATGAAATGAACTCCACAGGAAAGGTAAAACTACTTTTACTGAGGTTGGCTATAATAATAAAAATTTTGTGAGCCTAAATGTGCTGTACCCTATCTGTTTTCTTATTTTTCAGTGAATTAGAGAAGTCTATGACTAAGTCATTTCCAACTATTTGAACATTCTGAACTTTAAAAATACTTTATTCCCTTTTGCTTTGGCAATAGCTTCTGGATATCTCCATCAAGATAATCTTCCTGGGTGAAATATTACCTTATAATATCTATACCAAATCTATACTCTTCTTCATTCTGTAAAGTAACTTTTCCCATGCTAGTGTAACATATAATCTAGGCTGAATTATATACTCAACTTCATCCTAAACATTCTGAAATGCTTGTTTGAAACAAGGCATGAATCCACCAGAAACTGGAGAAGTAGGACATATTCCATTGATGAGATTAATAATCAAGAGCCATGGATTTCTCTATCAATTCCTTTACTGTTAGCTAATTTTAGAGTGAACAGTTGTTCACTCTGTCAGGCTTGTTGTGGAAAAAAAGGAAGAGGAAGTATAGTGTTGTGCAAGATAAATAAATAAATTCCATTTTCTGATTATAGAACACTTATATTAATAGTTGGTATCTGCATTTGTTTGTTTGTTTTTCTTCTCTCTCCTTCTCCTTTGTGTTATATTACTATACTTGTGGGCTTTGCAAACATTTTAAAATATAGATTAAGTAGTATTAAAAATAACTCATAAGACACAACTTCTGGAAAAATTTAAAAAATAAATGAATATTGGTCCTAGGATACATGCATCTAGGAAGCCATTACGTACTCAGGGTGGTATTTTTTCATTAGATTATTCAGTTCTCATGTTAGTTTAGGTTGCTTTATATTAACCATGATTTTATGATGTAAGCTGTCAACATTCTGTTTTTGGCTTTTTTAAATAATGTATGAATGATATCATATGTAGGAGCCAGGATGAAAAGGCAGGAGCCTATATATAAAATATCCACTACACAGCTTGACACAGAAGTTACAGAAGTAAGCTGGGAAAAGTGTTCTTATGAATGTTTTAATTGTTGGGTACAGGGGAGGAAATAAAGTAAGACGGAGTTCTCTCAACTCTGACAGAAACTCGCTCACTTTGATTCTTTGATCCACTGATTAACATTTGCAAGCACTACCTCACTTTTTTTGACTGAGGTGACTATTGTCACTTCGTGCTGCTTCCAGAGCCTAGTGCAAAGTTTCCAGCTGTGGATGCAGACAGATCAAAGCTTATGATGGACTCACTAGAACACAGTCTATCTGGAATACTAATAATAGTCTGAACTACTTGTAAGAATCAAGTCATTTTTCTCTTCGCTTTCAAATAATCAGGGTTTCCTTGTACATGCTATTAATTGATTCAATATGCTGGAAGGAATGTCTGAACTTTTCCCACGCCTTACATTTACTCATTTATTATATTATAACTCTACCTCCAGAGGTTGTTTTAATTGAAATCAGCTTTATATTTTTTTAAGAAAAAAATGGGCCGATCACAATTTATTTCTGTTTCAGTGCCGTATTCCTTTTGATTTAAAATATATGGAGGGATTATTGTATTTGAAGGTCAGTTTTATGTTCAGGATTCAGTGCATTTAACACAGGAAAGTACAAGAAGAAATGCACAGCTATGGGAACTGGGGGCTGATGTCAAAAGAATGTGGTACCATCATCCAACAATCTTCTGCAGTTCTTATTTAAGCATCTGCTCAGCAACTTTTGTTTTCTTGCAAGTCATTTGAGAACTACTGAAATCCCAAAAGTTTCAATAACAAATCCAATTTTGTAGCCTGCTAAAATAATCCTTACCTTGTCTTATCCCAAAGATGATTAGCAGAACATTTTCAAGGTACATTGCACTAATTTCTGCTTGTCAAATCTGCATACTTTGCTTATGATATTTTTACTCCTTCTGAATAGATAGTGGGTTTGGAAGTTTGACTGACAGAGGAATGCAGACAAGATGAACACTAACTACACATGAAGTCTGACTAGGATTCATCTGTTTCTCCTAGAAAAAAAAAAAAAAAAACAGCTGTGGAGAGGCCAGAAACTTTGCACTTCTTTTATTTAAAGATCTGTGAAATGTTGAGGAATTTCTTCTACTTGCAAGCCCTGGTGTCTGTAGCACCACTGTCCTGAAAAGCTGTATTAGCTTGATTATCAGGCCTATTGCCAAAAATATATTAAGATAAGAAGCTAGCCTTAGTTCATAGAGATCTAGGCTCATATGGCTGCTGAGTTGGCTTTGAAAAATGTATTTACAGAACTTGGATCCTAAACTCATAAATGTCAATGCCATATATTTTTTTGGGGTTAACACCATTTTGTTCCCTTCTATGGGAAAATGTACTTATTTATTTGATTTATATGGCCTCCCAACTTGCAAAAGCAACTCTTGGTGGCTTGCAATGTGTTATAAGCATAAAACCAAGAGAACTAGAACCAAAGAGAAGAAATACCAAGAACAGAAAAATAGAATAACCAAAACTAATCATTGCATATTCATTTCAAAATATTTCATTTCGAGAATGCCTTAGATTTCTGGGGGCTTAGGAAATGCTAAGGGTGAAGGCTCGTTCTCCAAGGTTGTGGGTTGGTTGATTTGGAAACCAACCCACAAGCTCAAAGAATGAATCTTCATCCTCATCCTACACCCAAGCTACAGATATTTACCACTACGGCAAAGGTTAAGATAGTTGGAGTCATTTGAATATCAGAGAAAACATTGTTCCATAGGGCAGTTGCTGCAACCAAGATAGCTCATCACATTCAAGCCTCAGCTGACATTCTTTCACATCAGGTGCCTGAAGCAATCCCTAATCTCATGGCTTTTAGTGACTAAGCAGATATGATTGGAGAAAGACAATCTCACAATTAAACCAGGTCTGTGTCTTTAAAATCTTTATAGGTGACAAGGGGAACTTTTAATTGTTCTCAGAAGTCTATAAGGAAATAACATAACATTGAACCACCAAACTGTGTCCATAACTACTCAGATCACTGTTTTTTGGATAGCTTTCTGTTTCTGGATGATTTTCAAGGCCAATCCCAAAAACAGTGCATTGCAGCAGTCCAAATGGGAAGTGACCAAGTCTTGAATAACTATTGTAAGAACAGATTTTTTCAATTGCTAGTTGGTACACTCAATGGATTTTGTTTGAAGGCTCTCCTGGCCATATATGCCATCTTTTCTTCCAGCACAAGACTCCAAGTCAACCACCAAATTTCATGTCAACCACTTTTATTTGTTACCCATATTAAGATCCACAATTACATAGTCTTGCTAGGGTTCAGCCAAAGCCTGTTATTTCATATCTTTGCCCCACATTTTCTAGGCACTAGAACAGAATCTTGACAACATCACTCAGTTGTCCTAGGACAAATTAATACAAAAGCTCTTTTGAGGCATGAATAAATGCCAAAGCCACATCATAGGCTTAGTTTGGGGATAAAATGAATCTCTGGCTTTCTCTATTAGATCTTAAGAGAAAGTTTGAGTCCAAACTTTAAAACCTAGTTGTGTGCTAACAATCGCTATGTATAGTGTTAGTATTCTTCAAGTTATTCTCTAAATGACAACAAAATTTAAAATAATAATTCCCTGAAAACAAAAACAGAATTTCATCAAATAGGAAATGACTGAAAACTTTTCAAAAAATTAATATTGTTGTCAACATTGTTTAGAATGGGTATCAGTATTCACATTTAAAAGTTGTGATTGCAATAAGTTTCTTAATATTATGGATAGAACTGTCTTCCATTACTAGTACAGGCAATTCAGTATATAATAAAGAGACAATATATATCTAATTAAAATTAAATCAAAACAATATCTTTACTTTTTAAGAGTCATATTATGCTTATTAATGTTATATAATAGATTATGCTACACTGTGAAACTAATTTACTTTTTCTCAAGTATCTGCAAAATAATTCTATATGTTATTAAACCAGATGCAATTTATTTCTTATTTTCATAATTAATACAAAATTTAAAAGTAGGCTTATTGTCTGACAAGTTAAGACCATGTGGTATAGTGCCAAAGAAGATTGTAATCTGTCACCTTGCTGATGACATAAATCAGTGATTGTTAAATAAGGAAAAACTTACATAAATGAGGTAGATTTTTTTAAATCTTGGATTAATAACTACTTTTGAGAGGTTCCAACTGTCCCCTTTGGGACATTAACACTAATTTCACATTGCAAAATTTAAGTTTTACTGTTTAATATTTTAAGTTGTCTCCACTGTAGCAAGTGAGCATTGCTGTGGCTCAGCAATTAAGACACTGTGCTTGTCATCTGGAAAGTCGGACCCCAGGTTCAAAACCCAAGCTCCATGTGATGGAGTGAGTTCCAAATTCTCTCCCAAGCTCCTGCCAATCTAGCAGGTCAAAAGCATACAAATCCAAGTAGATAAAAAAATACCATTGTCATGCTGGCCACATGAGCACAGAAATGTCTTCAAATAGCACTGGCACAAAGGCCTTGAGACAGAGATGATCACCGCTCCTATTAGTTGGCAACAACTAGCAGGGACTCCTTTGCCTTTTCCTACCTTTTCATACTGTGGCAAATAAGCAACATACAAATCAATTAAAACAGATAACAAATGCATGTTTTGGTTTCTTCAGTTTGTCTCAGTGAGCTGTACATAAAATGGAGAATTTTATGTAAAACTACGGTATAATGGAAAAAAGGTTGAGGGCTTTGTTCAAATTTGTAGTTAGAATACAATACAACACACACACACACGCACACACAAAATCACACCATCATAGTTGATGAGAGGTACTATTAAAATTATTATAACACAATAGTTCCAATAAGAGTAAAGTAATAAGAATCCATGAAGCTAATTACATTATTAGATTGTCTAAAATTCAATATAATCATATGAAGATTTTTATAATTTAAAAAGTCTTAATCAAACCAGTTAGTGGTAGCATCAAGGTAGAGATCAGTGCCATACAGTCAAAGTATATGCCAAG
This sequence comes from Laticauda colubrina, assembly GCA_015471245.1. Classification (NCBI taxonomy): domain Eukaryota; kingdom Metazoa; phylum Chordata; class Lepidosauria; order Squamata; family Elapidae; genus Laticauda; species Laticauda colubrina. The sequence goes on from BLBF01000002.1 coordinate 37,777,751, forward strand.
GTGTATGATAGCTTTCATCTTGATATCTTTTGTTTTGATTTCTCCTTGCCTTTGCCTCTGCTATTTGGTTATAAACAAAGGGTGGGAATAGAAATCTCTTCAGATCATGTTAATACAGTGGGAAACAATGATGAAATCCTTGATACACAAAATGGATCTTGCCAAGGATGAAAAGCATGTAGACCTCAAAAATATAAATGGAGCCCTCTCAAGTAATGTAGCACTCAATAAAAATATTTATAGATGAAGGGGATTGTGTTGTTTCAAGTGTTTTATTTGGATTCAGTGTCTGAAGTTTTCACCATTCTTTGCTTTATCCTTCACTATTTTCTATGTAATGGAGCAATTTACTAATTAAATTATAGCCATCATTTTTCCCCCAAGGGGGAGTTTTGGTGGCACATAACAATAAATAAAAGTCAATAAATAAATATAAATTTATCTTGTTTTCTTTTTGACTTTCCAAGTCCAAACAAAACAAAAAAATATTCTCTTTTCCCATATAATAAATGTGCAACCATTTTTAGAAATATTTTATTATGAGGCACTCATGAAAATTATTGAAGTTTAAAATATGACTTGTAAAGAATTACGCGATTTAATAATGAAACTTTTCACTCTAGTAATTACTTTAAATCACAAGCAATGTATCATCAGTGTCATGTAAAGTAATTGTGGAATTAGTAATTCATTACTTACAGAAGCACCATTTGTAAAAACAAATAGCTTGACTTGATCGGTTTGGAGAATGAGATAATGTTGGAATAGCTGGCATTCTAAGAAAAGTTATTTTCAAGCAAGCCATTCAACCATCCTATGAATTAAGCCATGGGCAACCCTCATTTAAATTAATGGAAGCTGTTATATTTGCTCATTCCTTTTCTAGAAGCCACAATTAGAGACTCAAACTCTTTCTTCCACTTCTTCTTGTCACAAAATGATAGAAAATGGCAACATTGTTAATTATTTTACTTCAGAATGCATTTATTATTTTATGAAATATGAAAAATATTTGTTTTTCTTAGAAATTATGACACTTAAACACCTGCACATCTTTCCTTGTTCCACTCCTTCACACATTGGAAGAATAAAGTTTAAAGATCAACTGTATGTGTGTGTCACATTCCATTCATTACAATTGCCTGAAATATCTGTGTAAAAGAATCTGTTCATTTGGAAACAAAATTGGATGTTTACTCCTAAGATTATTATCAGTGTGTGTGTGTGTGTGTGTGTGTGTGTGTGTGTGTGTTGGGGGAGTTGTGCAGAATGCAACAATCAAAATGAAATGTATTTTCAGATATTTGGCGCAAATTACTTTTGTCTTTGGGAAGAAGGGACAGAGGGAAGTACAATAATAAAATTTAGGTGCATAATGACATAGTTACATTTTTTTAAAAAGACCTGAGTTCTAGGGAAGCTTTATTTTAAAAGCATTAACCAGGGAAATGTATATGTCAAAGGATGAAAGCAAGATGACTTGCTTTATGAAAATTGTTGGGAAACATATATTAATAGTTACAGAAAACATTTATTTTAAGATGTAGAAAATATAAATCATCACATTAAAACTAAAATAAATTGTGTAGAGAAAGAAACAGGACAAGTATATTGTCCTAATGTAGGCATAATGTAGAGAGTACTTTTAGTAATATTTAATAATTTAAACCTCCACTTTCCCAACACTATTTAAATACTTTGTTTAATATATAATCATTTTGTCTCTTATGTTAGCAACAGTTAGAATAGAAAAAAACTGAATGATTATTTTCAAAATGCAGCAGAAACAAAAACTGGAGATCAGAAATGAGAAACCAACAATTGTTTTTATTTTGCCTGTGTATATCCAGATTGTGAATATATGTCAAGCCAGAATGTTTTCTATGCAGGATAAAACAAAATAAAGATGAAAATAAACTTGCAATTTTCCTGCAGGCTCTTGATAAAACTCAAGCTCTCCATCAAATCTAGAATGTAGACATGTTGGAATCCTGTTGTTTTGGGGGCTGGAAGGATATAAAAGGAAGGAACAATAGAGAAAATGGTGATGTCTAGAAAAAAAGAGGGAAAATATCCCATCTATCACCTGCTTTAGCTCTACCATCTATCACCAGCTTTAGCTATACCAACCAATTTCCTTGGCTTTCCCACACATTGCACATACCACACACAGACACACACACAGAAAGAGAGGGAGATAAAGGGAGGGAGGGGAAGAGAGAGGGAAAGGGAGATGCCCCTTGACTTTGCAAAGAAAACAATACAGAAACATAAACCCCAGCAAAGACTTTATTATCCTGAACATTTTTCCATGCAGTCAATTAACTAAATATCCACAGTATTTTTGGACTGCTAGCACAAAATAGGAATTGAAAGAAAAGGCTTCTTTGTTTCTTTTTCGCTTTCTTTCTTTCTTTCTTTCTTTCTTTCTTTCTTTCTTTCTTTCTTTCCTTCTTTCTTTCTTTTTTCTCATTAGTTCTCAGTCTTAATCACTCAGAGCTCAACAGCAGCTTCACTGCTTCTGACATAAGGAAGCAGTATCAGATGTAAGACGAACTCCTTTCTTAATTTCCTTCTCTCATTACTGAGATTTAAAGGTGTAATTTGCTTGCATCTGAAAAACAAATAAAAGTTCTTGAAAATCTAATATTGCAGAAGACACATAAATAGGATTTAAAATATCAATGCCAAGTTTCATAAAATATTGAAGAGCAAAAAAGTCTACCATTTTATCTATTTAAAGGCCCTGTCACACTGGCCAACAGATGCAAAACATTTGTAAAAAGGACACAGCGGACGAGAAAAATGTTCCATCCGTTGTTATCCACTCTCAAAAGGGGCAAAAATTTGCATAACCAGAGTGGACAACATGGAAAGGAACTGACGGGGGGAGGATGTAGGGCGGATGGAAAGCAGATGCTCCACGGAAGCCAAGCGGATGGAAGTGGAAGAGAGCGGATGGCACATCCACAAGGCTTCCTGGGGAGCGCAGCAAAGCGGATGCGGAAAGGAAAGAGCGGATGCAGAGCAGACGCCGAGCGGATCAAGCGGATGCAAAGCAAATGCAGAGCGGATGAAGTGGATGCAGAGCAGAAGCCTAGCGGGTGCCTAGCGGAAGCCTAGCGGATGCCTAGTGGATGCCTAGCGTTCACTGCACATGCGGGGAGGATGCATTGCGTCAGCCCTGCGGATATAAAGGGAAGCAGCTCCCAAGCAGGTCACCATTCAGAGGAAAGACGTGCTTCCAGAAACAGCTTGCCAGCCAGCCAGCCAGTGGGCCAGCCGCCAGCCAGCCAGCCAGCCAGCAACCCAACAACCATGGGGAAGAAACGAAGCCTCAGCCATCTGCTGCCAGCCCTGGCAAGAGGGACAGGGCCACCCTCCCACCCCCTGGCTTGGGCTCACTCTTCTGGGGCTGGGGCTTCTCTTGATGCTGCTTCTGGAGGTGGTGCTTCTGCTGATGCTGCTTCTGGCGGTGGTGCTTCTGCTGGTGCTTACTCTGCTGATGCTACTTCTGGCGGTGGTGCTTCTGCTGGTGCTTACTCTGCTGGCGCTGCTCCTGGTGCTGGGGCTTCTGCTGGTGCTTACTCTGCTGGCACTGCTCCTGGTGCTGGTGCTTCTGCTGGTGCTTACTCTGCTGGCGCTGCTCCTGGTCCTGCTGGTCCTGCTGGTCCTGCTGGTCCTGCTGGTTCTCCTGGTCCTGCTGGTGCTGTTGCTGCTGCTGCTGCTGGTCCTGCTGATCTTGCTTTTGCTGCTACTGTTGTTACTGCTGCTGGTGGTGGTGGTGTGGAGGAGCAGCCCCTACAACCTCGAAGCCCCTCTGATGAGGGCCCATATGGCCCTGCCAAAGGGAGGAAGAGGCAGATGCGAGAACGGGAGAGGAGGCAATACAACATAGTAGAGGAACATGAGGATGAGGTGCTGGAGTGGCTGAGGGAGAACAAGTATCTATGGCGGAAGGGACACAGGCTCTATCGTGACACAAAAAGGAAGCAGGCTGCTTGGCGAGAGAAGGCGGAGAGCCTGGGCTATACTTTGGAGGTGCTCCTTGGCTGGTGGAAGTACATGCACACCTGGTACGGGAAGCTGCACCTCAAGAAATCTGGCCAGGCTGCGGTCAAGCTGACGGACAGAGAGACCTACGGGATGGCCAAGTGCAGCTTCTTAGAGAGTGAGATCCGCCACCGAGGAGCAGCCCCTCTCACAACCCTCTCTCTCAGGCAGCCTGCTGAGAGCCAGTCCTCTTCTGGCAGAGAGTCAGCTCCTGTCTCCAGGCAGCTATCTGTGGAGCATGCCATGACGGAGACCTCCCCGACAGCTGTACTACCCATGGCGGAGCACATGGAGGACCCCCTGACACAGTGGGAGAAAGGAGACGGCACTTCCACCACAGCCCAACCCGCATCCACCCCCAGCTCCACCTTCACAGAAAGGCAGAGAGGCAAACCGGAGGGACAGAGCCACACTGTCCTGTTGGAGATAAGAGACACCATCAGGAGCAGCGTAGATCTCCTCTCTCAGCTGGTACACACCGACGCCCCATCCTCCAACCGCAAGCCCTTCGTCACCTATGTCAACCAGACCCTCATGAACATGTCGGAACCCCAGTACAAGCTGGTGAAGGACAGGATCACCGATCTTCTTCACAACCCTCCAGACCAAGATGAACCTGCTCCCACCCAGTCCAGGTCTGCTCCTCCACCCCAGGTGATGTCACTGCCCTTCCAAGGCTTTCCACAGGCCCTCCCCTACAAAGACTACGGCTACCAGGAGGTCCAGCAGCACAGGCAGCAGGCCTTCCCAGTCCAGGCACATGTACATTGGACGCCACGGGTGCCACTGATGCCACCGATGCCACCCATGCCACCGATGCCACCCATGCCACAGATGCCATTGACGCCAGTCCTCACCCAGCTGAAGACAAGACAGCCCCACTACACTGCTCCTTCCTCCACCCCACAGCCAAGCCGGGCCTCAGTACATCTGTCATCGGTATTGGGCTGACACCCCACGTCATGGAGGAAGGGGCTCTCAACATCACGGGGCTGAGCCAGCTGTCTGAGAACTTCCTCAACACACCATCCCCTGTTGTCCTCTCGGGGCCAGGCACCCCAGTGGCGCTTCAGACCAGCACTCCAGCAGCAGCCACCTCCACAGCACCTGGACCCTTCACCTCTGAGACTGGGCACACCTCTGAGTGACCAAGAAGAGTTCCAGAGACTGGGTAGCTACCTGTTGACTTTATTTTTGCTTTGGACACTTAACTTGGGTCATTTTTCCTTTACAGCTTGTTTTTAATAAAGATTATCTTTGCATCACACACTTGCTTCATTTATTTTATTAAATAAAGTCTTGGTGGAAACTTTTAGAATTGGTTTAAGCCTTTGCATGCTTGTGGGATGGGTAAGGATAGCTGTGGGATGGGCAGGGATACCTTAGGAATGGGTAATAGCTGTGGGATAGATAAACCTCCAGTGCAAGCATCGTGGGATTCTATGGTCCACCCTCCCAGGTGCTACACTTTATCAAATGCCCTGTTCATTGTAGACCCACCCAACATACATGGCCCAATCTCATCGGTGTGATGAGACAGGCTGAAGGAAGCATCCATTAATCATCTATCATCCTGTCTTGCCACTCCACTGCTCCAACTGTGGAGTTGCACCAGTGTCTCAGGAGGTTGCGCTGCTTCTTCCCTTCACATCAGGCTCTGTTGGGGCCTTGCACATCCTCAGTGTCTATCAGGTTTCACCCTTGCCTCCATTCACCAGGCTCCATGTCCCCATTGCCTTGTTGGAGGTCCACGAGCCTGTTCTGCAACACTGGGAAGCGGGTGCGCATGAGATTGTGCAGGATGCAGCAAGCTTCCACGATCCTCCTCACGGTCTCTGGGTGATGCTGCATGGTGGTGAGAAGTACCTGGAACCTGTTGACCAGGATGCCAAAGGTGTTCTCCACCACCCGCCTTGCCCCTGACAGCCTGTAGTTGAAGATCCTCTCTTCACGGGTGAGGAGTCTGGAAGTGTGGGGCTTCATGAGGTAGGTTGTGAGGGAGAAGGCGTCATCCCCCACGATGAAGTAGGGCACATCTTGTGTGTCGTTGGGCAGGGGTTCTAGATCTGGGAAGCCCACAATGAGGTTGCGTTCCAGCTCCTCCTTGAGGTGACTGACGTTGTATACCTGGGCATCTGAAGATGAGCCGTTGCCTGAAGCATCGATGTACATGAACTTGTAGTCAGCATCGACCATGGCGAAGAGGATGATGCTGAAGAAGCCCTTGGAGTTGAAATAAGTGGACCCCGACTTGGGTGGAGCTTTGCAGGCCACGTGCTTGCCATCTAAGGCTCCAACGGTGTGTGGGAAGTTCCACTTCTGATACCACTGCTCTGCAACTTTCTTCCATCCTTCTTCAGTGGAGGGGCACTGGAGGAGATCCTCCTTGTATTCTTCGATGATGGCCTGCACCACTTCTCTGACCACAATGCTGATGGTGTTGGATGGCACCCTCCAGCCGTATTGCATGCTCCTGTAGGTGGTCCCTGAGGCCAGGTGGTGCAGAGTGAGTGCCACCTTTAGCCCAGGTTCCAGGCTGGGCCGGAAGCTGGTGTTTACCTTGGTCAACCTGGGTGTCAGTCGCTGCACAACTTCGTCAAACATGGCTGGAGGCATCCTCATGAAGTTCTTGAATACCCGAGTGTCTTCATTTCTGAGCTCCACCATCAGCTTGTTGTACAGTCTGTCCTTTCTCTTCTGGCAAACCATCTTTGGATCCAGACTCTTTTTGGCTGCCTCTTTTTCTTCTCGCAGTCGAGTTCACAGAGCCTGCAGATGGCTTCGCACTGTTGCAGAAGGATGGTGGCTGCCGAAAGGACTTTGTTTCAATCCACGGTGGACATGACTTGATGCTGTGGAAGAGGAAGAGTCAGATGAAGGCTGCAGAGGTCTGCACTGCTGGGCTGCTGTTCTGAAAGTGAGATGCAGGCGAGTTGCTCCCCTTTTTATAGGCAGTATAGGTTTTCGGCTAGGCATCCTCTAGGCATCCTGTAGGCATCCTGTAGACATCCTTAATATCCGAAATAGGTCCCCTCTGTGAATGTTTTTTCTGTTTTAAACGCTTTGTTTCCGTGCTGCATCCGCTAGGCATCCGTTCTGCATCTGTTCTGCGTCCGTTCCGCTTCCTCCCTACGTCTGGGTGGATGGAGTTGCGCTGATGTGTAGCGGATGCGTAGCGGATGCGTAGCGGATGCAGAACGGACAAACTGGATACATTTTCCACGCAAAAGTTTTGGGCAGCCCAAAACTTTCGGAGCGGATGAAATGTCAATAAACGGATGCTGGACGTATAGAGAGGAAGCAAAACGGTGGCAGTGAGTACATCGCGCTTTCCAACGGATGGCAAGCTTTTTTGTCCCTTTTACATCCTCTTTGCATCCATTGGTTCAGTGTGACATGGGCTTTAGCTGCTGAGATCCATTTCAATTTTCAGTAATTCAGGCAGCGTTCCCTTTTCTGTCAGTCAGTCAGTAATTCTTTTCCTTTCATTGCTCCATGTATGCTATAGATAAGATGTGTGCAGAATCAAAGATTCCCCAAACTTTTAAGAATTGTTCCATATGATCATTAAAACCTTAATTTTCTAAATTTAGACCCTGGGTACCTTTATTTATTTTTATTTATTTATTCATTTTGTCAAGCGATTATAAGGGAACATTATAAGGTAACAGGTGTAAGTATAAAGATAGCTATGAATACATGAAATGGATACATATAAGAAAAATAAAAAGAAACAATAGGACAGGGATGGTAGGCACATTGGTGCACTTATACACACCCCCTCTCAAGAGACCTCAGTGGAAATCTCTCCTAAATCATGGGTGTCCACACTTTTCACTTGCCTGGGTCACACTGAATGAAATGGAATTGTCTTAGGCTGTATATAAAATATATAATATAGTTAAATATAAACAACATAATAATAGGTAAAGTTTATGGGCTTATGGGCCACATAACTAGCTGTCCAGGCTTGCATTTGATCAGTGGGCCATGAGTTGGACACATTTGATCAAAGTATTTAATTTGGGATTCTAAGGATAGAATGGCACGCAATGGTTCAATGGCGAAGATGCTGAACTTGTAGATCAGAAAAGTCGGCAGTTCAGCAGTTCAAATCCCTAGCACCAGATGACAAAGTGAGCTCCCGTTAACTGTCCCAGCTTCTGCCCACCTAGCAGTTTGAAAACTTGTAAAAATGCAAGTAGAAAAATAGGGATCACTTTGGTGGGAAGGTAACAGCATTCTGTGCACCTTCAGTATTTAGTCATGATGGCCACATGACCATGGAGACATCTTGCAATGACCTGGCATGTGGCACAAAGTCAAATAAGCAAGAAAAGTGCCTTTATTAATGTCTAGGTTACCTTTGGCTGGAGAAAAACTCTCCCTGGAACATCCTTTAACTGGGGAAAATTCAGTCCGAAACAAGGTACATACAGACTATAACTAAAAATCCAAACAAACCAAGCTGCAGTAATTAACTTGACAGTGCAGGAGAAGGACTTTCAGCATGGCAAAACTCACACAGTTGGGAAGATGCCAGGAACACAGATAAGCCACGACAATACCAGATAAATTCACAATTTGCTCCCAACAGCTTGCTGCATGCTTCCCTTTTTAAACACTGTGTTCCTAGCTGCAGTAATGAAGGGAATCAGGGCCCTTTCCTCCCTGTGAGCCACACAACTCATGTTGCTCCCTTCTCCATTCCTCCCTGCATGTCTTAGAATGAAGAGGGGGTGGGCCTGGGTCTTCCTTTGAATTCCTTCTCCCTTGCTCTATCTCTCCCCTGCTCTACCCAGCCAGACTTTGCCCTTCCCCAGTTGTGGTATCTGCTATCCCGCATCAGATGGGCGTCTCATGACAGGGAGCGAAGGAGAGAGAAACGACAGGAGACGAAGTTCCTCGCGATGAGTGCGCCCAGAATGGCTGGGTACAAGCTCTTTTATTATGCTCATTCAAAAGGGGGTGATTGTTTATTCAGAACCTAGGTTAAGCCTAGGTCAGACGGAATGCACAAATTTAACAATGACTCAAACAACAGCAGGATATCAGGACAGACAGGATGGCAAGAATTATATTTGATCAGGATATTACTTCTTCACAAAGCTGCATGCCAGACAATGTAATCCCAAGTGAATAAACCATTTCTACAAATGTTTGACTCCTTGTCTCTGTACGTGCCCTGTAAAAGGTCACTGAGAAGACAGAAGCTTAATGATTACACGTGAAATGATACAATGTTGAAATGTCTGAATGATACATAGTTGCATTGATATACAGTTGCAAACACATAAATGATACATAGTTACAACACCCAGTTTCTTCCACAGCCAATGGAGCTACACTCCCACTCCCTGTCATATGTTCAGCCTCCCACTCCAATTCAGATTCCGACAGAGGCAATACATGTCTTCGGATAGCGCTGGCTCTTCGGCTTTGTAACAGAGATGAGCACCGCCCCCTAGAGCAGGAAACAACTAGCACGTATGTGCCAGGGTAACCTTTACCTTTATCTTAAGGATAGAATTTTTTAATTTTTTTCTCTACTTAGAATGTTGTAAACCACTGACCTACAGCATGTCATGATAGTTGGACTAGATCATCCTTCCAGCTCCATACTTCCATGCTTCTATAATTCTTAGTCACAGATAAAATCTGTTTGTAGATAAATTCTCTTCTCATGAGCTATCAAAACCAGCTTTTAAGAATAAATTAGTAAACATAATCCTGCTCACTTACATACAATATGCATATATTCTATGTACACACATAGGTATCCATGGGCAATCAAAAATGTCAAGATGACAGTCATAAACATGTAACCAAAGCCCTGCCAGTTTTTACATCTCTCATACATATGTGGAACATAAAAAAGGAATGGGGCTTTGTAGTTGCCAGATTGATGTTTTTAGTGCTGAAACACATAGACACACACCATGGTGGCTCCTAGGCAAAGTTCAAATGAAAGGGCAAGATGTGTTTTGATAAGGGTACTGGAGGTCAAAATAACAAATTGTTACATGTAAGGGACACATGTTTAAGACCAATGCAAAACCAGATGTCTGAACCAAACTAGTATTAGTAATACTAAACCAAAGGCTGGGTGGGGGAGGGGGGAGGACAGCATTCCTCACATTGACATTTCATCTTATTATACCCAAATCTGCCTTTAAGAGTAACTTGGTCAACCTTTCTATGCAGTGAACAAACAGACACTCAACTAAGGCACTTTATAAGTTAATAAGTTGGAGGGAAAGCTACTGGTTTCCTCTCAAGTTTTTCTCTCTAAGCTTCTGGCAAAGTTTCTAAGATCTGGACAAGCCATTTACAAAAGAAAAATAATGTGTCTTTTTCTTGTTACTGCATTATGAATTTGGCAGTGCTACAACTATTTATGAGCAGAGCAGATTACATATCAACTCATTCGAGGGGATGGGGTACTTTGAGTATTAGAAACACCTGTGTTTAAAGAGAAACCATACTCAAAAGCAAATACAAATACTTTAAAACATGCTTTTCATCTGTTTCGGGAAATATTGGTTTCAGCCTGACCTATTTAGATTATAGGACCATCTAGAACACCATCTTGTTTTCACAAGACAGATTGTTTCAAGGAAAATCAGCAAGCACAACAAAAAGTTTTTCAAGGAACTGATATTCAATAATATTAATGACACTGAATATAAATGATTTCTCCTTTGAGCCATATTTGAACAGATTGATTATATGAATAATAAGTGTCATCCACATCTGTTATAGACTATGAGATAAATAGCAATATGCAGCATTCCATACTACTTTTTCACACTATGTGCTATGGGGTAAAAGGCGACATCTAGCACTGCATTGGCATCTCCATCTGCCATCATCAGGCTTCTGTAGTGTGTTCATCTGTGAGTCAGACTTTTACAGTTGTTTCAGTTTTAAATTTGGGGCTAGCCTACTGCTGTGCCAGAATGGTTTTTTCTTCATCCTGATTGGTTGGGAGTCTTGGTCTGTGTTTATTGGTCTTGGAGTTTGCTGTGTCCTGCTTGATTGGTGTTTCTAATATCTTCTGTCTGTTTTGACACCCAACCAAGACTGATGACAGAAGTCTGATGATCGCAGATGAGATTCTGCCGAAACGTTGCTACAACTTTAACAGCACTACAATGACGTGGGATAATACCCGAACGAAGCTAAGCAGCACATATATACATATATATATATATAATACATACATACATACATACATACATACATACATACATATATATATATATATATATATGTGGATCTTTGGTTATTCGGGTTTTCTCCCGCGTAGAATTGGAAGTATCTAGGCAACGTTTCGATGAAGTCTCATTCATCATCTTCAGGCTTGTTTCTTCAGCTCT
>BLBF01000002.1:37794182-37816411 GCA_015471245.1 Laticauda colubrina
ATACATACATACACACACACACACACACACACACACACACACACACACACACATTTAAAAACTCAATACAAGTGGTATTCTGCCCCTTGCAATGATTTCTCCCCAATGTATTTGCTTGCAAAGGAAAAATTAGGAAATGCAAATTATCACATCTGGATGACATCAGATTGAAGAAATGCAATTAATTTCTAGATGTGGTAAAGTTTATTCACTTACAAATACAATCAAGTCATGCCAATTGCCAAATGTCTACATTTTGATCATGTGACTATGGGAATGCTGCAACAGTCATTAGTGTGAATACCAATCATAAGTCCCTTTTTTTACCACTTTTATAACATTGAATAGACACTGAACAAATGGTTGTAAGTCAAGGACTACTTGTACTTGACAATACAGAGAGCTAGTATTAACAGTTATCTGTTAATTTTAATGAGAATGTATGGCAGGTTTAGCTTTGAAAATGTAGTTTTTAGCGGCAACAATTGAGATCTGGTGGTACCGATTTAAAAAATTTCCTAGGTTAAATTGGTTTATATCAGGGGTGTCAAATTCATGTCATCACGAGTTCATGACTTTTTTCCCCTTCACTTAACTGGGCATGGGCATGACCAGCACATGGCACATCCAGTCTACGGGCTTGACTTTGACAGCCCTGGCTTACATAATTAAGATGAAGGAGTGAGCACTTTTGAAAAATGGCCTAATATGAGAAATTTAATTTGTTGCTAAAGAAACTTTCCTTATGCACTTCCTATTCTCATTCAGGTTTTATCAATAATGCCCAAATATTTCTATGATGATATCACATGACTTCATCCTTTAATGAACTTTCTCTGAATGAATTACTTCTCCACTACATACCCTGAAAGCAAGGAAAGTACAGAATTGCATAGTTATGAATGAAGAAATAGTTTAAGATTCTTTTACTTTACAATACAAAGTTTTAGAGAACTCCAATAATGCATATCCTTCATTATTCCACCAGAAAGGAAAGAGAACAGTCTTCCTTCTTTGGTTGATTTAAATTCTTACTGGCTTGTTTTTCAATACACATATGGATATACTTCTCTTCCATCCAACCTTGGAAAGTTGCCAGAATGTAGGCAAGAAAACTTTCCCTCTAGACAGGACTAAAATTCATTATCTAAGCTTTGGGATATTCCTCCTTCTGCTACTAACATAGCTGGACACATCTTTGTTCATCTGTAATTAGTGATAGTAAGCTTTACACAGTAATAGTTTTGCTCTTTATAAAACAAAATTTTGTGAAGAAATATGAGATGATAACAAAGAACAGTGTTTTTAATTACTTTACCAAAGCATTCCCAGTTGTGCAATGTTTCACTTTTAGTATTGCCATTTCTCTATTGGATGACTGGATCTGGAATAAAAAGTAAAGACGTTTTTCAGACAAGCTACAGAAAATTGTGTATACTGAGTAGCTATTATCTTTCCCTTTGTCTCTTTTTCTGTATATTTTATTTGGAGCTTTTTTGTAGTAAAACCAGTTTTAACTAAAGTTTTAATATCTTCAGTCACACAGAGATCAATGGACATTATTTTATAATCTTATTTTGAGTGTACTGAGTTCCTAGTAATCACACTACTCTGAAATTAATTACTAAATAAATTTAAACACAAGGAACACAAAACATCGCTTAGAGGCGAATCTGGTTAAGCAAATAGCAATAACACTTAGATTCATATACCTCCCCATATTCCTTTACAAAACTCTCTGGGTGGTTACAGAGAAAGCATATTGGCCCTAACAATCTGGTTGCTGACCTTGGAAGGATGGAAGTCTGAGTCAACCTTGAGCCTGGTTAGAATCAAACTCCAGACTGTGAGCAGTTATCTTGCAATACTGCATTCTAAACACTGAACAATGCATGTTAGAAAGGGAATAAGGATAATCAAGGAAAGAATATAGTGATTTTACAAAAGGCAACTCTCAGATACTTCATGTATCAGTTACTTTTGGGGTGCGGTAGACTGCTTTCAATATTCTCTCTATTTTATATAATTAACTAGCCATAATAGTTATTAACATCAATATGAAAAGTGCACATATACACACACAATTTATTCCAATACCTGCCTTACGATGACCTAGCATTACACTAACAATTGGTGTCAGATGTGATTTAAAATCAAACTAATTATTGTATAAGGAATGTTCATCAAGTGAATGATATTTGGTTACAAATAAACATCCTCATTTGATCCATGTTTCCTTGGAAGTTTATTTACAGAAGTTAACCTAGACACTTACAAACTCCATGAACTTTTATTTACTAAGGAGTCAAAACTGTAGTCATTCTTTGTTTAGTCTGTTTCAGTCCATTGCCTTTAGAGAGATTCCAATAGCTGGCATCCAGGTAAGTAGTCCAGCCTTACCTATTTGATTGTTTTCCTCTATCTTAAGCCTACATTTCTATCCATATTAACCAAAAACATTTATAGAAAACTTCTAGTACAGGGCTGTCAAACCTCTGGCCCATGGGCGGGATGTGTCACACAATGGTCATGTCCAGACCTAGTTTAGCAAAAGGGGGCAAAGTCCTGACATGTCACGTGATGCCACCATGACAATGTGAGTTTGACATCCCTCATCTAGTAGAATAGTTGACCTGAAAGCAATCATAATGGGCAGTTCTGGATAATTCTAGAAATTGCATACTTGTGAGATTACCTATCTGCATCCCTTATAGAGAAATGATGAGAAAAATAAAATTTATGTTAGACCTATAAGAAGAACAAAGATATATGTGACATGATAAGGACAACACAGTTCAGAGTCTGGAAAAGAGTTTCTGTTCAACCTATTAGTATTCTTGGGAGAGTGAAGAAAAGAGTAGATGAAAGGGAGCTGGTGGATATAATTTATTTGGACTTTCAAAAAGCCTTTGATAAAGTCTCTCACAAGAGGCTATTAAGGAAACTGAGTAGTCATGGGGTGAGAGGTGAAGTTTTGTCAAGGATTAGAAATCAGTTAAGAGGTAACAAAGATTATGAAAGAACGGTCAATTTTCAACATGGAAGGAGGTTAATAGCAGGGTGCCCCAAAGAGCCCTACTACTGCATGCATTATTTAATATATTTATTAATGGTCTTTAGAAAGACTGAACAATAAAGTGTCAAATGACACAACATTATTTATGAAACCTAAGACTGGAAAACACTGTAAAGAAAAACTAGAGGAAGCAGGACAGCCGGACAGCAGGTTGGTTAATAAAAGCTGATGTGGACAAATTCCAGACAAAGCATACTGGAAGGATTAGTTTTAACAAATCATGTACATTGTTGGATTCTATAGAAACTACAAGCTTGAGTGAAAATAACTGGATATCTCTATGGAGAATGCAATGAAAACATCTGCAGCTGAAAGGGTTTTTAAAAAATTAACAAAATATGTGAAGATGCTAAGCTGTGTTAAGAATGGAATTTAGGAGCATTCAGCAAACATATCCTTTTTGCGATGGATAGTATTCATTTAGTCGTACAAAATTAATAAATAAGTTATTAAAAGTTAGTGTGGCCAGAGTCTCATAATGAACTGGATGAAGGCCAATGCTCAATCAAACCAGTTAAAAGCAGAACTGCTGTTAATAGGCTACTCATCTGGCCGGATGAGATTTTACCCTGAATTAGAAAGGACAAAAGGATCTGTTTTGTGGCTTGTTACTTTTGAAGGAGAACTTAGTGCTCTTAGTGAAGACAAAAGTGAATCTGATTGTTGGTTTTTTTAAAGCTTACTATCAATTGTTGATACCTTAGCAATAACCCTATTGAGATATACTCTCTGACAATCTTTCCATTTTGTAATAGAAATACACAACAATGCTTTTGAAAAATGATTGCAAACTTTAAGCCCATGTCACACTGAACCAACGGATGCAAAGAGGATGTAAAACGGACAAAAAAACTTGCCATCCGTTCGAAAACGCGATGTACTCACTGCCTCCGTTTTGCTTCCTCTCGATCCGTCCAGCATCCGTTTATTGACGTTTCATCCGCTCCAAAAGTTTTGGGTTGCCCAAAACTTTTGTGCAGAAAATGTATCCAGTTCATCTGTTCTGCATCCGCTACGCATCCGCTACGCATCCGTTACGCATCTGCTATATCCGCTAGGCATCCTCTGCGCATCTGCGCAACTTGCATCCGCTCGGACGCAGGGAGGAAGCGGAACGGATGCAGAACGGATGCAGAACGGATGCAGAACGGATGCAGCACGGAAACAAAGCGTTTAAAACGGAAAAAATGTTCGCAGAGGGAACCTATCTCGGATATTAAGGATGTCTACAGGATGCCTAGAGGATGCCTACAGGATGCAAAGGGACACCTATACTGCCTATAAAAAGGGGGAGCAACTCATCTGAATCTCACTTTCAGACCAGCAGCCCACCTGTGCAGACCTCTGCAGCCTTCATCTGACTCTTCCTCTTCCACAGAATCCAGTCATGTCCACCATGGATCGTAACACAGTCCTTTTGGCAGCCGCCATCCTTCTGCAACAGTGCAAAGCCATCTACAGGCTCTGTGAACTCCACTACGGGAAGAAAAACAGGCGGCCAAGAAGCGTCTGGGTCCGAAAATGGATCGGGAGAAGAGCAGAGTACGGACTGTACAACAAGCTAATGGTGGAGCTAAGGAACGAAGACACTCGTGCGTTCCAGAACTTCATGAGAATGCTTCCAGCCATGTTTGACAAAGTTGTGCAGCGGCTGACACCCAGGTTGACCAAGGCAAACACCAACTTCCGGCCCAGCCTGGAACCTGGGCTCAAGGTGGCACTCACTCTGCGCCACCTGGCCTCAGGGACCACCTACAAAAGCATGCAGTAGGGCTGGAGAGTGCCACACAACACCATCAGCATTGTGGTCAGAGAAGTGGTGCAGGCCATCATCGAAGAATACAAGGAGGAGCTTCTCCAGTGCCCCTCCACTGAAGAAGGATGGAAGAAAGTTGCAGAGCAGTGGTATCAGAGGTGGAACTTCCCCCACACTGTTGGATCCATAGATGGGAAGCACGTGGCCTGCAAAGCTCCACCCAAGTCGGGGTCCACTTATTTCAACTACAAGGGCTTCTTCAGCATCGTCCACTTCGCCATGGTCGATGCTGACTACAAGTTCATGTACATCGATGCTTCAGGCTACGGCTCAACTTCAGATGCCCAGGTATACAACGCCAGTCACCTCAAGGAGGAGCTGGAAGGCAACCTCATCATGGGCTTCCCAGATCCAGACCCCCTGCCCAACGACACGCAAGATGTGCCCTACTTCATCGTGGGGGATGATGCCTTCTCCCTCAGAACCTACCTCATGAAGCCCTACATCTCCAGACTCCTCACCTGTGAAGAGAGGATCTTCAACTACAGGCTGTCCAGGGCAAGGCGGGTGGTGGAGAATGCCTTTGGCATCCTGGCAACAGGTTCCAGGTACTTCTCACCACCATGCAGCATCACCCAGAGACCGTGAGGAGGATCGTAGAAGCTTGCTGCATCCTGCAAAATCTCATGCGCACCCGTTACCCAGTCTTGCAGAACAGGCTTGTGGACCGTCAACAAGGCAATGGGGACATGGAGCCTAGGGAATGGAGGCAAGGGCGAAACCTGATCGACATTCAGTATGTGAAGGCCCCTACAGAGCCTCATGGGAAGGGAAGAAGCAGCGCAACCTCCTGAAACACTGGTGCAACTCCCCAGCTGGAGCAGTGGAGTGGCAAGACAGGATGGTAGATGCTTAATGGATGCTTCCTTCAGCCTGTATCATCACACTGATGATATTGGGCCATGTATGTTGGGTGGGCCTACAATGAACAGGGCATTTAATAAAGAGTTGTGTTTGTGTTGACATGTGTGGATCAATGCTAACATTGTTATTGATAAAAAAGGGCCATAGGTGTGGCACCTGGGAGGGTAGACCATACAGTCCCACTGTGCTTACACTGGAGGTTTATCTATCCCACAGCTATTACCCATCCCAAAGGTATCCCTGCTCATTCCACAGGTATTCGTGCCCACCCCACTGCTATCTTAACCCATCCCACAATCATGCAAAGGCTAAACCATTTCTAAAAGTTTCCACCAAGACTTTATTTACAAAAATAAATGAGGCAAGTGTGTGAAGCAAAGATAATATTTATTAATAACAAGCTGTAAAAGAAAATGGGAAGGAGGAAGCTCTCAGACAGCTAGCTCAGCCCTGTGATGTTGAGAGCTCCTTCCTCCATGCCATGTGGTGTCAGCCCCAGTACTGAAAAAAAGAAATGAAGCAAGTATGTGAATCAAAGATAAACTTTATTGAACAGTAAGCTGTAACAGAAAAATGACCCAAGTCAAGTGTCCAAATAAAGTCCACAGGTAGCCAGCTACCCATTCTTTGGCACTCTTATCGGTCACTCGGAGGTGTGCCCAGTTTCAGGGGTGAAGGGTCCAGGTGCTGTGGTGGTGGGTGGTGCTGGAGTGCCTGGCCCCGAGAGGACAACAGGGGATGATGTGTTGAGGAAGGTGTTGGACAGCTGGCTCAGCCCCGTGATGCTGAGAGGTCATTCCTCCATGCCATGGGGTGTCAGCCCCAGTACTGATGACAGATGTACTGAGGTCGGGCTTGGCTGTGGGGTGGAGGAAGGAGCAGTGTAGTGGGGCTGACTGCTCTGCAGCTGGGTGAGGACTCTTGTGGGTGGCATCATTGGCGTGGGTGGCATCGCTGTCGTCAGTTGCATCATTGTCGTGGGTGGCATCGGTGGCATCAGTGGAACAGGTGGCAACGGTATCGCCCGATGACTCTGTGCCTGGACTGGGAAGGGCTGCTGCCTGTGCTGCTGAACCTCCTGGTAGCCGTAGCCCTGGTAGGTGAGGACCTGTGGGAAGCCTTGGAATGGGAGGGACATCACCTGGGGTGGAGGAGCAGACCTGGACTGGGTGGGAGCAGGTTCCTCTGGGTCTGTAGGGTGGTGAAGCAGCTCGGTGATCCGGTCCTTCACCACCTGGTACTGTGGTTCTGCCATTTCCTTGAGGATCTGGTTGACATAGGTGAGGAAGGGCTTGTGGTTGGAGGATGAGGAGTCGGTGCTGACCAGCTGAGAGAGGAGATCTATGCTGGTCCGGATGGTGTCCCTGATCTCCAGCAGGACAGTGTGGCTCTGCCCCTCCTGCTGTCCGGCTCTTTGCCTTTCTGCGGAGGCGGAGCTGGGGGGGTGGATGCAGCTAGTACTGTGGTGGACTCAATGTCTCCTTTCTCCCACTGCACCAGGGAGTCCTCCACGCACTCCACCACACTTACCATACCTGTCCACGGGTTCTCCGCCATGGCACGCTCCACAGAAACCTGCCTGGAGACAGGGACTGACTCTCGGCCGGAAGAGGACTGGCTCTCAGCAGGCTGCCGGAGAGAGAGAGTCGTGAGAGGGGCTGCTGGTGCACCTCGGTGGCAGACCTCACCCTCCAGGAAGCTGCACCTGGCCATGATGTAGGTCTCTCTGTCTTTCAGCTTAACCGTGGCCTGGCCAGATTTCTTCAGGTGCAGCTTCCCGTACCAGGTGTGCATGTGCTTCCACCAGCCAAGGAGCACCTCCGAAGTGTAACCCATACTCTCCGCCCTCTCTCTCCAAGCAGCCTGCTGAGTGTCCCTGTACAGCCAGTGTCCCTTCTGCCACAGATAGTCGTTCTCTCTCAGCCACTCCAGCACCTCATCCTCGTGCGCTTCCTCAATATAGTATTGCCTCCTCTCCCATTGCCGCATACACCTCTTCTACCCTTTGGCAGGACCAGATGGGCCCTCATCAGAGGGGCTCCCAGGTAGTAGGGGCTGCTCCTCCACACCACCACCAGCAGCAGCAGCAGGATCATCATCATCATCATCATCATCATCATCATCCTCACCAGCAGGATCATAATCATCATCAGCAGCAGCAGCAGCAGCAGCAGGATCATCATCATCAGCAGCAGCGGTAGCACCAGCAGGATCAGCAGCAGCAGGACCAGCAGGACCAGGATCAGCAGCAGTAGAGTAAGCACCAGCAGGGCCAGCAAGTCCAGGAACACGAGCAGGACCAGGAACACGAGCAGGACGAGCAGGACGAGCATGACCAGGAGCACGAGCAGGACGAACAAATCCAGGAGCACGAGCAGGACGAGCAGGACCAGGAGCAGCTTCAACAGAGTAAGCACCAGAAGAAGCACCACCGCCAGGAGCAGCTTCAGCAGAAGCCCCAGCAGAAACAGAGTCAGAGGCAGGGGGTGGGAGGTTGGCCCTGTCCCTCTTGCCAGGGATGGCGGCAGGCTGCTGAGGCTTTCACTTCCTCCCCATGGTTGTGGGGTTGTTGGCTGGCAGGGAGGCTGGCAGGCACCAAGGCTGGCAGGAAAGCTGGCAGGAAGCCAGGCACAAAGGCTGGCAGGCAGGCACGAAGGCTGGCAGGAAGCCTGGCATGTAGGCTGGCAGATAGGTTGGCAGGAAGCCTGGCAGGAAGCCTGGCAGGAAGGCAGGCAGGCAGGCAAGCACCAAGGCTGGCTGGAAGGCAGGCTGGCAGGAAGGCTGGCAGCAAGGCTGGCAGGCAGGGCAGGCAAGGAACTCTAAGTGTCCAGCAGCAGGTCTTTCCTCGGAATGCTGGCCACGTGCGAGCTGCTTCCCTTTATATCCGGGAGGCTTACGCAATGCATCCCCCCCGCATGCGCAATTAACGCTCGGCATCCGTTCCGCTTCCGCTGTGCATCCGCTTCATCCGCTGTGCATCCGCTGTGCATCCGCCCTGCGTCCTCCCCGTGTCCGTGTTATCCGCTCTGGTTATGCAAATTTTTGCCCCTTTTGAGAGCGGATAACAACGGATGGAACATTTTGCTCATCCACTGTGTCCTTTTTGCATCCGTTGGCCAGTGTGACATGGGCTTTAATTTACATAGAACTAGGAATGCAAGCTAAAATGGAAATCTATACATTTCCAAAAGTTGCCAGTTTGATTTTGAAAACCAGGATCTGATTCCAACTGGAAGAACTAGTCTCCAAGCTAAATTACCTGAAGATTATATTTTCTTGACAGCTGCAGATATGTCTAAAATAATCATGCAAACCTTCCCAACTTGATTGGTTTACATAATAGGAGAAATCTTTTTCAATTGTGGAAGGTTCTCTTGAAAGAGATTCAACTACCACATAGTTAGGGAGTAATAAGTAGAGATTACTTCAGTCAAAATTTTTATTCAGTCTTATCTTTTTTGTTATCTTAAGCTATCTGTGAACCTGATATCATTTATGCACTTTAGCATTTTCTGATTTCATTTGCAAAGCTAAAACTGGCGATAAATATATACATATTCAAAAAAACAACATATTGGGGAAACTCAATTGTAAGAAAGGTGCTAATAAAATGTATCTATTAAGAATAGTATGAATATTTACAGCCTGAAATTAATTTAGTTTTGGATGAGAAACCCCCCCCCCCCAACCTTGATAGATTTATTGATCCTCTCCTACTGACATGTCTTGGGCTTCTGGTATATTTTTAAATCTTGACATACTTATTAATACTTCATCTTAAAAAATATGCTAGTAATTTTAGATTTTAGTGCTGCTGAAGAAAAAGTTGCATATTTTAGATAATTGATGTTGATTTTGCATTGGTTTTATTCTGTACATCTTCTAATTTGTTTTAGATATATATTATATTAGGCTTAGATTTACATGTTTCTAGTTATATATTATATTTATGATTTTATATCTGTTTTAACTGCCCAGATAAGTTTAACTGCTGGACAATACAAAAATGAATTTAATAAATCTATTGCAGCAAGAGTTATTATTAGATGTGTAGATAGCAGCAGAAGCTTGCTACTTCCTTCTCTACCATGGTCCAAGACAGTGGACAGTCTTTGAACTGCTAGAAAAGCCCAGCTCTCATAATTCTTAGAAGCAGCTAATACTGAGAAGCACCTGCAATTGTAGCTGAGACAGTGGTGAAATCAAGCAGCTAAGTTTGGTATTTGAATGATAGAAGATTGCAGGGATGGATCCTGGAGCAGAAGAGAAATAGGCAGTTTGAAAGAGACAGGAGGAGATAAGGTCCATTCCATCTGTTTATGGAATGAAGTAGGCCTCACAAGGCTTTCTTCTGGTCTCTTTCAAACGTAAGAGAAAAAAGAAAAAAAGAACCCATAGGTTCTATCTTGCCTACCCAATTCCAGCTTAAATAATAATCCCACCCAAGGAAAATCCCAAAATAAAACTATTTGAGCACAATTGGCATCAACAAATTCGCCATCAGTCAATGACAAAAGGCAGCTTTACTTGGAACAGTTTACATCCTGCAATCATACTTTTAACACAACCAAGCATTTGCCTATTCCAGGTCCTTGGGAAGAACATGATAAGTAGACAAAAATACCAAACCTAGTCTGAATATATGGCTGACTATTCAAAGAACCACAATAATCATATTCTGGGCATGAGGCAGATAGAATAAGCACTTGTATAATAAACAGACTCATCTGAATGAAAATCTGGATTATGTAAAGGATAGCATGAAATTCCCCACTGAGAAAGCAGACTGCAACAAGATGATTTAAAACTATAGTTCTGACCCTGCTTAGGGACATGAGAGTGCCCACTTCAGAAGTTATGCAAAACATAGTATTATTTGAAGTCAGAAGGAATGAAACAATTCCAGGTTGGATTAAATATATGAATGAAACAGCTTTTATTGTTTTTAGTTCTTAACTGCTGGCATACCTGTCCATTTCACTACTCATTTTTAAATTATTATATTTGGTTCACCCCATTTGTGGAATCAAGAACAAACCACCTATGACTCTGCCAACTGAATGGGCCCAGTGATTCCAGAATGATGAACTATTATCAAAAATATTTACATATGAAATCATGATTGCAAACCTCAAACAACTTCAAAGGGCAAGGTGTTCCATTGGTCGATAGTGAGAACAATCCACCAATGGAACGCCTTGCCCTAGGAAGTTGTGGGAGCACCATTGAGACTTTCAAGAAAAGATTGGACTGCCATTTGTCAGAAATGGTGTAGGTCTCCCACTTGGGTGGGGGGTTGGACTAGATTACCTACAAGGTCCCTTCCAACTCTGATTATCTGTTATCTATCTGTTACTTATGTAGGATGCAGTTTCCTCCTATAGTAAAAAGCTTCTTAAACCAAGAAATCAAAACTGATCTAATAAGCGGCTCATTTTATTTATACTCTTACATATTGGCTATGACTCTTTTTATTGTATTAGTTCTTCAGAACCTTATAAATATATTAATAAATCTGCAATTATGGAATAGTCATTCTCAAAAAAGCTAAAGGTTTTCTGTGCATTGAAAGATATAATTTGACAGCATATTCCCATTATAATTCCAAAACTAGTTCAAATATACCAGATTTTAAAACTTGCTTTGGGGTTTAGGGAAAATTTTTATTTTATTGTATATACAATATATAAATATATAAAAACCAAGGCTGGAAATATACATTATTTTCAATTAACCTAAACTAAGCCTATATTAGATCCAGAAAGGCAGGATAGGAATTGCAAAAGCCATAAGTTAGTGGCCTTATGCATTCTGCCTCAAACAAACATGCTGTATACTTTTATAATTAAAAAAGTCTTAAAAGGAGGACTTGATGTAAAATAAAAATGGTGGCATAATGCAGTCAACTTGTTCTAGCAATCATTACCAGAATACAATTTCTTTGACTTTCTGTCTGGGAGGGAGAAGAGATGGAGGAGAAAAAACCCTTTTTCTTCTGAGGCACATACTATAGCATGTTAATTCAGCATTAATTATAGAACATGTCAAACTGTATTTCAGTCAAAGCTCCCTGTTAGTCTCCAGAGCTTTCTTAATGACAGTAATTATAGGTCATAAAGAAGTCGTCTAAAATTAACATTTCTCTCATGTCTTGATAGGAAAATGTAAATGGCTGAATACTACAGATGTTTTGATTAGTAAAATTTACACTTCCTTTTTTGTTTCAGTGCTTGTCAAACTTTACAGAGCTAAACCTTAGGTGTTACATTTTTAATCTTTCTGAGGAGATAAAGGTGTGCCTGAAATGACTATATGATTTCTTTGTCTGCTACAATTGATGTGCAATTTGGAGTGTATCCTAAAAACTAGAATCTATAAATCATCCAGCAGTTTCCAAACTAAATGAACATTTGAATAAAAGATGAGATAGCTTGGCCCAATATTGACACTAATTATTAATTTAATTATAAAATATACTATGGGATCGTGTTGTTTGATCCCACACAAATGTTTCCCAAATGTTTCTCAATCATAACTTTAAAACAATACAACAGGAATTGTCATGTTATGGTTCTAGAGCAATCAACTATACTTGGATTATTTTCAAAACATTTCTTCAGAACTTCAAACTTGTGAAGAAACCTTCACTGCAATCTTTTGGAATAGCATAGCATCACATAGCATAGCATGGCATGGCATGGCATGGCATGGCCTGGCCTGGCCTGGCCTGGCCTGGCCTGGCCTAGCCTAGCCTAGCCTAACCTAGCACAGCACAGCACAGCACAGCACAGAACAGAACAGAACAGAACAGAACAGAACAGAATTCTTTATTGGCCAAGTGTGATTGGACAAACAAGGAATTTGTCTTGGTGCATATACTCTCAGTGTACATAAAAGAAAAGATACATTTGTCAAGAGTCAAGAATCATAAGGTACAACACTTAATAATAGTCATAGGGTACAATAAGCAATTGAATCATACTAGGAAACAGTCAATATAAATCATTAGGATACAAACAACAAAGTTACAGTCATACAGTCACAAGTGGGAGGGAATGGGTGATAAGGAATGATGAGAAGATTAATAGTAATCATAATGCATACTTTATAAATAGTTGAACAGTGTTGAGGGAATTATTTGTTTAGCAGAGTGATGGCATTCTGGAAAAAACTTCTGGTGACTAGTTGTCCTGGTGTGCAGTGCTCTGTAGCATTGTTGAAACAATAGAAGTTGAAACAGTTTATGTCCAGGATGTTACCATATGCTTGGGAGGAATAGAAAAAGAGTATCAGAAAGAGACAATCTATCCATCCTGATCCATTTTTACCTATGGCCTTGCTTACTGTTTCCATATGCCACATATTCTTTTTGGTCCTAATGATGCATTTTCCCTGCAGCCCTTGACATAAGAAGATTGTTTAATCCTGCCATATCATTTTAAAAATTAAAATATAAGCCAATGTTAAACTGATAGTAGCAGAGGAAAAAATAGAACAATAGCTTGGTAATCATCAACATCCTTATCTTCTTTAAGTCTGGGCTGAAATGTATATAAATCCATTTTTATTTAACAATTAGATGAAAGTTGCATAGGTGGAATATAACATTAATTTGAACTAAAAGATGCCCTATCAGTCTAGTTTTCCACTTACAATTATCTCTCTTTCTGCATCTTCCCTGACTTCTTACATTTCAATTAAATCCCAATGAAAGACATTATAACGAATTTTCTTTTCAAATTCAGAACTTGAAAAATAATACCAAAGGAATTTGAAGGAATTTTTAAGAAACTTAGACAAACTTTTCCAGACTTTTGGCACAATATTTGTTCTAAAGAAGATAGAAAAGAAAGGTTTTTTCACATGGCAGTGGAATACAGAAGCAAGACTTCTAATAAAGAATTGAGTCAGCTTTCAACCTCATATGAAACCACATGTTCCTTCAAACACTGTGATTTGATTCATTTTAGACCATTAGGAACAAAAATCCATATTTGTGTCCCGAAATGGATGAGTAGTCAATAAAAATACAATATAACTACCTTTATGTACTTGAAAAAGCAAGCCTAGACATTCTCCCATCTATATTTTCTACTCCCTAAAATTACTAAACACTCACCAATAACTTATTAGATAATATACATACATATTTACTAGTTGTACTTCCTATCACACAGAAATACATTCAGAATAAAAGGG
The DNA here is from genome assembly GCA_015471245.1 of Laticauda colubrina. Taxonomy (NCBI): domain Eukaryota; kingdom Metazoa; phylum Chordata; class Lepidosauria; order Squamata; family Elapidae; genus Laticauda; species Laticauda colubrina. The sequence continues at coordinate 37,808,138 of BLBF01000002.1, forward strand.
ATAGGCAAAATATTTTGGCAAAGGAGAGGGAGGGAAGGAAGGAAGGAAGAAAGGAAGAAAGGAAGGAATATTCTGATGTGTCAAAATTTACTTATTTGGAAATGAGGATGAAAACAGTCTGGTTTAAACCAATGCTAATATCATCAAGCATCCAGGGAAATATAACAAATTAAAAGGTAATCACTTCATAGCGTAAAAGCCTACACCTTAAGTAATAATAAATCTAATACTTGACATTCATCTCCCTCGAAAATAAAATTAGATAAACTTTTGCAAAGGCATTCCGAACAGTCAATCCAGTTTATTAATAATTTCCTGTTTCATACAGGAAGCTCATATTATCTGGTGGCAGTCACAGTGGACCTCCACAGATATTTAATAAAGCTGCCATGGGTAATCCTGTCTGATTACCTATAGCCTTCCAGCTATAACACATACTGAGTTCGAGCTCTATAGAAGGACATCACACTGTCACCTGGTATGATGTTTGACAGCTTATTCTGCTACATCAAGCAGCACAAAATTACTTTTTCCAAATTCATCCCTAGTTAATAACCAAAAGCAATAATGGTATTCAACATGCGTAATGCACTCAGAAGGCAAAATGAGGCAACAGAGAAAAAAAAAAGATTAAAGAGAGACTATTATGAAGAGGAGATCAAAAACTGAATCTTATAACATACAACGTTTCAATCATAACATCATGCAGAGAGCTCCACATATCACTTGAAAAAGCTCATCTTGCAAACCTAAGAAAACACAAGAGAAAATTCCTATTGTGTTTACACTGGATGCAGCCATATTCTAATTCAAACAGAGAGCATATTTGAAATTTCCCTTTTTAAATTATGCTCTGAAATTCTCTTGGGACCAGATGCTGACTTACCTTTCATGGCAATATCTGGTTAAGAGAAATAGATTGCTTTGATCATTTTTATTTTATTACATTATATTAACAAAACCCTGCACCTTATTTTGTACTAAGATTGCAACGTTTTCCTTATAGAACAGATCAACAACACTACCTGTTACAAAACACTGTAAAACTAAGTAACATCCAGCACTCGTGCACACAAAGCCATAGAAGCATACAGTAAAAACATGCTTTTATGCTGCAGAATTTGATGTTAAAATCCTATTTTCTTTTGTTAGGGAAGTGATAAGTGACCTTCATGAATGAGGTGGATGATGCACTAAGTAATGTACAATAAGAAACAGTAAAAATGACTATATTTTTTTTCAGGAACCATGAAAAAAGAGAGTGAAAAGAAAGGATGTATTCATGATCAGAAATATAATAGAAACTTGCTTGCTGAATTTAGTACGATTATCATTTAATTCCTCTCACACACATCACAGCAGGAATACCATTTAGAAATTAGTTGGTGATGAGAAAGTCCTGCAAATTCTAATGAATTCTAATTCTAATGAATGTAGTTCCAGTATCTAATTGTATTACTTTTTTCTTTGAGTTTGGGATAATTATAGAAATTATCAAAGATTTTTATGGCATTTCGCTATAACCACATCAATATATTCACATCAAAAATTGAATTGGTCAAACTCCAAAATATGAACATCTGCAAATGAAAATAACTAATTAGTTTGTGACCTTTGAATTGAAAGTTTGCAAATCAATCCTTCTTTGAATCTCCGGCTCACCATGAGATAGTTTCAATTTGTAATTCAATATTTCTTCTCTGTACTTACTATTTGGTTCTTGTGTAGTCAGTTTAATAATCCTTGCTTGGATAAGGTTGATTTGTAGCCAGCCTAACTGGTTTATTTAAACTTGTCGGCAGGCTATGCATAACATGAGAACAAGTTTAATCTGCCAAAGCAAATTAAATAGAATACAGAGGCTGTAAAGAAACCTAAATTAGTGCAATTTCATGGGAGAAGTTTGAGATACTCAAGTTCTCAAATATGCATCTTGCTTTTCTGAGCAACAATTGTTACTCCAAAATTAAAAAAAAAATTAACAGTTTTACCCTTCAACTATGCTAATTATCTCATTTTTCCTTTCAAAGTGGTTGATCAGAAAAAAAACTGAAAATTGTGTGCAATGCATTGACTTTTGGTTATGAGAATATCTACTCATTAAGGCTCTCCATATGAAAGTCTCTCTGTATAATGGAGCACTTTATGGGTTTACTCAAAAAGAGAAGGAGATTCTCCATTTAGGTACTTGTTTATTTACTTTTCCATAATTATCATTATTATAATTATTTCCATATTTACTATAATAGGCAGAACACCCCAACTGACTATTCATGATGCTGGCCTTATGACACCTTATGGCCCTTTTTTCTATCCAAAGAGTCCTCAGCCTATGATCACAATAAGGACCAGAAATCTGGTTGTAAGTCAGTGTAGTTGTAAGTAAGTTGAATAACTGTATGATTAAACCCAATTTTACCACCATTTTTACTTTGTTCTTAAAGCAAATCACCACAGGTATTAAGGGGACCATGTTAAGGAGATCAGTCTCCCCAATTGTACTATTTTTGTGTTATTTTGCTGGATGCAAACTAGTTGCCCAAGAACTCAAAATGCATTATGTAACTAAAGTGTTGCAATGGTCATAAGTGCAAGTTCAGATTGCAAAGCACTTTTTCTGATGCTGACTCAGCAGTCATTATTAAACAAGTGGTCAAAAGTCAAGGATTACCTATATGTCCTCTTTTAAAAGTAAGCACAATCTGACTCTTTTGGCAAAGAGAGGCGAGAAAAAACTTCGGAAAATTCTCCATGGTCTCCATGTTGTAATAGCAGATCCACCAAAGATGACCAGGGAGATTTTTTTCCTCCAGTTCTGCAGAGAAATATCTCCTGGGATCTCATATTCTGCAGACTCTTCTCTTTAGGCTGATAGGAATGCTGTGGGTGGAATGGTTCACACTGCATTTTAGTGATGCCTGAAGCTATGCTCAACATGCACATCCAGAAGAAACTTGAAGATGGATGCCATGCTGACCACTTGCCTGCCTCCAAGCATTCTTCCAATCCACCAAGGAGAGAACCATTTCTTCTTTGGACATTTCCTGCAAAGAGAGATTCTATTGTAAGAGAAAGAGGCTCGTCTGGCAGAGTCCAGGAGAGAAGGATCACATGGCTTGAAGCATGTATTGACCCCTGGGCCAAAGAACAATCTGCTTGAGTTTTATTGGGGAGCTTTATCTTCATGCCAGTACTTTGTTCCATCAGCAAATGAATGGAACACTTTTTCTCTTTCTTAATCTTAGGCAATCTTAAAAGAACCAAAGATATCTTCTTCTCTTGAAAGAAATGGCAGGACAACCAAAAGCCCCTGGGGAAAAAAATCTTTAGCTAGAAGTGTGGAATACCTCCAAGTTGGTATAAGATTCTGTCTTTGAGATTTAACTGTTAAATTAAGGAATACCTGTAAATATCCGTGCTCCTGCATTCTGGGTCAGTTTGCAATCTCATACATAGCATATTGGCTCCCTGGCCATGGCTACCACCTGCTTTTCAAGCAGGACATGATGAAGATCCCCAAACTCTGCTAAGATTTTGACTGGGAGAGAAAGTCCCTAGAACTAGGGGACATAAACCCATAGCCTCTTAGTCCTACTAGGTTTGATCCTAAGCCTATTCCTCCCCATCTACAGCTTCCAGAGAACCTTGCCTTGATCATGCTTTTTAGTTATACTATTGTCAATACATCATTCAGTAGCTATCTGGTGAAGAATCTGGTCAGGGTAGCAAGCAGATGTAGCCTGATAATAGAACATGTTTATTTTAAATATTTCAAGGTGATAACAAAAAAAATGATAGTGGGCAATTTGTATCATCCCTGTCTTAGTTTACTTCATTGGTGTACATACTCAGAGGGGGCATAACCCTGAGTATGTAAACAAATTCAAGGTTGAAGTGAGTTAAGGAGTTGTTATCCCATAATAAATGATGGTGAAAATAAGTCAATATGTAGCTGACAAGCTAACTATCTGGGAGCAATCTAATCAAATCCTATTACTGATTTTCTGTGCCCCTGTTCAAGACTCTGATTGATTAACAGAAACTGCATATGAAAAGATATGTGGGAGATTTCCTGTCTCTACAAGATTAATAGCACTATAGAAAAAAATAGTGTTGAACAACTCTCTAAGACACTATGCCCAGACCCAATACTCAAAGAGGCTAGGAAGGAAACAAACTAAGAACGTAACATAATATCTGCCCAATTATAGTCCTCTGATAAGTACATTTAGTATATTTTTGGTTCAATATTAAATTGGCTTTCTGCCTGCTTTTCTTTCTTTCATTTTTTAAAACATTTATTGCTAATATTTTTGTCTAAAATGTTATGCCATCATCAAAAGATCAGTCTTACAATGTAGTGTGAAAATACATCCATCAATAATTTTGTTATGTTGAATTAAGCTTTTTTCTTTATAACTGGGAAAACAATGCCTCATCTGAAGGATTTTATCTCTATGTTACCACATAATGGATTACAAAGTAATGCAATATCAATCAATCAATAAGCATATTTATTTCCTTAGCTGTAACTGTTCACAATTTGTGCCATAGGCTTTCTGCAGCTTTGAGAACTATATTTGTGTCATTCTCTACAGCCAGATTTCTGAAGCAGGATAATGCTGTGGTTTTTCAGTATCATGTGTCAAGTTGACAAACAACACTTGTAAGTCTAGTATACTTATGAAATATTACTATATTCTGCACTGAGACAGATAGTACCTGAAAAAGTTTCTAATAATGTAAAATAGAATTACAGCAAGAGAAACAACCTTCAAAACAGAGGCTTGATAAAAGAATGCTGAAAAAAGAAACATTTAACATTTTAAAACAAATTTGCAAACTTTAAAACTATTAGACTAAATTCAACTTACTTGGTATGTATAGAGTGATACATACATGCAAACTTAGAAAACAAAATGTTTCCCATTTTCTAATAGAAAGAAAGACTGTTATAAAAGATCACAATATTTGTAATTATATGATTTATATTAAAATCCTAAGTGTCCAAAGTGTAAAATAGCAGGCTTATCAGTTTTATCGCACTGATGACTTAGTTCAATCAGGGCAAGAGATAGAATTATGTGTCTTTTTCTTTCTCCAGCATAGATTTTAAAAATTATTCTCAATAATTTTAAAATAGCATACAGGACATACCCCAATAAATCACAACATTTTTGGTCCACTGATGCAAGATAAACATCCTTGATGCTCATTTCTAGAACAGTACTTTTGGGGTGGATACAACTTTTCCACCCATGTCAAGAAGCCATTGTGTCAGATCACTATTGTGAATTTTTTTTAAAAAAAAAGATATAACAGACTCCTAAGGTTTAAGCTTAGACCAATTATTCTCTGTAAATTCATCATGCCTACATCCAGAATTTCAGAGTTTATGAAGCCAGATAGCCCTCTGGACATGAGATGTTGGCAAAATTGGACACTGGTGTCCCTGCTAGAGGTTTATTACTTTAAGAGGCAGTCTGAGCAGGAATTCTGCCTACCAAGCAATAAAATTCTTCAGCCTCCTTTGTAGCTATCTTTACTGTCTAAATCCTTAGGCTGCCCTTCTTTTCTGTGATGTTTTCTTTTGGTTTCACGCAGGATACCTCAGGCATAATATGTTCAGGGAGGCAAGACCATCTAACCAACTGACATCACAGATGACTCTGCATTGGGGGGGAGTTGTAATGATTTTTCAATATAATAAAGGTATTATTGGAAATATGAGAATTCCTTCAAGTTGCACTTAGCTCCTAATGACCATGTTGAAAATAATTTCCTAATGAAATTATTAGAGGTGGGATTCTACCAGTTCACACCGATTAGCTAGAACTGGTTGTTAACATTCTAAGCAGTTCGGTTGTTCTAAGCAGTTGTGAGAAGAAATTACTGGCCTAATCCTGTAAGAAAGGCAGGAAGGAAACATTTGGGTGTTGCTTATATAAACTGCCTCTCCATTAACCCTTATTACATTCTTGGCAGGACTAGACTTCCTGTCTCAGGAACGTCTCTGGAGTTTTTCCCCCCTCCTTTGCTGGTACTTTGCTTGTGTGGAATTACCATTCAAAGTTACAATGGCACTGAAAAAAGTGACTTATGACCATTTTTCACACTTACGACCATTGCAGCATCCCCACAGTCATGAGAGGCCAGGTGAGGAGATGCGTGACTCGATGTGAGTGATATTGAGTTGGCCATGACCACCAACTAAACCACACCCACAGAACCAGTTGTTAAACAATTTGAAACCCCTGGGAATTATCAATAAGTTATTGGGAACAACATGGAAGTACATTGCCACTATGTTTTTCTGGAATGTTTCTTTTGTTAACTTAAAAAAGGGAAATGGAAAATATTAACAGGGTAGAAAATAGCGCAGCAAATCAAAAGTATGCTGTTAGATTATATAGCTGCATGCTCTGCTGATATAGTTTTTAATAATTATTAATTGCTTATTATTACATTATATATAGTTATTTACATGTAGCATATAATGAATATATTATTAAAATGTTATATACATAATGTTTAATTTATTATATTATGTAACAATCATATCACTATATCTAATTATATAATGTATAATAATTAATGTAATAAGGTGAAAAGATGCCCTCAGGGTTGAACCAGCCCTTCTTCTGAAGTTCTTCAGCTCAGTGGTAACCTGTGCCATGGGTGAACAGTGGTTAACAAATTAAGTATCCTTGCTCCTACTTTCTCCACCCTCACTATAAGCCATTTTCTTCCTTCTAAAGCAGCCTTCTGAGTAACTAGGAGAGAATTAAAGTGAAATCTTGCTCCACCCTAAATACAAAAAGGTAAATTAAAAATTTGAGAAATGATAGTTCAGCCAAGTTGAGGTAATAGAAGGCAACTTCAGAATTTAAACAAAAATCAACTTTATTAAAAGAATCAAAAGAAAATAGGGTTATACACAGACAACACACAAAAAACTAATGCATTTGTGATACCAACTAAATAATTTTCAACCTTGCCTAAGGTAACTTCTTCCTCCAGGCAACTTACTCATAAAAAGTGGGTGTCATGCACTATTGGTTCTATCTCTTATTCTGGGTTGGATAGCACTACTCCAAAGAGGACCCATGTGCAATCTGGGGGTCATTCTGGACTTGCAGCTACTGTTGAAAGAATAGCGGGCAGCTGTGACCAAGAAGACAGTTGCACAATTATGCATTGTGCATTAGATGCACATCATTCCTTGATTGGCAAGCCCTGCTCATAGACATTCCTACTTCAGTCACGTCATACTTAGCTGTTGCCATCCTTTGCTATCTCAAGTGTACCAATATATTTAAAATAATCTGAGATTCACAGTCTTGGTTAACTATTCAGATATAGAACTCAATTTCAAATAGACCCTATCACACACACATCCAAGAAAAAAGAAGGCCCAATTGTGAGTATATTTTCCCTATCAATAATATTACAGCAAAATGATTTCTAGACAGTCGTATCCTTAGATAATTGTGATCTCACAGGGTGAGATCACAATTGTGATCTCTTGGGATGATGTATGCATTCCATAGCCTTTTACGTAGTTGTCCTCTCATCCTTTTCCCTGTTTGTTGACTTAAAAGTGTGATATTTGGGGGCAGGGGTGGACCAGGAAGGACATTGAAAAAAATGTTTCCGTTATGACTTGAGGAGAGTTTGTTTGGTGTAGTGATTAAGATATTACACTAAAAACTGAAAGACAGTATATATTCTAATACTGCCTTGAGTACAAACCAGTTGTGTGACCTTGGGCCAATCGCTCTGTCTTAGCCCGAGGAAGGATACAATGGTAAGCCACTTCTGGCTAACTTTGCCAAGAAAACTGCAACATTAATTTGTATGCACACAAATTAATTTTAAACAAGAAACTGGCAGAAGTAAATGGTGGATGGCACAAAAGAGCATGTTTCAAATGCCTAATGTGTATGCCATGGTGATGGGTATCCTTCTCCAAGCTGGTACTGTTTACGCTTACATTTGGGGACTCTAGCTCTCCATGCTCTGCCCTTGGTTAAGCAGGCTGGAAATACTGGGAAACATGGCTTCAACATATATGAAGGTTGGGTAGGCCACAATAAAAAATGAGGACTGTATGAGTTTCATTCTGTGCAAGTTTTCCTATTTCGTGCAGGTATGTTTTACTTCTGCAGCCCTGCCAACTCTCACGGTTCTGCCGTGAGTCTCACGATTTTTTGTCATTTCTCACGGTCTCCTCAATCTCACACTGAATTTAAAACACGCTTTTTTTTTTTTTTT
>BLBF01000002.1:37816421-37857363 GCA_015471245.1 Laticauda colubrina
ATTAGTTTCTTGGTTATCCATGTCACTATAGGTTTTATGATGTTATGGAGGTTAGGTTGATTAGATTGGATTTTTCCCCTCATTTATTCCGACTGTTAGGATTGGTTGCTTTATTTTGTTCAACAATTGTATTGTTTAGGCACATGGGGGTAGATTCCATCCTCAACTTTCTAATTTATATTTGTGTATTTAAAATACTAGGAGTTACATCTAAATCTTAAAGATTTAGTTCTTTAAGGTTTTGAGTACTTTGAATATTTTTTTTACTTAGCTCCTATGTAGCTTCAAACTTTTAATGGATTAGACAAATAATGCAGATAAGTCTTTTAATGGTTATTAGCATGGTAGCTAAATTAAACCTTCATGTTCAGACTCAATATCCTTGAGAAAGCCATATGCTGGGATCAGCATGGTTCATCTGGTCAGCCATATCAATAAATTTATTATGGTCTCATCCAGGCATTTCTTTTATTCTTATGATATTATAGTACTAACATTTAATCTTCAAGTTTTATCCAAATTTAAAATGAATGCATTTTTCCATATTAAGTTAATTCAAAGGCATACTTAGCTAAGTATATTGTGCATGATGTAATCTAATTGATGTAACCACATGATGTAATTCTCATAGTAAATGAAATATAATGGGAGCAGATGCTAAAGTGAAATTTTGGTGATGGAAATGTAGAAATGCAAACATTTATGTACATGAGTTTAGAAAACATTGGTCTGTCATCATTGCAATTAAGACAGCAACATTTGAAAGACTTATGTTGACAAGTGCCTCCATATCAATATTTTGTAACCTAACTGATGACAAAAGCTGCCTGAAATTAATTTAACTTGGACTTTGGGACTGCTTCAGATGCCCCTGCAGGAATTCTAGTTCAGCTAAGCCCAAGATTCAATTCTTTATGAGTATGCTTTAATTTGTAGACTATTAATTGCCCTCAGTGTACATTATTGGAGATAATGTCCATTTGCATCATGAGATTGTTTTAAAATAAATACTATTATTTGCCGTACATAATTTTAGCAGATATTCACATTCTTAACAATGTTAGAATTTGGGATATTACAAGACAGGGTTTGGCAGAAAGCCATTCTTTTTATTCCATCTGGACATGATAAGAACTGCTAAAATTGATGGCTGAATTTGCTTTTTTCTTTTCTGTCAATATCCTTTTCCTTTCTGTAATATGCAAGCCTGTGAATGGGAGTTGTCAGATTTACATTTGTCACAGTTCATACGCTGGTTTTTTTTTCAAAAGCAGGGATGGGCTAAATGCCATCAATAAACAAACAAAAATAAAAAAACTTAATATAGAAGAGTCATATTCTGTAAGTTTATTATAATGCTTACCAATGTAAAGATTGAAGACGCTGTAGGAAGAGGTGATGCTCAATGTAGTTACAAACAAAAAACAAAAAAACCACCCCTCCCTGCTACTTGCTAATTCAATAAAAAAATGAGGAATTTCAATATAACCATCGGAACACAATTCTTCCTTGCGATATTAATTCCAATGTTAAACCTGGTTTAGCGTTTAATTTTAGTTAAACTAAATTCTGGTTACTCTGCCGTAGCTATAACATATAACTGATGTAAGTTCTTAATTGTGGTACAAGAAACAATGCACAATCTATTCCTTTCTTACAGAGGGTGGGAAATGAAATTGTGAAGGTAGATTCAGATATTTAAACAAACCAAACAAAGAACTGACTATGTAACACAAAAATGTCACTCTCAGTGAATTCAGTGAAAATTAGACAGGCAGAATATGGTATATAAAAGAACTCTTATATCAACCATACCTGTTGTTAAATATTCTAAAGAGTTTTCCTTAAATGGAATACTTGATATTTTAATTTCTTGTCTAAAAAAAATCTGTTTTCTGGGGAAAGCAAATTAAGACAAAAGTTAGAAGATGTAATTAACTTCTGCAAGCCTGGTATTTTAGAATGGTATTTTCTTTTTCTAACTGTCCCTGTAAAATGCAGTAAACAGCACAGCCAAGCATGAGGCATTCAGCGCCAAAATGAATGCATCACTCTCTGACCAGTCCTGAAACAGGCAAGTTTTCCTCAAGTGGGTAAATGTTAAGAGAGAATAATCCAAGTTTCATGATGCAGCAGGACAAAGCTGGGTAGTGAAAATTATGTTGCAGTAGAGTCTTGAAAATATGACTGTAAAAGTTAATCAATAAAATGTCTATTCCTGTCTATTCACTAGAGGCCCCAGCTGCATAGCTTCACACAATCGATACTACAAATTATTACGATTTCCAGGTTCCCACTGGACATTCTGAACAAATCTTTCAAGTGTAACAGGCTTATATCATGGGGTTGTTGTAGCTTGGCTTCCTTCCTCTGCACTCCCCATTCTTCAAATTTTCGGTGTACTTCATCAGAAAAAGTAGCAAATTAAATATCTTAAAGCCTCTGAACTTTGTGCAACAGCTAAATTCTGGATTATTCTGACTTTCTTTTGTGTTTTCTTGATGTTTTCTTCCAATATTATTTGTACTTATATTAGACAGTCATAATGAAGTAATCATGGAGAAGATAACTTCACATTTTATTTTGTACATGTGCAAACTTGTCCCAGTGTTTAAATCCTGAACAACTGAAAAAAAAGGCCATAGAGATATCTACCTACATTTTTCATTCCTTTATTTCCTGAAGTATTAACTTCCCCACATCTATACATTTTTTTCAATGTTTAAGCAATGTTTACCATGCTGACAGACTGCTCTTTGTGTTCTCCTGCCTTAGGAGAATGATTGCTTCAATATTGCCCCAAACCTACTGTATTAAATCTTTCTGGGGTGTTATACAGACACACACAAGGAACACCTCTATTTTCTTCCTTACCTCCCAGCTTCTCTCTGGTGATAGCCTATCTTTGAATTTTGCTCCTCAAAAATGGGAAACTGTCTCCATTCTCAATCTTTTACTATGGATTCTCCCCTCCCCTCCATTTAATGGTTCCATTCTTGCTAGAAATATTACCACAGTCCATTTGGTAACTGCATCCTTTTATAATTTCACTGTGTTAATGTGGTCAGCTGCTCCTCTTCAAGAGATATATGAGCCAGCCTATTTGCAGTCTCTGTCACTTCCCCCTCTGTTTATTCATAAATCTGCTCCATCCTGTTTCAACACTCAGCTGTGTTGTTGTTGGTTTTTTTAAAAAAAATATTTTCACAATATTTGCATTTAAACTTGATATGCAATTTTATCTTGAAATGCAGGCAAATGTTTTATTTTAAATATGTCTTTTTATGCACATTTTGCTGTTGGTTTTACCTCAGTAGCATATCAGAACATTTGAAAAAGTGTAAAAATCCAAGGAGAACAACATCCTAATCTTTATATTAGTCTCAGAAGTGTAAACCAGGTTGGTTTGCTTCGAAGTTCAGATCAAACAAAATCTTCATGCATTTCTATTTGGTAGAAATCAATCAAGTAGCCAATGTTATCACAGCCATTGCAATTGCACATAAACATAGGCAAGGAGATATGATAGTATGTTGCTTTTTTTTTTTTTGCTTTGTGGCCTGGTGAAATAGAGAAAAGATTTTCCATCTGAGCAGAAGTATGGTTGTCAATTCAAATGAAATTTAACATGGATCAGCATCTAACCAAAATGTGTGGGAAGTTTAAAATTCTTTTCAGCTTTTAGAAAAATAGTTTTAGTGGCCAACTTCTCAATTAATTTATCAGGCACCTTGGAAACTTTCTGGATTTTCTATTTTCACCATCTCTAGCAACTGAAGTTCTTGGTAATCTGCCATGTTAATATTACTAATAAAAGGCAGCCACTTATCAAGTTTTTGAAGTGTTAAAATGTTGCATTAATACACTAGTACCTTGGTACCCAACTGCTTTCACACTCATTGTATTTGGTACTGAACCTATTTTGACACAAGAAAATTGTCCCACTACTCATTTGTGTGGTACTTCCTTATGACTCACTACATTATTCCTTATGAGAAAAAAATGTTTGATACTCATCATTTTTGGTATTCATTGCATCTCCTGGAATCAAGTAACAATAAGTACCAAGGTACCACAGTAATTATATCTGAACAGAATGCTTGCAAATTTATAAAATAAACATAACATGCTAGCAAATGTTTAATACGAATCTTTTATATATTTTATTTAAAAATAGTTTTTACTATTATTGATCACCTTCTTAACTACAGATGATTTTGACTATATTTCTACCTTACATAACATAATTATCTATAGTTCTTAAGAATCTAAAAATCATTTTTACATTTTGCTTATTATACTAACCTGGATTATGCAGCTTTAGTTGTCATGTTTAAGAAGTCTTGGACTTCCAGTTAGCAAGGCTCGGCGGTGGAAGGAATCCGCGATCGTGCGCAGTTTCTGCTGTGTTCGCCACTGGAGTGCCCCGAGCCAACTGGCTTTGGGGCTATAACTACCCCGTAGAGGTAGCTGAAGACAGGGGAGACCTAGCAGGGGTCAGGGGGAGTCAGCTCCTCCTCAGCTGGCTTAACTACCTTTTCCAAAAGCAGTAGAGCGGCGGTCAGAAATGGCCGCTACAAAGAAGCTTTCATCTGGAAAAGAATGTTCAGGAGGAAGATGAGAAGTGAAAGTTTTGGCTGACTGGGAGGAGAAGCAACATTCAAGATATCCTGGAATTTAAATTTTGGAAAAAGATACATCGTTCCCTAAGAAGATCTAGAAGCAGCGAATGAAAGTGAAAAGTTTGTTTTTTCCCACTCTCCTTCCTTACGGTGAAAGCAGATGAATGAGAAATTGGAAAAATCCACTTTGGCATCAGCAGGTAATCAAACTGGAAAATTAAAACCAAGGGGACAATAAAGATTTTGGAACACTGGGGGGGAAAAAATTGTGCTGTAAGTGGGAAGGGAGAGGATAAGAATTAAGATTTGGCTGGAGGAGACTGCTTGAATTTAAAAGACTAAAACAAAATCATAATAAGACTTCTAAAAGACACATTTTAATTGGAACTTTGTAATTGAATTACAACCCCAGGAAGAAAAAGTGAAAAAAAGAAGAAAATATTAAATGAAATAGACTGTGTGTATCTGGATTGTTTGGTGACTTTGGGACTTTTGGAAATTCTTATTTGAATGATTAAAATCATTTGGGTTGTTTAAATTTTTTTTTTTACAATGACATTATTTGTGGATGAACTGAAAATGGAATTTATAAAATATAAAGAAGAGGAACAAGAAGGGAAGGGATCTTTTGGCTCCATTTTACATTTTTTAGAAATGGCGATTTCTACGTATGAGAAACTACAAGAACAAGAAGTTTGGGACAAAGAAGAAGCAATCTTTAATGAACAAGTAACTTTATCTGGGGAAGAAAGGGGAAAGGAGGGAAAGAGAATGGAGAATTTAAGACTTAAAAAAAACCCAAAAAAGAGAAAAATAAGGTGAAAAGTGGACACAATGTCAGAAAGCAACAGAAAAGAGGAATACAGAAGAGGGTAGAGATTAAGAGACAAGGGGGTAAAAAGGGTAGAGTGGAGAAGCAAGGGAGGAAGGAAGGGAAGAGAAGCTATAAAGGTTTGAAACAAGATGTAAAGAAACAGGACTTATTTAGAGATAATGGGTAAAAATATAACTGAAAAAGAGATTCTGCAAAAGTACATAAGATTGTATTGTTGTATTTGTATTCGAAATAATGTTAGAAAATTTGGAACAACATATTATAAAATGGGATAAAATATTCAATGTAATTTAGTGAAAATCTTTTCTCCTTTGAACAAAATTAATGAAATGAAATATGAGAGAATTGAATTAAGAAGGAAGGGGAACATTTTAATTACATAATGTTTTAAAATATAAGTGAAATGGGGGGAAGCAACTATATAAAATTTAAAAGTGTTCCCATAGAAGCATGATACTTGAAAAGGAAGGAATAAAATGTTTAAGATTTAAATGAATATTAATCTTAATGATAGAGTTTAATTGGTATGGATTGTTGTTGAATTATATTATATATTTATAATTTTTTTCTTTTTTTAAATATAGTGTTTAGCTTTAGAATGTACTAAGCAGAATCCGAATGAAAGTTATGTATTATTTTAAGTGTTAAATTTAGGGGAAAGATATAAAGGCGTCATACTCCAATCAGTGATTACAGGAGAAATTTTGTGTTAATGAGAAAACATAATAGACAGCTGAAACAGGACAGACAAAGGATATAACTATAATGATTTAAATTGAGATGAAAAAAATAAAATAGAATTAAGAGACTAAAAAGAGGGAAGAAGCTATATAGAAAATGTTGAATGGTAATGAGATATGGAATAGTATAAAAGTGAGCATGAACTTGAATTTATGTCTGTACGAAGAGATGTAACCTGGGATCAAGCTGCTTTCAAAAAAGATGTTTCATGTTTTTATGTTATGTGTTTTGTTTGTATATGTTTGTCTTTTAAAAATCAATAAAATGTTTGGAAAAAAAGAAAAAGAAGTCCTGCTTTCCTCTTAACTTCTGTTTCTGTATCCTTATAAAGGGATTGAAAATGTTGCCTAAAGGAACTATGACACAACGTGTATAGCAGAACCAAATTGAAATGATTATGATTATGATGCAAAATGATGTGAAATACTGTTCGATACTTCTCCAGTATTATGCAACTATCCCTACATTTTATTCTCTACAATGAGGACAACAGATCTGTTTCATTACTTTGAAAAACAACACTGTTTTCCAAATTATGGCATTATGAAGATACAATGCCTTAACTGAATTTTACTTTATGTTATCTCCTCTCATTCAAGGTCTATTGTGACAAAGATTTTTGTTAGGGATATTTTTAAGATACAAAATAACTTGACCACCTTTATGTGCTTGGGAATTCATTCTTATTTGGTCCTCCTTTTGTCTCCATGTATCCTTTCAGCAATTCCTTTACCTACCGACTGGACAAACTGCAGCCCTAGGACTTCACATAACACTTCACATATTTTATTTTCTTCCATGCATCCATTAAACCACACTACCAAAATTTGGTAGCACAATTATCCCATTCAGCAATGCTGTTTTCAACTGTTCGATGAAGAAAATAAAAACAATACGCAGTAGTTATTAGTAGTTTAGTAGTTTAACACAAGAAAAGAAAAAAGTCACTAACTCCTAGAAAAAAGTAATAGGAAGAGGAAAAAACCAGAAAGTTCTTGCTCCAGTAATTTTATAGAATAGAATCCTAAACTTTCCTTCTTTCCTTCACAACATTACTAAATGTTTCCCCCCACAGCATTACAAACAGCTCCCAGTCACTGAAAGATTGATTGTGCATAATCTGTATCTATCAGCCTTGTGAACTTAACTAAATAGAACTTTTTATATAGTGGCTCCCACCCTCTGAAATATCCTGCCAAATGATTTTTTTCCAGAAATCTCATAACAACAGGTGCTGTTCATATGAATGCTGTCTCAACTTTTTTTTGCTATTCCCTGAAATTATTAGCACATGATAAGGGGATGAAAGGACACAAAATGATGATATTTTGAGTGTTTGTCTCTATGAGACAGAAGATAATAGTTTTTGTCTATTTTCTACAATTTATACATTGTGTTACAAATATTTCTTAGTTCTTTCTCATAGTCATTTTGGGAAAATCCTAAGGGCAACCTGTCTTCAACCTTGTATCTCATAGGTTCTAGTTTATATAACTGCAATCTTACGATCGTTTTTACAATTTTAAATGGTGGAGGCAAGGTTATATAATTTATTTTCTTTTTTAAAACTTGTTTATGTTTTACTTTATGCTTTTTTTTGCCTGATGACAGGTTCTTGCTTATATGCCAGTACTATTTATATTACTTTCAATTTTTCCTGCTTGGGAACCTATTTTGCTATGATTAGCTTGTTCCTTGAGGTTCCAGGTAAATGATGAACCAATTTGCTTGGCATTTTATATCATAATTTCAATGAATGAAACTATTTCAATCAAATATGGGGACACATAACTGGGACCATAAGGATATTTCATGGCCTTACCTGATAGGTTCTGCGGAATAAATTTAATACTATTGTGATTTGATCCAGAGTAATAAAAGATGTTTATCTTAGGGAAATATTTCACTTCTTACCACAAGTTTTAGATTAGTAAACTTTGCTGTCATCAACATATCGGTGATATCTTAGAACTTTTGCAGATCACATTTACTTTATAAGAATGCAAACAATCCTTGAGCTGCTTAAACTGGAGGCACAAGGTAACAAACTTGACCAAAAGAATGCATTATTCAGAACATTTAATGTTAAAATGTAGAAGAGAGAAACACATTCTGCTGAAATGCATACCTTTCATAAGTCACATAAAAACTGTACCCTGAATCATAAACAGCCTTTTTCATAAACATTAACAAATGTTTAAAAGCCTAAAAGTTTAAAGTTTTCTAAGAGAAAAAAAAGGAAGACGTAGAAATCGAGTTCATTTTAGCAACTTCATATGTTACTCGTTACTCTGACTAGAAGCTCGAACTCTTAAGTTTGCTTTAATTTGGGAACGTCTTGCTTTGAGGCAGCTTCTTGAACAAAAAAAGACAGAGAATAGGAGCCATATGTAACCTTCAGACCCCAAAAGAAAGAAGATGATGAGAATGCCATTGGCACATCGACAATAAAAAACACTATTTCCCCTCCACACCAGATTTTCACATTTTCTAGAGGTGGGGAGAAATATCACACAGCTGCTAGTTAATATCTGTTCAGTGGGGGAAAAATGGAAACTATTTTTGAATGGAGAATCAGTTACTTACATTTAATCAATATATTAGTCAATTGCATTAACAAAACACATCACATGATCAAAACAAACTCTAAACACCAAACTAAAAGGATTAATTCTGACTTCTGGCTAGTCTCCAAGTCTTTCTGAAACATCAAAACAAACAGCAACTCACTTGTAATCACTAATTCTTCGTGAGAATCTATAATGCATATTCTCAGAGGCTTCAGCATTCTCTCTCTGTCATTTCCTACTGCTCTGGGAAACTGCCTCTGCTCCCTGCTTGCTTAGCTGCCATTGACTTGCTTTCAAGCTGGATTCCATTAGAAGTTTTTCATCCAGACTGGCGAATTCTTGGGCTGGAAGATAATAAAAAGCAAGGCAGTTTCCAAAGAAACCAATGATAGGCTTTTTGTTTTTGTTTATTTCTTTGTTTAATCGCACAGTTAATTAAATGAAACTGGATCTAAATTTGTATTTTATAGGTTTAAGTAAACCCATTATGTTTCCCAGTTATTAACAGATATAAAATATTTTTAAACGATTTTTAGAGGCCCAAAATTTTATTTTAAAATACACCAGTCATATTTTTGTTTGAATCAAGAAAATTCAATTAAATTCAGGGAGATTAATTATCAGGTAAATATTTGTAGGATTTTAGCTTTAATAGTTTAAAAGTGGCTGACTACTTCCAAATTCATTATCCATGCAAACATACAATTTCTGGATTCATATTTCTTCAAAGCAGACATGATTTGTTCTATTTCAAAAATACCTTTCTATTAATAACTCTCTCTCTTTTTTCATTTTCATGTTTGCATTCTGTGCCTTCTAAATAATTAAGACAGAAACTGGAAACTTCTGGGTCACTATTTTTTCTCCATTATGTAGAGAACCCCATACTGTAAACAAATTCTCTTCCAAGGTCATCCAATAGATGGCACTCTTTCATTAGAGCAAAGAATCTGGAGCCCTGCTTTTCAAGCTATCTCAGAAAAAAAATAAGCAATTTAAGACAAAGACATTTTTCCTTTGTTCTTTTGTTGACCAAATTCTAAGAAATATATACATATATAGGTGTCTATTTAAATATTTGTCCTTTAGCAGAGATATACAGTTGACTGATTTGATGTTGATGCTGTTGTTTTTACAAAAAAGCTTTTTTTTTTAAAAAAAATACAGCCTCAGATATACAAATGTTTATTGAGTTATGTAGTTCAAGTTTAATGAGGTACAGAATTACATTTCAGAATAAACATGTATCAATGAAGAATGGTTTATTTTCAAAAGTGAAGCCTATTAGTAAAGGTTGTGCAAATAATACAAATCTTAAAAAGGAAGAAAATGCTGAGGCACCTTGTTGAAAAAGCATCAAAGCCAAAATTAAGAAGGTCACATTTTATATATGATAAAGTTTATCAAATATTATCCTTTTAACAATCCTATTTTATTCTGGCAGAATAATGTGTAAATTAGGCTTCAATTAATTCAGAAAAAAAGGGATATGAATTATAAATCTGTCATAGCAAAAATTGGCTACTTTTTATAAATATCTTACATATTTCAAAACACTTGTAATTATCTGATGAGCTGACTATAAATTGAAGTATTTTGTCATCAATTAGGAATATTTGGAAAAATCAAACCTGGCTTTCCTCTTCAATAAAAATATATTTCTAAAAGTATTCTATGCTGAATACAAAATACAATTCTATTCAAACCTGGTTTTTAGAAACATCTAAAATGAATATATTATATAATATATGATATATTAATATATATCTTATATTAAATAGGCTTAGAGGTAAGATTATATTAAATGCAGCACTAGAGAGTAGCTCTAATGAAAATATCAATGTATTTAGTTTAGAAAGGTGATGTTTTCCAGGCTAAAGTAGAAAATTGAGAAGAAAGATTCACTGCAATTATTAAATTTTTAAAAATGCAATTCAAATATCAAGAAGGGAAGAAGAAGGGAGAAAACTATTTTAGCATCACAAAAATACAAACAAATCAGCTGGTAGCTGCCTATCCTCATGCAAAGAAAGCTAGATGCTTGAATAAGCTAAATTATTTCTTGTTTATTCTTAAACTCTAGGCTTGGCATTAGGAATATTCTATGCCATAAAATATTGTATCTACATATTTCAGGCTAGTTTGAAGATTGCCTTTTGAGAGAGTGGGGTGGATTACAAAATGTAACTGTTCAAGTAATTAAAATTATAAATGCAGGAACACTGCTGCTAATCTTTATAACTCCCAAATGCAGGTGGCTTTACAAACAATTCCATTTCTTGAAAGTAGCTTGTTATGCCTGCGAATTCTGCCTTCTGATTTGCTGGGTCTGAGATAAAGCTAATTTGAAGTACTATCTGCTATTTTTTTCCTTTACAGAACAACCCATGGATATAAATATCAAGGTTTATACATTTTCTAGGGAACTTGCCCTTTCCTACCAATAAAGCCTATTTATGTTCCCAATTCTCTGAAGAATGTCTTCTAATTCATAGCGTGCTGGTTGAAAAGGGTTAAATTATTTTAAGTTTACCTATGCCTTGGACTTGAGCCTCTGCTGATCCCAAGCCAGAGGCACGAGCAGCTGCATGCTTTATTTACAATCCCTTTGTCAGACTTACAACTGCCTCAGGCTATAACATAGTGTACCTAATGTTCAAACTGGCAGGTAATCTTATGTCAAACATACTTCTTTGATTTAAAGTGATCAATAGATTCTTGTAAAGAGGTAATTTCTCTGATGTTTCCACCTTGCCTTTCTTACAGGTGATTCACACAAAAGCCTGCTTATATGATGTACAAACAATAAACAGAAAGCTATAATCATGTTTTTTCAGATGTTTCCGGTACACAACGATTTTGGATCAATACCCTGTGTAATACAATTATCTGCAATGATCTGGTTGTATTGAAAAAGAATTTGCAGCAAACCTCTAGGGGGTTTTATCCAGAAACATGTGTCTAGCAATGTTGTGAATAGTGGAAGAGAAAATTAAGGGTTTGACACAAGCTGTCCATTAAGTTCCAAATGACTTCATTAATATTTTATTTGCTAAAAATCATATATTTCAAAACTTTACTATAGGGGAGGATCTGTTATGCTAAAGGATGATAATGAGACCATGTCCTTTCAATATTGACTATTTCCTGAAAAATACCTCTTGACATAGAAGCCAGATGCCGGGCCTTTACATCTCAGGCAAAACCTATCGGAAGGAAATTATTGGTTGTGCCTGACTGACTCTTTAAATGCTTGACAAAACAAAATGGGAAATTCTGCTTGTCCTCTGAATCTGCTTGGTTACTATGCATGTGAGAACATCTCTTTGTCTTCAAAAGGACTCAAGCCATCAGTTTCTGAGCTACCACCTTTCGATACTGACAGTTAGTTGAGAAACATAAAGGCAATTTTAACCATCACACATGCTAAACATGATGTGTTTGATAAGTGTGTCTGCACACATTTTATTTGATTTATAAATTCTATAATAAGCAAATGTGCAAAGCTTGGTAAGCTGAAATGCCTCCCCTCCCAATATATATTTTTCATACTATCCAATGGTGTGAGGAAACAAAGGAGCACAGTTGTGTTTATTTCTATTTGATAAAGCTGCTTTCTCCAGCTCTAAATTCCCCCTAAAGCCAGACAGGGAACCTTTTGTGTTCATTTGATTACAGCAATCTTTTGTCCATATGATTGATATTTCTATTCTATTACGCAGTACCAAATTCACAGTACAGTAATATTACTATTTTTATATGTTACCTTGTCTTTTTGCATTGCTCTCCTGTACATCTTGCACTTCAGTTTTACCCTCTGAGTCTCAGTTCCCAATTGGACGGCATTTTGTCTTCTGCCCGCTCTCTCTCTCTCTCTCTCTCTCTCTCTCTCTCTCTCTCTCTCTCTCTGAATATTTTCAGCTTCTTATCCATATTGTCAAAGCCCTCCACCTCAGATATTTTAGCTTTGACATTGTCTATTGCCTGCAAAGCCGGGGCATCAGAAGCTCAATTCAATTGCATATTGCCTGTGAAAACAAAAACATTCCAAAAATATCTATACTATTTATAAGGAAATGTTTCTTTCAATTTTCAGCCTGCTTTTTCTATCAACAGGAAAAAAATGTATACCTTTTCTCATTAACAAAAAGGTCATGTTCTGACTTGTTCTATATGATCAAAAGTTCTACATACTTTATATTAGCCCCCCCCCCCGCACCTCAAAGTTTGTGAAGGGAAATTTGCAATGAATGATTAATGCATTTTCTGAAACCTTCTGTTACACATATCCAGCTATTAAGAAAGTAACTGAATTTGTACAAAGAGACTCCCAGCAGCTGGCCGTAAGACAAACTTCTACTATCCTATTTTCTCCTGAATTAAAATGTCTTAATTATAAAGAAATATCCATGCATTGTAATGTTACAAGATGCAAAGTATAGGATTTCAGACTTTCGCTGTTCTTAAACTATCAATGTTCTTATTATGCTTATATATCAGCACTGTCAGTTTAAAGCATTTTTAACTTCTGAATATTCAATTTATTTGAGAATATTGAAATGCAAATGAATAAACAGTTCTGAGGGATTGAAAACTTCATGAAAAAATAATTTTCATATCACCCAAAGAGCAAATTCACAAGCATCTGTGTTACGTTGGCTTCGTGCCACACCTTGATTCTCTATCATGCTCCATCATGCTTCTTTTAATCTGAATATTTAGTACTCTTTCATGTCTTAATTACAGCAAATTGCACACAGTTGGCACCATTTCTTGAAATTAATCCCAGAGTACTTTGTTTCTGTCAAGCACACTGAAAACCTTGGAGAATAATAGTAAATGTTATTGCAGATCTAAATTTAAATGACTGTCTATGTATTTAACTTAAGCCTTTAATTATTCGTGCTGCACTGTTCATATATTAACATTTTTCATTGAGAAGTTAAAATTGCAAGAGACAGTTTAAAACCTGCAGATATGTTTAGATGTAAAGTTAGCTTGACAATCATTATTGATGCTAACATATTTTTTCAGGTGTGTAAAAATTGGACAGCATATAATATGCTGACAAGATTTCATTTACCTTTTCAAGATTATGAAAAAGTGATTATTTGTTTAAAAAAACAAACAGATCAATATTATTTTTAGAAATATAACTGTTTTGTACTTGGATGTGTTTGTGTGTCTATGTGTATGTATGCGGTATGTGTATCTGTGCATTCTAACATGGCGATGCAAAATGTGTATTTCTGTATCAAGCACACTTCTACAAAATAAGAAGGTCTGCCTGCAGTCAGTCAGAAAAAAAAAGTTTTGTCATGGTAGCCTTTTGATTTAGCTTGTTTAACCATTGTTAGAAGAGCTACATTAACAAAATGGAAATGTATAGAATGGCTCCTAATCTTCCACCACTTACTTCACATAATAATTTTTTTTGGTAATTTTTCTGGGGGGATGAAGGAAGATAGATGCCTGATTGTAAATGCAAACATCCTGGATTATTTGACAGCACAAAACATGCAGCACATTTTTTTGTTTTCTTTTTGTTTTCTTTTTGTTTTTGGAATTCACATGCATGCATACATATGAACAGAAAGAATATAGATACATTAAATGGTGCAAATCCCAGTTTCTTATCCATTTGCTTGCGCTTTAAAAGTGATTTCTGTTTTGCACATTTTTCTCATTGACAGGACATGCTTGATCTTTTTTACTACAAAGTTTCTTGGCACCTGCAAAATCCATTCCCAGCTGTACATCTGCCATTCTAGATGAGGACAATCCTTGTTCTATTTCTGGCAGAAGTTCCTGCATTTAGATTCAGTGTTTGCAGAGAGCTTCCATAGATTTTTCTATCTCAGTAAGTTGTTTGCTTTCATGATCATGTATTTTAGATGTCAAGATTTCAAACCTGTCATTTCTAGTTCTCAGATTTCACTTGAGAAGCACTATAATACCTTTTTACATTTTTTTCCAAATAATTTTTAGCATCTATAGTGAAAATGTAATTAATTCCTATTATATCCTCAGAGAATGTTAATAGTCTCAGAAGTTGAATTCTCCTGAAATAGATTCCACAAAAGCTCAAATATATGCTTCTCTGCAGGTTTTACTTTAGCAATTTAGAGCTTTGCTTAAGAAAAAGACCCTGAAAAATCTGCCTACCTTTTAACAATGTGTAGTTCCCGTGCCCCTAACCCCCAAAAAGGCAGGTGTCAAAGTACATTTATTTGTACAAATATTTGTAATTGCAAGATTTTTTTCCCTCAACTTTAAAACTGTTACAGGACCTAGTAAAGCAATGGAATTAGTTAAGAAAGTGTTTAACCCCTTTCCCAGCATTATTTCCTCAAACTAAATGTGGATACATACAGAAGACAAGCTTCTATTTGATTGAGGCTGCTTCCAGAGAAGGTTATTACAGCACAAGCGCTCTAAATACTTTGCAGATATTTGGCAGATGAAGAGTCAGATAATATCTACTTCATGTAATTCACCTTTGTTTTCTTATACCAGTTAAGAAAGAATGTTTCACCATGGGTATTGATTAATATTGCTAATAGTTGTCAGTCTGACAAAGTTTTCCCCATTGTAAATCTAGTGGCAGCATCAATAATTAATTTATGTTTTGGAAACTGCAGAAAAATTGGACTAAAGACTCTTCTTCCAACATTGTTGCCAGATCACAGTCTTAAAAATTATTAATGAGAAGGGGAAAGAAGCCCTATCTTGTGAAAGTCAGGGACAAATCAGCTCTGTCCTATGAGTTCATCTAATGCCCAACAATTTATTCTGTCCATGTGGATTCCTGCAGTTTCAGTGTTGAGGCTCTAATATCATTAAATAGATAATGATTTGCACTAAGAAAGGATTTCTTGTAGAAATAGTGTCCTTGTCATGTGTTAATATTATTCTTGTTTCTTTCAGTCATCTTATCAGCTATCTGAATTTGGGCAACAGCCAAATAGGTCCTTTTCACCAACTGAGTTATCAGCTAACAGAACCTGGGTGTCTGAATCCACATTTACAAAAGTGAGACACAGATGGTGAATGTTAAACCACTAATTTGTCAGTGTACATTTCTTATGTTCATTTTTCACTTGTATATAGTGAAATCCCACACAGAGAGACTAAGAACATACAGTATTATACTTTAGATATCATAAATGAGACATGGAAAGAAGCAGCTACATATATATAAAGGGGAAAAAACTATCTTTCGCTTTGATGAAAAAATACACCAGAAAAAAAAATGTCCATTCTCACAGTGGCCTACCACATACCAGTCAGAAGCAGTAGTTAACCCTCATAGATCCTGATAGCCAAATAGTTCAAAAATTTGTATAATCATTGTTTAAACCTAAAGCCCCTGTCACACTGCACCAACGGATGCAAAGAGGATGTAAAACGGACAAAAAAGCTTGCCATCCGTTGGTTAACGCGATGTATCTGTTCTGTACTCACTGCCTCCGTTTTGCTTCCTGTCTATCTGTCCAGCATCCATTTGTGGACGTTTCATCCGCTCAGAAAGTTTTGAGCTGCTCAAACTTCTGCGTGGAAAATGTATCCAATTCGTCCGTTCTGCATCCGCTAGGCATCCACTAGGCATCCGTTCTGCATCCATTATGCATCAGATATATCCGCTAGGCATCCGTTCCGCATCCGTGCAACTCGCATCCACTCGGACGCAGGGAGGAAGCAGAACGGACGCAGAACGAATGGAGAACAGATGCCTAGCGGACGCAGCATGGAAACAAAACATGTAAAACAGAAAAAAACGTTCGCAGAGGGGACCGATCTCGGATATTAAGGATGTCTACAGGATGCCTAGAGAATGCCTAGAGGATGCAAAGGGACACCTATACTGCCTATAAAAAGGGGGAGCAACTCACCTGCATCTCACTTTCAGACCAGCAGCCCACCTGTGCAGACCTCTGCAGCCTTCATCTGACTCTTGCTCTTCCACAGCATCCAGTCATGTCAACCGTGGATCGTAATACAGTCCTTTTGGCAGCCACCATCCTTCTGCAACAGTGCGAAGCCATCTACAGGCTCTGTGAACTCTACTATGGGAAGAAAAGGAGGAAGCCAAGAAGCGTCTGGGTCCAAAGATGGATCGGGAGAAGAGCAGAGTACGCATTTTACAATAAGCTGATGGTGGAGCTCAAGAACGAAGACACTCGGGCATTCCAGAACTTCATGAGGATGCCTCCAGCCATGTTTGATGAAGTTGTGCAGCGGCTGACACCCTGGTTGACCAAGGCAAACACCAACTCCCGGCCCAGCCTGGAACCTGGGATCAAGGTGGCACTCACTCTGCACCACCTGGCCTCAGGGACCACCTACAAGAGCATTCAGTGCGGCTGGAGGGTGCCACACAACACCATCAGCATTGTGGTCAGAGAAGTGGTGCAGGCCATCATCGAAGAATACCTGGAAGAGCTCCTCCAGTGCCCCTCCACTGAAGAAGGATGGAAGAAAGTTGCAGAGCAGTGGTATCAGAGGTGGAACTTCCCACACACTGTTGGAGCCATAGATAGCAAGCACGTGGCCTGCAAAGCGCCAGCCAAGTCAGGCTCCACTTATTTCAACTACAAGGGCTTCTTCAGCATCGTCCTCTTTGCCATGGTCGATGCTGACTACAAGTTCATGTACATTGATGCTTCAGGCAACGGCTCATGTTCAGATGCCCAGGTATACAATGCCACTGACCTCAAGGAGGGGCTGGAAGGCAACCTCATCATGGGCTTCCCAGATCCAGACCACCATGCAGCATCGCCAAGAGACCATGAGGAGGATCGTGGAAGCTTGCTGCATCCTGCACAATCTCATGCGCACCCGCTACCCAGTCTTGCAGAACAGGTTCGTGGACCTCCAACAAGGCAATGGGGACATGGAGGCTGGGGATTGGAGGCAAGGGTAAAACCTAATAGACACTGTGGATGTGCAAGGCCCCAACAGAGCTTCACGTGAAGGGAAGGAGCAGCGCAACCTCCTGAAACACTGGTGCAACTCCCCAGCTGGAGCGGTGGAGTGGCAAGACAGGATGATAGATGATTAATGGGTGCTTCCTTCAACCTGTCTCATCACATGGATGAGATTGGGTCATGTATGTTGGGTGGGCCTACAATGAACAGGGCGTTTAATAAAGAGTTGTGTTTGTGTTGACATGTGTGGATGATTATTACATTATTATTGATAATAAAGGGCCATAGATGTGGCACCTGGGAGGGTGGACCATACAGTCCCACTATGCTTGCACTGGAGGTTTATCTATCCCAGAGCTATTACCCATCCCAAAGGTATCCCTGCCCATCCCACTGCTATCTTAACCCATCCCACAAGCATGCAAAGGCTTAAACCAATTCTAAAAGTTTCCACCAAGACTTTATTAAAAAAAAGAAATGAAGCAAGAGTGTGAATCAAAGATAAACTTTATTGAACAACAAGCTGTAACAGAAAAAGTGTCCAAATAAAGTCCACACCCAGTCTCTGGCAGTCTTCACGGTCACTCGGAGGTGTGCCCAGTCTCATGGGTGAAGGGTCCAGGTGCTGTGGAGGTGATTGCTGCTGCAGTGCTGATCTGAAGCACCACTGGGGTGCCTGGCCCCGAGAGGAAAACAGGGTGATGGTGTGTTGAGAAAGCTCTCGGACAGCTGGCTCAGACCTGTGATGCTGAGAGGTCCTTCCTCCTGCCATGGGGTGTCAGCCCCAGTACTGATGAGAGATGTACTGAGGCCGGGCTTGGCTGTGGGGTGGAGGAAGGAGTAGTGTAGTTGGGCTGTCTGGTCTGCAGCTGGGTGAGGACTGGCGTGGGTGGCATTGGTGGCGTGGGTGGCATCGCTGTCGTTGGTGGCATTATTGGCGTGGGTGGCATCGGTGGCATCAGTGAAACTGGTGGCAACGGTGTCACCCGATGATTTTGTGCCTGGACTGGGAAGGGCTGCTGCCTGTGCTGCTGGACCTCCTGGTAGCCGTAGCCCTGGTAGGTGACGGGCTGTGGGAAGCCTTGGAATGGGAGGGACATCACCTGGGGTGGAGGAGCAGACCTGGACTGGGTGGGAGCAGGTTTCTCTGGATCTGGAGGGTTGTGAAGCAGCTCGGTGATCTGGTCCTTCACCACCTGGTACTGGGGTCCTCCATGTTCCTGAGGGTCTGGTTGACATAGGTGCGGTTGGAGGATGAGGAGTCGATGCTGACCAGCTGAGAGAGGAGATCTATGCTGGTGCGGATGATGTCCCTGATCTCCAGCAGGACAGTGTGGCTCTGCCTCTCCTGCTGTCTGGCTCTCTGCCTTTCTGTGGAGGTGGAGCTGGGGGGGGGGTGGATGCAGCTACGGCTGTGGTGGACATGACGTCTCCTTTCTCTCACCACACCAGGGAGTCCTCCATGCGCTCCACCATGGTGACAACACCTGTCCGCGGGTTCTCCGCCGTGGCACGCTCCACAGAAACCTGCCTGGAGACAGGGACTGACTCTCGGCTGGAAGAGGACTGGTTCTCAGCTGGCTGCCGGAGAGAGGGTAGTGAGAGGGGCTCCTGGTGCTTCTTGGTGGCGGATCTCACCCTCCAGGAAGCTGCACCTGGCCATGACGTAGGTCTCTCTGTCCGTCAGCTTAACCATGGCCTGGCCAGATTTCTTCAGGTGCAGCTTCCCGTACCAGGTGTGCATGTGCTTCCACCAGCCGAGGAACACCTCCAAAGTGTAACCCATACTCTCCGCCCTCTCTCTCCAAGCAGCCTGCTTCCTTTTGGTGTCCTTGCAGAGCTGGTGTCCCTTCCGCCACAGATAGTCATTCTCTCTCAGCCACTCCAGCACCTCATCCTCGTGTTCCTCCTCAATATAGTATTGCCTCCTCTCCCGTTGTTGCATACACCTCTTCCTCCCTTTGGCAGGACCAGATGGGCCCTCATCAGAGGGGCTCCCAGGTAGTAGGGGCTGCTCATCCACACCACCAGCAGCAGCACCAGCAGGATCATCATCATCATCATCATCATCATCATCATCATCATCATCACTAGCAGGATCATCATCAGCAGCAGCAGGATCATCATCATCAGCAGCAGCAGGATCATCATCATCACCATCAGCAGCAGCAGCAGCAGCAGCACCACCAGCAGCAGCAGCAGCAGCAGCAGCAGGACCAGGATCAGCAGCAGCAGAGTAAGCACCAGCAGTGCCAGCAAGACCAGGAGCACGAGCAGGACGAGCAGGACGAGCAAGACCAGGAGTACGAGCAGTACGAGCAGTACGATCAAGTCCAGAAGCACGAGCGGGACAAGCAGGACCAGCAGGACCAGGAGCAGCTTCAGCAGAGTAAGCACCAGCAGAAGCACCACCGCCAGGAGCAGCTTCAGCAGAAGCTCCAGCACCAGAAGAGCAAGCCCGAGCAGCAGAAGCCCAAGCAGAAGCAGAGTCAGGGACAGGGGGCGGGAGGGTGGCCTTGTCCCTCTTGGCAGGGATGGCGGCAAGTTGCTGAGGCTTTTGCTTCTTCCCCATGGTTGTAGGGTTGCTGGCTGGCAGGGAGGCTGGCAGGGAAGCTAGCAGGCACCAAGGCTGGCAGGAAGGCTGGCAGGAAGGCAGGCAGGCAAGCAGGCACCCAGGCTGGCAGGCAGACTGGCTGGCAGGGAGGCTGGAAGGCAGGCTGGCAGCAAGGCTGGCAGGCAGGCAGAGAGCAAGGCTGGCAGGGAGGCTGGCCAGGAGGCTTGGAGGCAGGCTGGCAGGAAGGCTGGCAGCAAGGCATGCAGGCAGGGCAGGCAAGGACTCGATGTATCCGGCAGCAGGTCTTTCCTCCGAATGCTGGCCATGTGCGAGCTGCTTCCCTTTATATCCACGTGGCTTATGCAATGCATCCCCCCCGCATGCGCAATTAACGCTCAGCATCCGTTCGGCTTCCGCTGTGCATCCGCTAGGCTTCTGCTCTGCATCCGCTTCATCTGCTGTGCATCTGCTCTGCATCTGCTGTATCCGTTCCGCGTCCGCTTTGCTGAAGTCCCCCGGAAGCCTAGCGGATGTGCCATCCGCTCCCATCCGCTTCCATCTGCTGGGCTTCCGTTCCGCATCCGCTTTCCATCTGCCCTGCGTCCTCCCCGCGTCCGTTCCTTTCCGTGTTATCCGCTCCGGTTATGCAAATTTTTGCCCCTTTTGAGAGCGGATAACAACGGATGGAACATTTTGCTCGTCCATTGTGTCCTTTTTACATACGTTTTGCATCCATTGGGCAGTGTGACAGGGCCTTAAGCTAGTTATTTTCATTGCATCATTAGTTGTTACAAGCAGTTATTCTTATTCCATGAAAATTCAACAGATGACATAGTTGTTCAGTAGAAACCACAATACTGCTGTGTGTCATGTAATTGCATAAATGATGCAAATTAAATAATTTGTGTACTTTGCATGACGCATAAAACATCTCTTCCCTCCCTTTCGCCCAGCGGTAGGATTCAAATATTTTTACTACCGGTTATGTGGGTGTGGCTTGGTAGGTATGGCTTGGCTTGGTGGTGTGGCTTGGTGGGCATGGCAGAGGAAGAATACTGAAAAAAGCCCATTCTGTTTTCATTCCAGGGGGAAGATTACTGCAAAATCTTCCCTTGACTCCAATAACCTGCTTTCCAGCTCCGTTCTCCTGTGCAGGGCAACAAAAGAAGACCCAGCTGATCAGCTGGGACTCGAGAGGCAGAGAAGAGATGGGGCAGGGCCAGTCTGAGGTGGTATTCTAAACTACTCAAAATTTCCACTATTGATTCTTCAGAACTGGTCAGAACCTGCTGAATACCACCACTGCTTTCGCCTCCTATAGAGATCTGGAGAAGAGCAATTAATTTTGCCCATTTTTATTCTTCTTCTAGACATCACCTAGAGAAGATGAACAACATAATGTTCTAATTTGTCAGGATCCTCAGGGGAAACTACAGACTGAATAGATCCACAAAACGTGCCTTCACTACTAGCTTCTTGTTTTTTTAAAGGAAAACAGATTTTTTTTGCCTTATTTATTCTATTTTAATTAATCCACTTAATTTAATTCACCCCACTAGGGTTTTTAAATAAAAAATGAAAGGGATGCTACAATTGCATGATTAATGATAACAATCTGGAATAGTTTAAAAATAAATTCACTGGAAAAAATGATTGTTCTACTTTGAAAACAGAAGATATTATTATGCTTTCTTCATCCCACATGTTATGGGGCTATACAACAATATCTTAGAAAAGTAATAATACAAAATATAGAAAATAAAGTATTGACTGGGCCAGGTGCTAAAATCATATTATACTAATATTATACTATTTTAACTAGTTTCCATTTTCCCTCTAAGTCCACTCCAAAGTGAGGATATTAATAAAGTTCTAAAATGTTGTCTATCTTACTAGACACAATTATGTTTATTTTCCAAGATCAGTTAAAGTTGGCCAGGTTCTGCCACCAATGCACACATACATATTCACACACACACACACACACACACACACGTATGTATGTGTGTGTGTGTGTGTGTGTGTGTGTGTGTGTGTAGCCATGTACATTTATTAAGATAAAGGAACAAAAATCAACCAATTCGTTCATTTGTTTTATTCTGTTTTCCTATACAAAAGTTGAGCTGGTGATAAATGGTAATAACAGCAGTGCTCCTTCACAGTGAAAAGCAAAACAGACTACAGAAAGAAAAAAATGCTCTTACGTTGTGTGCAAAGATTAATGGATTTTCTGCCCTCTGACAAGGTTTGTTAACAAGCCAAAGACATGTGTATGGGGAAGACTTCAAGACACTGTAAATAAAAAGATCAATGTGGAAATCAAGTTCCTTTCCAAAGATGTTAAGTTCTCTCTAAGGGCATTCTGCAAGGACCACCAATACAGTTAATTTCAGAGTTTTGTTATGCCTGGCTTTTTCACACCTCTTACCCCTTCCATAATGTACAAGCGGTACTGCTTTTTCCCCTCTTAAAATGGACATTGAATAATAATATGCTTGCATATACCTAACTTTTGTGAGGGAAAACATGAAGATAATGATTCTGAGTTTGCTTTTTCTTATTCTTCCATGTCTTTGACCATGTCTTTGTACATCTGCAATCCATGTGTACAAATAGGAAGGAGCCAAGCAATTACTTGAGAATAAGTATCCCAACTGGGACACTCACTCAGAAGCAGATCTATGGCTGCCGCATGGTGTTTTTTTCAGTAGAAACAAATGTAACTGTCTTACAGGAATCAGGGAAAGGAATGAATAGCATGCTACCTCACTATTACTACAGGGCAATGGGCCTGTTGGAGTACTACTGCTGAGAGACAGAACTATGTAGAAAGACAATATAGTATCACTCAATAAGACAAAGTCAGCGCATATTCAGAAATATAACTACATTTGTGAATAGTGTATAAATATTTCCTGAGGTTTTCCTATTTGTTTCTATTTGTTTCTTGGATCTAAGCAAATATAGAGTCTAATCTCCTCAACTTGATCTTCTGTAAAGTTGTGGTGGCCCAAGCATCTTCTTTTACACATCTTCTTGAATAATTCATTATTAAGAAGGAGTCATGTCTGGTTTTCTGCTCTGCATCTTCCTTGTAATCAATCCTTTATTTTCAGCATCAGCAGGAATTCTGGATTTTTATATCATGATGCCTTCTCAGATAAGTATTCTTCAACTTGTGGAATCTTCAGCAATGTTTCTGAGAGTTCAAGTTCACATATTGAGAAAGGCTATTTTAAATGTTTGCCTAATATGGTTTCTCTATTTAGTAATAGCAATAGCACTTAGACTTATATAGGCTTCACAATGCTTTACAGCACTCTCTAAGCTGGTTACAGAGTCAGCATATTGCCCTAAAACAATCTGGGTCCTCATTTTACCGACCTCAGAAGGATAGAAGGCTGAGTCAACTTAGAGTCTGGTGAGATTTGAACTGCCAAATTGCAGGTAGCCAGGGTCAGCTGAAGTAGCCTATAGTACTGCATTCTAACCACTGTGCCACTGCAGCTCAACTTATTTTTTTTTTTTGTCTTCTCTTAGATTATTTTTTTTATCACAAGCCTCTTTAAAACTCTTTGCAAGCTATGGGATATGGTAAAATATTCTTAATGTTATTTAATTTATCCTTTGGTCAATTTTGGAAGACCGTCCTGCACACATAGAGGGAGGTTGGCAAACATGCAGTAGGTATGTAGGTATATAGATACCAATGAAGAAAAAGGCCTGAACAATAAAAGATTCATTTGTTGATTTATGTAAATCAAACAAAAGATGGACTGCTCCTCCTTAGTCTCCAAGATGCTACAAGTCTTATATTTTATCATTTTCTGCTTCCTACGAATCATCAGATACTGATTGTCTAAGCTTTTCAGGTATATCCTGACATTTTCAGATGAGTTTTTATAATTCCATCAAAATGAAGAACCTCTGCCTTGGCTTTTATGGATCTGACAATTTTTTTCCTTGCCCTTTTTTATTTATCATATTTGATATCCTTACCATCCACCACCTAAAACAAACAAAAACAAAAAACTTATCACCCTTGTTCAGGCTTTCCTATATATACTAAGCACAAAAGAGTCAGATCAAACAACTTTGCATGATGGATAGTCAAGAAGCAACATGAATTAAAGTGAATGTCCAAAAATTATAAGCTCTTAAGGAATCAAAATAAAAAAGAAACAGATGACATCATGAATTTCTCACCTGCATGAGAGCAATTTTAAATTTCCTGTTGTGAGAACCTGAGATATTTGTCCATTTTATATAATACAGCTTGCCTTTTCAGAAACAAACATTTTTTAAAAACTTCTTTTACATTCTTTTTCTCCTTTCTCATTTGATTTTTTTTTTCCTGGGGCTTGTTTTGATTGTCTTGCTTTGCAAGTCATCACGTAATCCACTGATTCTTTCCAAAGCCAAAGGAGACAGACCTAAAAAGGGAGATTTCCACAGACATTGAATATTAACCATAGTTGTTCAGATTGTGTTATGATGCTTGGCAAAAGTGTATATCCTGAGCTCAACTCTCAAGATTGTTATACTGAATCTTCTACTGTTATAGAGTAAGCTAAGTAAACTGTTCCATGGTGACTAAATTTGCCATTAATTATGACAGCACCTGTCCAAGCACACAATATGTATTTAATTACAATATTTTTTTCAGGGTAATGGCCGTAAAAATGGTTCTAGATGAGTATTTTGGAAAACTGATATTTTACTGTCAACAGGATCATTCCATTCCATCCAAGTTCATTTTTAAAGTTAATTTCAGACTATGGTTGATGTTTGCAACTATGTATCTCTGGCAAGATTAATATGGCTATCCTAGTCTATGTTTAGCAGCTTTTGCTCTCTGATTATAATTGCTCTTTGATCTGAAATTCAAACTTTATTTCAGCTTTTTCCTTGCCCTTGAGAAGCAAGGTCTTACAGACTTCTCTTGCTTGCCGCTGAGAAGCAAGGTCTTACAGAGACCGGCAAACTAATTCTTTTTATTTTATTAAGCTATAATGAACTATAGTTACTGCAGCCTTTTTCTAGGACAGTGGTTCCCAACATTTTTGTCATGCAGACCAGTTGATCATCATGGAGATCACATAACCTCAAAATACTGTAACTTTCATAAATATGAGTGAGTTGCCAAGCATCTGACTATAGATCATGTGACAGAAGTGTGGAAAATGGTCATAAGTCCTCTTTTTTAGTGCCATTGTAACTTCGAACGGTCACTAAATGATAGGTCGAGGACTATCTGTATTTGCTACCTTGAATTGACATACATATCCTTTTATTATTTTATTTTAACCTTTTATTCAGCCTACATAGATAGGGGAAAATATTTGATAGCCAGGAGCTATACCTCAGTTTAATAATGTGAAATATGCAGATATACATCAAATACATTGGATGATTATAAATGTGCATATTTTTTTTATCATGGCATTAATGCAAATCAGGAGCTCAGAATTGTTTCATAAATAAAGCCTATGTTGGCACTGTTAAAAGTATTCTGGCTCCTTATAATTCTGAAGATAGCTATATACTGTTCATCAGGAGCAAAATAATCTAAAATAATTGGATTTGTGGAATTGTGCTGATATGTATGGAATGAGATTAAAATAGCATGAGATTAATTTTAAACTAATTAAATTAATTAAGTTAAGTTTATGATTTAAACCGTTTTGTTCAATTTGTTAAAATTGGTTTGACTGAATTAATATTTTATTAGTTGGGGAGAAAAAATTATACTTGAAATAACAACTTCTTTCTTATTAACATTTTGAGATCTCTTAGATTTAAAACATAAATAAAGCTATCTTTTGCTGTGATAAATAACCAGAGCAAAAAGTATTACAATAATCTCTTTGAGTTCTCACTGAAGTATATAATACCTGTTTTATATGAATCTTCTGTTCATGCTCTAGTTGCTGGTTCATTTCTCAGCATGATTTCATCAATCTTCCAGGTCTCTTGCTTTTTTCCTACTTTTTCATCATTATCATCTTTATTTTGCTTACTATTCACATAGTATGCACATTTATATTACGCTGTATGCTTTCTTCATTTTCTTGAATTTTTAACAATTAAAAGTTGACTGCATTTGAAATGCAGTGTGCGCCAAGAGATATGTAGTACATTTTCAGGCACTAATGAAAATACGTAGTATCAGCTCATTTCAATACATTCCTACTTTTGATAAATTCACAGAATGCCATATATCTATGGACATAGACATTTAGCAAATTTCCCTTTATTTTTTTTAAAAGTAATACTGATGCTATTGCTAGTAATATTTCTACAAATAATTACTTCTAATATTATAACTACCAAGAATTTATTGGTTATATTATGTATTAATATGTTAATAATACAGTCTATTATTGCTAAGATCGATGTAGATCAGATATTACTCAAACCGTTTTGCATGCTATGACATTTGATTCAATCATTTCCTTTTTGCCTTCTTGGCATTCATGTCAGCTGAGAAAGAAACGTCCAGCATCAGCTCATATAGAATTGCTCATAATTATTTTATGCCACAATAAATGTATGGGATAATGTTATAAAGTGCTTTTGATTTTGGGTTGCAACAGATTAATATGGCTATTGTTCAGTGGGGGCTGCTGGTGGTTTGGACTGGTTCTAGAGAACCAGTAGTTCCGACCATCAGCTGGTTCTGCTATAAAGATATCTTGATTATGAAATATAAATATGTAAAACCACAATGAAGGCTTTGGAATTGGGTCACCAGCCACAATTCTCTTTCATTTTGTCATTACAATCTCATGTATTTTATTTCAGAGGATACAATCTTATTGTTAAAAAAAATTATCAGTGACAAAAATTATAATAATTGGAGTCCTGTTTTTTTTTCTTTTCCACAATGTTATCTGGTGTATTGATGTGATTCTGTGTCCTAAAACTTTCATAAAATTATATTTTCACTCCTCTTTTTGTATGTGTCTTTTCAAAGTAAAAAGAAAGAGACTTTTTAGACTGTATTACAATTCCCTTGTTTATCTTGGCAGAACAATTCCCAGGAAACTTTATCAGTAGCAAATTTGAACATATCCTGTTTTGATACAAATGAAAGAAGATCTTGACAGATGGTATAGAATTCCTTGGAGTATTCAGAATAAGATAAATGCAATTAAGATTAATATAACTCCATGGTTGATTTACATTTTGAGAGGTCCTTGCATGTTTATTTCATCACAGTGTTTTAAATGAATTGTGCAGGATTTTGACTATGTTTCTCTGGCAGGGGCATCTTGAGAAATTCTTATTATACAAATCACAATTATCTGTTATGAAAGATGAATTTAACTTCCCACAATTGCAGGCTCATCATTAGGGATTTAGTCTAGGTTTCATGATTGGCTAGAGCCTGGAACTTTCGAATTCTGCTCCTTTTCCAGCTCATTTTGAGATTTATCTAACTATAAAAATTATGGTAAATATTGTTTGCACAGAAGATGGTTTCCATATTGTAATAATATCACTTACTATGAGAGAGCTAATATGGCATAATAATTTAGTTGCCAATGCTCACTAGCTGATGTACCTTAGTGGCTTGGCGGGGGTGGGGGTGGGGATGAAAGAACAGAAGAGTATTATATATGCCACCTTGAGATCCTCTATGAAAAGCCAGAATACTGAATGAATGCAAACAGACAAATAAGTTTAACATTAGTGGGCAGGAACTGGAACTTATAAATATTGGATCACATTTATTCTGAATAGTCTGTTTTACAATGTTTGTAGAATTAAGAGCTATTGTGGTTTATCTTGGAGTGCTTCTTGACAACTTATGCAACTCGTTACTCAAATGATGGAACCTTGATGTTCTTCTGAAGTTGCACCATAGCTTAGATATTTTTGGAGGGACCAATTGAGGCTCCAAAGTCAGTAGTGTCATTTTTTATGAAATTGAAAGAAGTGTGTGTGTGTGTGTATGTATCAAACACACACACACGTCTATACTTTCTAACCTGGTATCTTAACCAATAGACTATACCTGGGCCAAGGAATTCTAGGAGTTGATGTTCACATAAATTGCTGAAATTGAGAAACATTGATGCAGAAGGTTGTTTTAAATAATATGAAATTAGTTCCCATTGTTATTAAACTACAGTAAATTGGTAAAAAGTGTTTTTCTTCAAACACAAAAGTGTGTGCAATCTGAAGGTCCTTTTAAACTCCTGTCTGCTTATCAACTTCTGGTTTATTAGAAGATGGAAGTCATGGCTAGAAAGGTCTTTGCAGCCTTCATCTATTGTGCCAGAGACCCGTTTCTGGATTCGCTGGGCTTGCTTATACTCACTCATGCTTTTGTCACTTCCAGACTGGACTACTGCAATGTCTCTACTCCTAAAGATTAATGAGATATTTCAGCTAGTATAGATTGTGGCAGTGCAGATAGTTATATGTAGTCCCAGGGCAGTGCATTTTACACCTCTTTCCATGGACTGTGTTGGTTGTCAGTTAGTTTCTGGGTCCAGTTCAATGTTGGTTGTATGTTTAATGTTGGTTTTAATCTTTAAAGTGTTTAATAGCATTAGACTGGGGTGTCTGAGGGTCATCTTTCCCTGGTTGTATCAACCACCTCATAATATCTTGCAAAGAAGACTTGCTATCAATTAGGGAGTTACATCTGGTGGGTCCAGGAAATGTGCTTTATCTGCTGTGCCACCTGCCTTACAGAACTTTTCCCCCATAAAATAAGATCAAAAACTATCTCCACCCCTTTTCATTTTTTGTAAGTCCTCAAGACCTGGTTATGCTGCCAAGCTTGGGGCTTTAAAAAAATTGGAGAACTATCCTGATGATTCTATTGCTGAGAGAGCCATTTTTAATCTTACCCTTGCCTAGGGTTAGTATTTTTGTTTTGATGTTGTTTATTCTGTGATTTTTTATATATTTTGACCAGTTTTGTATTGGCTGTTTTATTTATTGTTGTACCCTGTTCTGAGTTCCCTTTGGGGAATAGAAGGTTATATCAATTTGATTAAATAAATAACTAAATGGCAATTTTCTTATTATAAGAATGTAAGTCAAGAATTAAAACAATAATTCATATAGTTTCAACTTGTCACACCATTGCCAAATTATGAATTCAATGTTTCTTGCCTGTATTCTAAGCTGGTGGTCAATGAATCTGATAATTTTTTATGAAATTCTTTTTACTATATAATTTCTTTTTTTATTGATGGTGGTTATTTTAATATTATAATGTTAAAATTACCATGAATGTATTTCCTACAAATCATATAAAGATAGATTTTAATCAGAATAGAGCTGGAAGACATCCTAGAGTTCTGCTAGTCCAACCTTCTGCTCAAGCAGGAGATTCTATACAATTTGAGACAAGTGGGTATATTCAGTCTCTTCTTAAAAACCTCCAATGATGAAGCACCCACAATTTCTGAAGGCAAGCTGGCCCACTGCTTAATTGTTCTCACTGTTAGCAAATTTCTCTTTAATTCCAGGTTGCTTCTCTCCTTGATTAGGTTCTATCCATTGTTTCTTGTCTTGCTTTCTTGTGCTTTGGAAAATAAGTTGACCCCCTCTTCTTTGTTGCAGTCCCTCAAATACTGGAATACTACTATCATGACACCCCAGTCTTTCTTTTCTAGCCCAGGAGTGGGATTCTACCAGTTCGCACTGATTTGCTAGAACCAGTTGTTAATATTCTAAGCAGTTCGGAGAACTGGTTGTTAGAAGAAATTACTGGCCTAATTTTGTAAGAAAGGCAGGAAGGAAACATTCTGATGTTGCTTGTCGAAACTGCCTCTCCATTAATCCTTATTACATTCTTGGCAGGACTAGGCTTCCTGTCTCTGGAACTTTTCTGGAGTTTTTTCCCCCTCCTTTGCTGGTACTTTTCTTGTGTGGAGTGACCCTTCAAAGTTACAATGGCACTGAAAAAAGTGACTTATGACTATTTTTCATACTTACAACTGTTGCAGCATCCCTACAGTCATGAGAGGCCAGGCAAGGACATGTGTGCCTCGATGTGAGTGATATTGAGGTGGCCACACCCAGACAATAACATGACCACCAAGCCATGTCCACCCAGTCAAATGACCACCAAGCCATGTCCACCACCTAAGCCACGCCCATAGAACCAGTTGTTAAAATTTTTGAATCCCACCCCTGGACTAGCCATATCAGTTCCTACATCCTTCTTCATATGTTTTAGTCTCCAGGCCTTTAATCATCATAGATAGATAGACATACCGGCAGACAGACAGATAGATACAGGGGAGAGATTCTATCAGTTCTATAGAACCCCTTGTTAACTTTCTAAGCAGTTCGGAGAACCAGTAGTTAGAAGAAATCTCCTTTTGGTTTTTTCCACTTATTACATTCTTAGCAGGATGCCTGGACTTACTGTCTCCGAAGGAACATATTTTTTATTGATACTTAAAGGGGAAGGGTTGTTTTAAGCTTTTTACACTGCTGTTGGGAAGAAATACTGCCCTGGAAATACTACTTCTTGGCTAGCTAGAAAGATTGACCTTCAAATATGAGTTTACATACCCTTTCTGAATTTTGGTCTAAAACTGGTTTTTGGTTTAATTTTGTTTTAAGTTTAATTTTGTGCTTGGTGACGTTTAATCTTGTGTTTATTGATGGGATAATTTTCCTTATTCAGTTTTGTTTGGAAGGAAAAAGACTAATCTCTGTCCCTGAAAAGAAACTGGTTTGAGAAATCTGGCTAGTTCCTGTGTCTGTTTGTTCTGGTAATTGGCTTGACAAGCAACAGCTACTGTTGTGATTTAATTATTTGTATTTTGTTTGAATGTTTTCCTGCCTCATGGTGTCTTTTTCTATCTGGGGAGGGAGTCTTCCTTCACTGCTTTAGTGGTATCTGGCACTGTCCTTTTGGGGTGTACTTCCAAGAGGCAGGATGCAAGCTTGGCACTAATTTTTTTACTGCCTTTCTGGGGGGCATGCCGCCCTTTTTTAAAACCTGGATGATTGCCTTACGTTATCTTGTAAGATGAGTGAGACCAGCTGATATCTTTAAGTGATGCAAATGGATCTAAGGATTGCTGCTCCTGATTGTGCTCTTTCTGGAAAGCTTAAATGACCTCTCTGCTAAAGAGTCTTACTTTATAAGCAAGAGTTGGCTGCTGATAGTTATCATTGTATTTTCGCTATTTTAATTCATCAAGGTGCTCTGGCACCCTGCCTGATTTGTAACTCCAGCTTGCAGGTATTTTTAATCTAATGTTGGTATTCAGGACAGCTTTTTGCAAGCAAAGAAACTTTTTGTATTTTTGTATAGGTAATCCTTGACTTAGAACAGTTCATTTAGTGACCATTTACAATGGCACTGAAAAAAGTGTCTTCTGACCGTTTTTCACACTTACAACCATTGCAGCATCCCCACTGTCATGAGAGACCATGCGAGGAGAAGCACCCCTTGACATGATGTCGAGTTGACCAGTCACATAAACACCAAGTCACACCCACCAACTAAGCCATGCCACAGAACCAGTTGTTTAAAATTTTGAATCCCACCCCTGGATGGATGGATAGATAGATAGACAGATAGATAGATAGATAGATAGATAGATAGATAGATAGATAGATAGATAGATAGATAATAGACAGACAGATGGTGCATAAGAATTCTTGCTGAATAAAATATTTTTCAATCTTATAATCTAGCTGAATTATCTAAAGGCTTCATGTAATACAGGACAATGCTATGAGTATTAGCAATGACAGAAAAAGTAGTTGTAGTGATAAGGGAATAATGAAGAATATATACATTTTCTATTCTGACATTTCCTTATACTGCAAATATATATTTAGCCTCATTAACCTGAAACAGTAATAGGGATCAAAAAATGGTTAATTGACAATTCTGGAAGATGCTCAATATGGCCTCAAAGGAATGGATTTGTCTGGGATCTACAAACTGAAACAATGAGATACCAGTGTGCCCACGAAAACCTCTTTTGATGCCATCCCTACCTTATCCAATTTTAAATTGTTTAGAAAGCCAAATTTCAAAATATGACCTCTATGTTATTTTAGAAAATAAAATAGTATATTCTGACAATTGAATGCTTTACTTTTCTTGAATATTCATAATGTATTTTCAAACTGATGGTTCAAACCATCAGAGCTTATTCCAAGTTAGGATTTAAACCTTATAAAAGCAGATAATTGAGGTATCTGTTTCCATATGGGCTGGGTTTAGATTTTCTGCTCATGGTTACATAATTGTTCATAGCATCCAATTCCAAAAGATTCCAAAAGATTTTCATCAGGATAAAATGCAAGGGCATCAGAACAGGCATTTTTAATTCAGTGAAAAAAGGATGGGTCATGAATACAGTAGAAGGGACAAAAGCAAAACATTAATGTCACAAGACATAGCTGCAATTCTATTCTTGTTTGACTATTTAAAATATTTTCTCGAAATAAACTTTGCCTATGTGTCTTCATGTGCACGTCCATATCTATGTGAAATCTTTTAATTTGGATGAAATATCTATTATTTGAAGCAAATTTCCACATGACAATATCATTATAATAACAACTGCCATGCTGATCATAAAGGAGATGTGCCAACATAAATGTTCTGTGACCAGTTAAATAAGCCATCTTAGCCTGGCTCCTGTTGATTTTGCATACTGGCATGGGTCCTACACTAACACATGTAACTTCATTAAAATGCCACTTTTCATTTGAATGCCTTGCTTTATAAGCTAGATAGCAAAACTGGCACTCAGAGAATGAAACGTTAATTAGCACTTCATAAATTGGCATGTCTTACTTCTATGCTGTTCAGTGTGGTGCTGTATCGCTTTTATGTAGTTAAGAAAGTTAAGTCAAGTGTACACATTTAACATGCAAATTTTTATCAATGTTAGTTGACATTGAACAATATATATTTTTTTAAATCGATTCCTTCTCGTACACATACAAGCATTGTATATCTTCCTGAGATGTGAGACCTCATGAATTCAGGTAAAGGACTACTTTAGTACTCTGTAAAGGACTACTGAAGTACATTCCACTCCCCCACATGCTCTAAATATATGTAATTGCCAGTATAGGCACTTTTAATAGACAAAGGAATATGATAAAAACCACTCAAAACAGTAAGATATGGAACTGAGCTCATAGGGCAGAAGCACATCGGCCATGGAAATGGAGTTTATTAAAAAATATATATATATGGCTGCCCAACTCACACATGGTGATAATGGGCAGGTGACAGCATTAAAAAATCCAGTACATAAAACAACAACAACCCTACCACCATTGCCATGGTGCCAACAGATACAATCACAACAACTTACTTAATCAGCTCTCTATCACCTTGGTTAATATGTTGGTTAAGGTTTCGTGAAAATATTCAAAAGAAACCTGTCCTTCAGGTACATTGTTGATCTCTCATTCTGCTTTCCAATGGAAGTTCCCCCACAATCCAAAAAACTAATTACCAGTCACAAAATAACATTTGTGTGGTTTGACATACTCATAGAGGGGATTATCTCTCCCATCTCCAGTTTCTCCTGTCACAAAAATTGCAGAGGCTGCAAGAAAATAAATGTAGTACATTGTTTGTTGTAGAAACAGCTCAAATTTTCCCTATGCTGCATGATGAAGGCTATGGCAGGGAAGTGAAGCAGTAGGCAGACGGGCCCAATAGGATATAAGTAACTAGTTTCTGATTCATGCTTTAGTTTTCTTAATGTTCCTTTTTTAATGAAATATGAACAAATAGCAATTCTGGTTCTTTTTTCAGGAAAGCTACATCTGGTTTTCTGTGGATCTTTTCTTGTCTTTAAATATGACCCAGATGAAGAATATGCAGCAGTCTAGTCTTTAAAACCAATATTATCGCTACTCTTATTTTGTTTAAACATGTCCATGACACGGTATATAAAAAACAGCCAACAAATCTTACCATTAGTTATTTGCTGGTTTTAGAAATCAATCTCAGAAGCTATGTAACTATTCACAGTAACCCTGGTGAGATCAAACCAAAGAAAGGCTCACCATGGCATTCCTTTAACTTGACATTATTATCTCTCTATTTGCTAAATGTTTTTAAACCCCTATTTTGCAGAATCTGAACTACAGAGGAGTTCTTTGTTACCTACGTGATGATTCACAGAAAGAGAGAAAGAGAGAGAGAGAGAGAAAGAGAGAAAGAGAGAGAGAGAGAGAGAGAGAGAGAGAGACAGAGAGACAGAGAGACAGAGAGACAGAGAGACAGAGAGAGAGAGAGAGAGAGAGAGAGAAAGATGCAGCATTTT
The DNA here is from genome assembly GCA_015471245.1 of Laticauda colubrina. Classification (NCBI taxonomy): domain Eukaryota; kingdom Metazoa; phylum Chordata; class Lepidosauria; order Squamata; family Elapidae; genus Laticauda; species Laticauda colubrina. The sequence goes on from BLBF01000002.1 coordinate 37,850,962, forward strand.
GAGACAAAATAAAAAAATTAAGACGGACACAACATCGCACATCAATATTTCTGCCATGTTTTTCCATTATAAAGGCTACCAACATCATAGTTTCCAGAACTGATAAGAAAATGGGAAGCTGCTTTTAATATGCATAATGTTTTAGATTTGATTTCAAATACACTATTACTTTGAAACATCTTATTATAAATGTAGAACATTTGGTTTAAATGTAACATAGACTGTTTTGATTATTTGGGACATGCTGTGAACTCAAAGCATAAATACTATGCTGTGTGCATCTTTGTAATTTTGTGAATTTATGTTTGCCAATTCCTGTTTAAATTAATTGCAGAAATTTCTTTCTGTGATTAATATAAGAATGAATGTGTATGAATATGTGTATTTGTGTGTGTGTGTGTGTGTGTGTGTATTTACCAGAAGAGAAAGGGAAGAGAGAAACTAGAGAGAAATGAAAAGATATTATTGACCATGGAGGGAAAAATAAATGTTCTACAGGTAGTCCTTGACTTATGACCACAATTGAGGCAAAGATTTCTGTTGCTAAGTGAGACATTTATTAAGTGAGTTTTGCCCCATTTTACAAACTTTCTTGCCACAGTTGTTAATTTAATCACTGCAGTTGATAATAACAAGTATTAAGTGAACTTGGTTTCCCCATTGACTTTGCATGTCAGAAAGTTACAAAAGGTGATCACATGGTCCTGGGACACTACAACAGTCATCAATCTTCATCAGTTGTCAAGGGTCTGAATTTTGAACATGTGATAATGGGGGTGCTGCAATGGTCGTACATATGAGAAACAGTCATAAGTCCCTTTTTCCAGTGCTGATGTCACTTTGAACTGTCACTAAATGAACTGTAAGTTGAGGACTCCCCGTCTTTTAAATAGTTTTAAAAGGATCAACAAGCAGCATCTTCTTGATAATCCAGTAATTAAAGGCATTCATGCTTTTCAGCCACCAAGATTTCAGCTATTTCTATCTGCCCTTCTCAGAGGACATGACTTTCCTTGGAGAAGGGGTTTCTCTTTCTTATGAAGAGTTCTAGATCTAACTGAATTTCACCATGCAAAGTATGTATTATAACTCTGAGTTATAGTTTCTTCCCCAAAGGAGAATTTCTTGGCATACATAAATAAAGAAATATTTTAAATAATGCACATATTAAGCATGTACAGTATGTTACCTTAGTTTTGAGAACTGATAAAAACTACACCGGACTTAATTTAATTTAAAATTAACTAAATACATTTAAATATAATATTTGTCCAGATTATTATTCAGTAATAAAACTATTAGGGATTACATGCAGTCTCAAAGCCTCAGTTTGCATAACTCTGAACTAATTCATTTTATGTTTATATATTCACATTTCCTACGTATCTATAATCAATCTGCATAAGTATGATTGTACTTCTAAATTGATCTGCTAATTGTAATTTTAATTCTAAACCTATTTTACCAGGGAGTAAACATCCCTGAACTGAGTGGGACATTATTTTCAATTCAAGTTGTTTAGTTTATGCCACATGAAAGTGCAAAATAAATCATTCTTAGTTTATATGTTTACATCCATGGTAATATCTTACAATGATATGACTCCTGCAAATCTCATACAATAAATGCCATAATGGGAAAAATTGAAGCAAATGCAAAATGGAACTTTAGCTGTATTTGTTTCTTCTATTCATATAATAAGGAGAAGCCACTTGAATATTGGATCCATAAATTGTACCCATATATCTATCTATAATTCAGTTAAACACTGATCTAAAGTAACAAAGTAACATTATTCTACTGCAAGGATTCACTTATGACAAGAATGTAAGAAATAGATTCTAAAACCATATAATTTTTAAAATAAGTATTAGAAGTATCTCAGCATCTATTCATAAATTCTAGATATAAAAGTAATAGCAAATTGACTATATAGTTAATATAATTTTATATAGAAAAACACCTGTGTTTTGAAATAAATGCATGCATATATTTTTGAATAAATGTAGTTGGTTTTTTAAAAAAACAAAAAACATAGGAACAAATTCTGCCTGTCCTTAGGTTACAGTCTCAGACAGGAGTTGTCTATGATGCACTTGCTGGGTTCTATTTAGTAAAAGGTTATAAAGAAGTGCATTAAGACGGTTTTAGAACTAGTAAGAAGAGGAAAGCAAATAATTGGTGATCTTCCATATAAAATTAAGCCATTGATAACAAATCTATTAAGATACTTATAATGCGTGAACACATTCCTTCATAGACAGAAAATGGTAAAAATATCATTTAGACAGTTTCTCCTTTCACAAACATGGAATTAGCTTAAAATGCTGTTTGATGTACAGACTTAACAGAAATCAACTCAGATGAGAGAAGATGCATCCTTAGAGAATACAAAATCAACATATGTGGCATAAGATTATCTTCCTGTGTTATTTTATGACCAAAGCCACTATGGTTATTTTTATGAATATTTGATAAGATGAAATGATAATTTGATCACCAAAATTACTGTCAAAATCGGATGAGGTGCAGAAGAAATTGCATACTGAGCAGTGATTTGGGCACTTGGTGGGGAATTCATCTGATCATTCTAACATGTGACTAGTGTAATATATATTCATAGTTCCTGAGGATATAAGCTATTGAAAGATCACATGGGTGGGAAGGAGATTCTGTTTGTCTGTGAGCAAAACAAGATTAATCTACAGTATGATTGCATCATTGCAGAAATGCAGGAAACATGTCTCCTTCAAACAAAACTCCAAGCATGATCCACAGAAGATTCTAGCTACGAGGTCTGGCTTATAAATATCTGAATGAGAACCAGGTAGCAGAAATGAGTTTGTTTTTGCAGGCCAGAACTGGTCAGCTTGCTTTCTTCCCAGTATGATACACATGCAACACTTAACAGATTAAAACAAATGTTAGTAAATCATTCCAAACAACTTGCTTTTCTGAAGTGCAAAGAAACATGGCATATTTGGCAGTAGCATACACATCCTAAAAGTCTACAGTTTGAAAGCCTGAGATAGATACACAGTCATGTTACTTACAAGGCTGAAGTGGTGACATCATGCAGGTGCCTTTTCCTTTTCCAAAGCAGCTCATTCTTTCTCAAGGAAAAGCATAATTTGACCGAAAAATTTGAGTTTAGATATATAAAGATCCTTCTTTGGTTGAAACGATGGAAAGAAGTAAAGATCATCCTGCTACTTTGTGGAAAATTATATATACACAGAACTATGCATAGCATGTATTATCTATGGATTCATAAAAATAAGAGAAAATGATCTCAAAGAAATTTGCTGTGTGTGATATATGACAGTATATTCTAATTCCAATCAGGAATGAATGAGCGCCTGAGAAGATTTAGATGTAAAGATACCTTATGCAGCCTGAAAGGTTTCATTTTTGCCATTTTCTAAACACAGAAAAATGCATCCCTCCAATTCAGAATATTGAATGTCTTATGGAAAGTGAAAGGTCATTTGTAACTGTCCAAAGGATTGATGGAGTTGAGATACCTCCTTGACCTTCACCCTGCACTCATAAAGAATGGTCTCAGATGACAGAGCATCAGGCAAATTTTCAGAAAATGTCTTTTCTTATTTTTATACTGTGTAGTGGACTTGTTACCTGATATTTTTCATAATTGTATGTCAGGATTTAATTATAGTATGGCTTCCCTCATTAAAAGTACCCTGCTAAATAATACTGTTAAGCTACAATTGTCAACTATTTCTTTTCTTTTTTTTTTAATTTCTTGGTACTGTATTCCATCTTTGTGTTCTGGAATAATTGCTTGGATACCCACAAAAGCTACATCAAGGTCAAATCTTACAAACAGAGAAAATTCTATTCCAATTAATTACTCTCTGTTAAGAATACATTTTTTACAAATCCGTGAGATGCTTCAAAAATCTGTAGTGTAATTGTCATGTAGAACAACTAGAAAGGTCTTCAGTTGAGATGTTAAAAAACGTTAAACTTTCACAAGGCTTGTGAGAACCAAGCAGTGTATTGTATATTGATCGTTGTCCCATTTTTCAATTATGTAACACTTCAGTGGAAAGAAATGCAATACATATTGCCAACCATAGAAGTTGAAAGTAAGGAAAAATTACTCTCTGAAAATTCTTCCTGTCACAAACCCACTTCTTTCTCTTGGTGTAGCAAAACTGTAACAGATAATTGCAGTACTTGGTTTTAAACAAAAATTCTTAATGTATAACAGACAAAGGTAAACATCCAAATAATAATAGTACATCCAATAAATACAACTCAACGGGCAAAATTCAAACTAATTTTCATTAAGAATTACTCTTTTCCACAAACATATAATTTACTTTTTTTTAACAGAGTAGATTCTATTATTGCAGGAAGAAAGATCAGAAGCCCCGTTCCTCATTTAAAAACAGAGCTGTGACTGCTTTTAGATCTCAGAGAAAGTTGTAAAACCTTCAACTCTCTAAGACTGAAGAACCAATGTTGGAAAAGAGAAAAAAAAAGGCAGCCTGGGGAGCATAAGATGCATAAACAAGTGGAGAAAGTGGATTCACATGATCCTAATATTTTTCATTCCTCAGTCATGCCCTTGATTCACAAAAACCTTTAGATCTGTCAGGGATGTCCAGAGAGTAAGATGAAAAGTAAAAGAAAGTTAAGATGACAGTTATGAAAATGCAATCAAAGCTCCATCCATTTTCATGAATATACATGTGACTTTCTTTGAGCAAATGCAACAGTCTTCTTTATAATTGTTGATGAGGATATTGTGTCCCTTCCGCCAAATAAAGATGCGATAGAGCAAAAAAAAAAGTATTCCTTATACCTTTCTGTCTTATTGAAACTAATTGAGATGTTTTCCAACCCTCCCAAGTTGACATTCAAGTGTAGCAGACTTTTCCCCACCTCAGCAACTCTCTTCTCTCTTGGGGCTCTTGGACTTTGCTCTGCTGAAGTATCCAATCAGCCTCCACTCTTTCCTGCTTTTTCTTGATGTCTGTGATATTCTAGGTTGAAGTTGGCACAAGTTTCTTCATATTGGTGAAAGTTTGCAATTTGAAAATTCATAAGTAATATCTATATGAATAAGATCTTGGAAATCAGGGCTACGATTATCTCTGTTAAAGACACATTTCTTTGTCTGCAAAGTACCCAATCACCTGCTGGAGGTGGCCTGTAAGAAAGTAAAGCACTCCAGCCTGAAGGACCATTAGAAACAGCTCTAGTTTCAAACTGCAGCAGGAAAACAGACAGAGTGATTGAATTTGTGGTAGAAGGGATGTGGAGAAAAGTAAATGTCACAATTACTGTCCTCCAAAAGTGGTTACTACTTCATTTTGACAATAGGATAGTAAAATGGATATGCCCCAAGTCCAACTTCAGACGTTAGGCAAAGACCTAACTCTCTGGAGACGGCGTAATGCTGGGAAAGGTAGAAGGGAAAAAAAGAAGAGGATGATCAGGACTGTTGGAAGTCCTGAAAGGCCAGGTTATGAGTAGGTTGTTATTTAGAAAAATCTAGTTATCTGCTTGATGAGGGTCAACAATGTTTTGATGGGATATAATCAATCAATCTTGTATGCAGAACATTTTTTACTTGGTTTGTGCCTTTGAGCGAGTCTTGATTCCTGGTAACTGCATTGCCAAGTCCCTGCAGTTTTGTTGCCAAGATTTTCAGAAGAGGTTTGCCGCTAGGTTCTAGGGACAAACAGAAGTGACCATAACAAGATCACCCAGCTTTCTTTGTGCCAAAAGTGGAAGTAGAACTGTTGGTCTCCTGGTTTCTTATCTGTTGCCTTAACCACTACCTCAAATTGCTGCTCTGCTCAAAATAATACATAAACTTTGTAGTAATTTCTATGTCAGATTAAATGCATAAGTCATGCCACTTTCCTCAAACATTCTTAAAAAAGGACATAAAATAATTTTATCCTTAACCAAAAGTCTTTGGGTAGAACACAAAGATTATCTGAATCCTTTTTGTAAGAGATAAAATAGGATGTAAAAATATGAACCAATAAGCCATTTATTATTATTATTATTGGTTAAGTTTTATTGATTTTTAAAAACAAAACATAAAAACATCCAACTTTCTTCCATAAATATACAAGCAGTGTGTCGGTTGGTTTACAATTTTTATGTGCTTCGATTTCATAGTCTCAATTACAGTTACATTACATAATAACTCATATTATCAATCAAAAATTGAATATCCTAGTATTATTATTAATCAATCATTTGACTATAATTTTGTTCATTCATACTTTGCGAGATAGCTATACTTTATTTAGTTTATTTTATAACAATTCATATAGTCCTCCCAAATCTATTCTGAAAACATTTCACATATATAATAATAATAATAATAATAATAATAATAATAATAATAATAATAAT
>BLBF01000002.1:37874511-37894173 GCA_015471245.1 Laticauda colubrina
TGTTTAGCTTGTCTACCTAACCCTGGTTGGGGAACCCAGGCTTAACAGTTGTGAGCTGCTCAGTGTGGCTGAGAGTTGCACAGCATACAAATTTAATAAATTATTATTTGGACATTTGAATTTCTGGATGAAGATTTAGATTTAAATCCAGACTCAAAAATGGACTTTTTTCAGATTGTAAAATCACAGTGCAAATTCCTACTGTGCAATTCTGTGTAGAGAAACGAGGATCCAGGTAAAAGCTAGACAAATAAGAATAGATGGATCTTTTGTGAATCTTCACAATGAATTAATTCCTATGTGACTGATCTTATAAAACAGACTATCCAGTCACTGATTAAGTCCATCTTCAAAAACAAGTATCATCCCAATAGAAAATTCAGTTAACAAAAAATTAGAGGAAGATTAATATTTCTTGGTTCTTAACACTCACAAGTAGCAATGTCCTACATTTTTATCATTAGCTAATATCTGTTCATGATGGAAAGACAAATGCTGCACTTTAAAGGCCCTGTCACACTGCCCAAAGGATGCAAAACGGACACAACGGACGAGCAAAATGTTCCATCCGTTGTTATCCGTTCTCAAAAGGGGCAAAAATTTGCATAACCGGAGCGGATAACACGGACGCAGGGAGAACGCAGAGCGGATGGAAAGCGGATGCGGAACGGAAGCCCAGTGGATGGAAGCGGATGGGAGCGGATGGAACATCCGCAGGGCTTCCGGGGGGCCTCAGCAAAGTAGACGCGGAACGGAAAGAGTGGATGCACAGCGGATAAACAGCGGATGAAGCAGATGCAGAGCAGAAGCTTAGCAGATGCACAGCGGAAGCCTAACGGATGCCTGGCATTAATTGCGCATGCGGGGGGGATGCATTGCGTAAGCCATGTGGATATAAAGGGAAGCAGCTCGCACATGGCCAGCATTCGGAGAAAAGACCTGCTGCAGGATACATCGAGTCATTGCCTGCCCTGACTGCATGCCTGCCTGCAAGCCTTGCTGCCAGCCTTGCTGCCAGCCTGCCTCCAAGCCTCCTAGCCAGCCTCCCTGCCAGCCTTGCTCTCTGCCTGCCTGCCAGCCTTGCTGCCAGCCTGCCTTCCACACTCCCTGCCAGCCAGTCTGCCTGCCAGCCTTGGTGGCTGCCTGCCTGCCAGGCTTCCTGCCAGGCTTCCTGCCAGCCTTGGTGCCAGGCTTCCTGCCAGGCTTCCTGCCAGGCTTCCTGCCAGGCTTCCTGCCAGGCTTCCTGCCAGGCTTCCTGCCAGGCTTGGTGCCTGCCAGCCTCCCTGCCAGCCTCCTTGCCAGCCAGCAACCCCACAACAATGGGGAAGAAGCAAAAGTCTCAGCAACCTGCCGCCATCCCTGCCAAGAGGGACAGGGCCACCCTCCCACCCCCTGTCCCTGACTCTGCTTCTGCTGGGGTTTCTGCTGCTCGGGCTCGCTCTTCTGTTGCTGGAGCTTCTGCTGAAGCTGCTCCTGGCGGTGGTGCTTCTGCTGCTGCGTACTCTGCTGAAGCTGCTCCTGGCGGTGGTGCTTCTGCTGCTGCGTACTCTGCTGAAGCTGCTCCTGGTCCTGCTGGTCCTGCTGGTCCTGCTCATCCTGCTCGTGCTCCTGGACTTGCTCGTCCTGCTCGTCCTGCTCGTGCTCCTGGTCCTGCTGGTGCTGCTGGTGCTGCTGCTGCTGGTGCTGCTGGGGCTCTTGGTGCTTACTCTGCTGCTGCTGATCCTGGTCCTGCTGATCCTGCTGCTGCTGCTGCTGCTGATGGTGATGATGATTATGATCCTGCTACTGATGATGATGATGATGATGACCCTGCTGGTGCTGCTGCTGGTGGTGGTGTGGAGAAGCAGCCCCTACCACCTGGGAGCCCCTCTGATGAGGGCCCATCTGGTCCTGCCAAAGGGAGGAAGAGGCGTATGCGGGGACGGGAGAGGAGGCAATACTTCATCGAGGAGGAACACGAGGATGAGGTGCTGGAGTGGCTGAGAGAGAATGACTATCTGTGGCGGAAGGGACACCGGCTGTACAGGGAAACCAAAAGGAAGCAGACTGCTTGGAGAGAGAGGGCAGAGAGTATGGGTTACACTTCGGAGGTGCTCCTTGGCTGGAAGAAGCCCATGCACACCTGGTACAGGAAGCTGCACCTGAAGAAATCTGGCCAGGCCACGGTTAAGCTGATGGACAGAGAGACCTACGTCATGGCCAGGTGCAGCTTCCTGGAGGGTGAGATCCGCCACCGAGGAGCACCAGGAGCCCCTCTCAAGACCCTCTCTCTCCGGCAGCCTGCTGAGACCCAATCCTCTTCCGGCCAAGAGTCAGTCCCTGTCTCCAGGCAGGTTTCTGTGGATCGTGCCACGGTGGAGAACCCGCGGATAGGTGTTGTAACCGTGGTGGAGCACCTGGAGGACTCCCTGGTGCGGTGGGAGAAAGGAGACATCAAGTCCACCACAGTTGTAGTCGCATCCACCCCCCCCAGCTCCGCCTCCACAGAAAGGCAGAGAGCAAGACAGCTGGAGGAGCAGAGCCACACTATCCTGCAGGAGATCAGGGACACCATCGGCACCAGTATAGATCTCCTCTCTCAGCTGGTCAGCACCGACTCCTCATCCTCCAACCACAAGCCCTTCCTCACCTATGTCAACCAGACCCTCAAGAACATGGAGGAACCCCAGTACCAGGTGGTGAAGGACCGGATCACCGAGCTGCTTCACAACCCTCCAGATCCAGAGGAACCTGCTCCCACCCAGTCCAGGTCTGCTCCTCAACCCCAGGTGATGTCCCTCCCATTCCAAGGCTCTCCACAGGCCTTCACCTACCAGGGCTACGGCTACCAGGAGCTCCAGCAGCACAGGCAGCAGCCCTTCCCAGTCCAGGCAAAGAGTCATCGGATGACACCGTTGCCACAGGTTCCACTGATGCCACCAATGCCACCCACGACAATGATGCCACCGATGACAGCGATGCTACCCATGCCAGTCCTCACCCAGCTGCAGACCAGACAGCCCCACTACACTACTCCTTCCTCCACCCCACAACCAAGCCCGGCCTCAGTACATCTGTCATCAGTACTGGGGCTGACACCCCATGACATGGAGAAAGGACCTCTCAGCATCGCGGGTCTGAGCCAGCTTCTCTGAGAGCTTCCTCAACACACCGTCCCCTGTTCTCCTCGCGGGGCCAGGCACCCCAATGACGATACAGACCAGCACTCCAGCACCACCCACCTCCACAGCACCTGGACCCTTCACCCCTGAGACTGGGCACACCTCCGAGTGACCAATAAGAGTGCCAGAGACTGGGTAGCTGGCTACCTGTGGACTTTATTTGGACACTTGACTTGGGTCATTTTTGTTTTACAGCTTGTTGTTCAATAAAGTTTATCTTTGATTCACACACTTGCTTCATTTCTTTTTTTGTAATAAAGTCTTGGTGGAAACTTTTAGAATTGGTTTAAGCCTTTGCATGCTTGTTGGATGGGTTAAGATAGCAGTGGGGTGGTCAGGGAAACCTTTGGGATGGATTAAAATAGCTATGGGGGAGATAAACCTCCAGTTCAAACATAGTAGGACTGTATGGTCCACCCTCCCAGGTGCCACACCTTTAGCCCTTCATTAGTAAGCATTGATCCACACATTTGAACATAAACACAACTCTTTATTAAATGCCCTGTTCATTGTAGGCCCACCCAGCATACATGGCCTAATCTCATCCGTGTGATGAGACAGGCTGAAGGAAGCACCCATTAATCATCTATCATCCTGTCTTGCCACTCCACTGCTCCATCTGGGGAGTTGCACCAGTGTCTCAGGAGGTTGTGCTGCTTCTTCCCTTCACATGAGGCTCTGTTGGGGCCTTCCACATCCTGTGTCTATCAGGTTTCGCCCTTACCTCCATTCCCCAGGCTCCATGTCCCCATTGCCTTGCTGGAGGTCCACGACCCTGTTCTGCAAGACTGGGTAGCAGGTGCGCATGAGATTGTACAGGATGCAGCAAGCTTCCACGATCCTCCTCACGATCTCTGGGCGATGCTGCATGGTGGTGAGAAGTACCTGGAACCTGTTGGCCAGGATGCCAAAGGCATTCTCCACCACCCGCCTTGCCCTGGACAGCCTGTAGTTGAAGATCCTCTCTTCACGGATGAGGAGTCTGGAAGTGTAGGGCTTCATGAGGTAGGTTCTGAGGGAGAAGGCGTCATCCCCCACAATGAAGTAGGGCACATCTTGTGTGTCGTTGGGCAGGGGGTATGGATCTTGGAAGCCCATGATGAGGTTGCCTTCCAGCCCGTCCTTGAGGTCACTGGCGTTGTATACCTGGGCATCTGAACATGAGCTGCTTCCTGAAGCAGCGATGTACATGAACTTGTAGTCAGCATCGACCATGGCAAAGAGGACAATGCTGAAGAAGCCCTTGTAATTGAAATAAGTGGAGCCGGACTTGGGTGGTGCTTTGCAGGCCACATGCTTGCCATCTATGGCTCCAACGGTGTGTGGGAAGTTCTACCTCTGATACCACTGCTCTGCAACTTTCTTCCATCCTTCATCAGTGGAGGGGCACTGGAGGAGCTCCTGCAGGTATTCTTCGATGATGGCCTGCACCACTTCTCTGACCACAATGCTGATGGTGTTGTGTGGCACCCTCGAGCTGTACTGCATGCTCCTGTAGGTGGTCCCTGAGGCCAGGTGGCACAGAGTCAGTGCCACCTTGAGCCCAGGGTCCAGGCTGGGCCGGAAATTGGTGTTTGCCTTGGTCAACCTGGGTGTCAGCCGCTGCACAATTTCGTCAAACATGGCTGGAGGCATCCTCATGAAGTTCTGGAATGTCTTCGTTCCTGAGCTCCACCATCAGCTTGTTGTACAGTCTGTACTCTGCTCTTCTCCCGATCCATCTTCGGACCCAGATGCTTCTTGGCTGCCTCCTTTTCTTCCCATAGTAGAGTTCACAGAGCCTGTAGATGGCTTCGCACTGTTGCAGAAGGATGGTGGCTGCCAAAAGGACTGTGTTACGATCCATGGTGGACATGACTGGATGCTGTGGAAGAGCAAGAGTCAGATGAAGGCTGCAGAGGTCTGCACAGCTCAGCTGCTGGTCTGAAAGTGAGATGCAGGTGAGTTGCTCCCCCTTTTTATAGGCAGTATAGCTGTCCCTTTGCATCTTCTGGGCATCCTCTAGGCATCCTCTAGGAATCCTTAATATCCGAGATAGGTCCCCTCTGTGAACGTTTTTTCCATTTTAAACGCTTTGTTTCCATGCTGCATCCGCTAGACATCCATTCTGCATCCGTTCCGCTTCCTCCCTGCGTCCGAGCGAATTCGAGTTGCGCGGAGGCAGAACAGATGCCTAGCGGATATAGCGGATGCAGAACGGATGCAGAACGGATGCGTAGCGGATGCGTAGCGGATGCAGAATGGACAAATTGGATACATTTTCTGCACAAAAATTTTGAGCAGCTAAAAACTTTCTGAGCGGATGAAACGTCAATAAACGGATGCTGGATGGATAGAGAGGAAGCAAAATGGAGGCAGTGAGTACATCGCATTTTCCAATGGATGGCAGGCTTTTTTGTCCATTTTACATCCTCTTTGCATCGTTGGTGCAGTGTGACAGGGGCTTAAGCCCCTGTCATACTGCACCAATGGATGGAAAGAGGATGTAAAATGGAGAGAAACACTTGTCATCCGTTGGTTAACACGATGCTTCCGTTCTGCACTCACTGCATCCTCTCTATCCCTCCAGCATCCGTCGACTGAGATTCCATCCGCTCAAAAAGTTTTGTGCTGCTCAAAACTTTTTGAGTGGAAAATGTATCCAATGCGTCCATTCTGCATCTGCAATGCATACTTGGAACATCCGTTCTACATCTGTCGTCATCTGTTACACATCCACTATATCCGCTAGGCATCCGCTGCACATCCACGCAGCTCACATCCGCTCCAGCGGAAAACGGACACAGGGAGGAAGCGAAACGTACGCGGAATGGACACAAAGCATTAGTAGCACGGACGGAGAAAGGATGAAAGCGGATGAAGGTCGCATACAAAGCATTAAAACAGAAAAAACATTCGCAGAGGGGACCTATCTCAGATATTTAGGATGTCTGCAGGATGTCTAGAGGATGCGGAAGGACACTGAGCGGAAAAATGATATTTCCTATAAAAAGGGGGAGGAACTCACCTGGATCTCGTTTTCAGTCCAGCAGCCCTGCGGTGAAGACCTCTTCAGCCTTGCTCTTGCTCTTGCTCTTCCACAGCATCCAGACATCTCCACAATGGATCATCACACACTCCTTTTGGTAGCCGCCATCGTACTACAACAGTGCGAAGCCATCCACAGGCTCTTTCACCTGTTCTACGCGAAGAAAAGGAGGTGGCCAAGAAGTGTCTGGGTCCAAAGATGGATTGCCAGAAGAGCTGAGTATGGACTGGATAACAAGCTGATAGTGGAGCTGAGGAACGAAGACCCTCGTGCATTCCAGAACTTCATGAGGATGCCTCCAGCTATGTTTGACGAAGTTGTGGAGCGGCTGAGACCCAGGTTGACCAATCAGAGCACCAACTTCCGGCCCAGCCTGGACCCTGGGCTCAAGGTGGCACTGACTCTGTGCCACCTGGCCTCAGCGACCACCAACAGGAGCATGCAGTATGGCTGGAGGGTGCCACACAACACCATCAGCATTGTGGTCAGAGAAGTGGTGCAGGCCATCATCGAAGAATACCTGGAGGAGCTCCTCCAGTGCCCCTCCACTGAAGAAGGCTGGAAGAAATTTGCAGAGCAGTGGTATCAGAAGTGGAACTTCCCCCACATCATTGGAGCCATAGATGGCAAGCACGTGGCCTGCAAAGCTCCAGCCAAGTCGGGCTCCACTTATTTCAACTAAAAGGGATTCTTCAGCATTGTCATCTTCGCCATGGTCGATGCTGACTACAAGTTCATGTACATCGATACTTCAGGCAACAACTCATCTTCAGATGCCCAGGTATACAATGCCAGTCACCTCAAGGGGCTGGAACGCAACCTCATCATGGGCTTCCCAGATCCAGACCCCCTGCCCAACGACACACAAGATGTGCCCTACTTCATCGTGGGGGATGACGCCTTCTCCCTCAGAACCTACCTCATGAAGCCCTACACCTCCAGATGCCTCACCCGTGAAGAGAGGATCTTCAACTACAGGCTGTCCAGGGCAAGGCGGGTGGTGGAGAACGCCTTTGGCATCCGGGCCAACAGGTTCCAGGTACTTCTCACCACCATGCAGCATCACCCACAGACCGTGAGGAGCATCGTGGAAGCTTGCTGCATCCAGCACAATCTCATGCGCACTTGCTACCCAGTGTTGCAGAACAGGCTCATGGACCTCCAGCAAGGCAATTGGGACATGGAGCCTGGTGAATGGAGGCAAGGGCGAAACCTGATAGACACTGTGGATATGCAAGGCCCCAACAGAGCTTCACGTGAAGGGAAGAAGCAGCACAACCTCCTGAAACACTGGTGCAACTAACTCCCCAGCTGGAGCAGTGAAGTGGCAAGACAGGATGATAGATGATTAATTGGTACTTCCTTCAGCCTGTCTCATCACATGGATGAGATTGGGCCATGTATGTTGGGTGGGCCTACAATGAACAGGGCATTTAATAAAGAGTTGTGTTTATGTTCAAATGTGTGGATCAATGCTTACTAATGAAGGGCTAAAGGTGTGGCACCTGGGAGGGTGGACTATACAGTCCTACTATGCTTGCACTGGAGGTTTATCTATCCCACAGCTATCTTAACCTATCCCAAAGGTATCCCTGCCCATCCCACAGCTATTACCCATCCCAAAGGTATCCATGCCCATCCCACAGCTATTACCCATCCCAAAGGTATCCCTGCCCATCCCACAGCTATTACCCATCCCAAAGGTATCCCTGCCCATCCCACAGCTATATTAACCCATCCCACAAGCATGCAAAGGCTTAAACCATGTCTAAAAGTTTTCACCAAGACTTTATTGACTAAAATAAATGAAGCAAATGTGTGAAGCAAAGATAATCTTTATTAATAACAAACTGTAAAAGAAAATGATCCAAGTGTCTTAAGCAAAGATAAAGTCAACAGGTAGCCACCCAGTCTCTGGCACTCTTCTTGGTCACTCTGAGGCGTGCCTAGTCTCAGGGTTGAACGGTCCAGGTGCTGTGGAGGTGGCTGCTGCTGGAGTGCTGGTCTGAGGCGTCATTGGGGTGCCTGGCCCCGAGAGGACAACAGGGAACTGTGTGTGGAGAAAGCTCTCAGAGAGCTAGCTCAGTCCTGTGATGTTGAGAGCCCCTTCCTCCAGGACATGGGGTGTCAGCCCCAATACCGATGACAGATGTTCTGAGGCCGGGCTTGGCTGTGGGGTGGAGGAAGAAACAGTGTAGTGGGGCTGTCTGGTCTGCAGCTGAGTGAGGTAAGGCGTGGGTGGCATCTGTGGCGTGGGTGGCATCTGTGGCATGGGTGGCATCTGTGACGTGGGTGGCATCTGTGATGTGGGTGGCATCGGTGGCATCGGTGGTGTCCGTGGCATCGGTGGCATCAGTGGCATCGGTGGCACCGGTGGCGTCCGATGTACCTGTGCCTGGACTGGGAAGGGCTGCCTGTGCTGCTGGAGCTCCTGGTAGCTGTAGCCTTGGGAGGTGAGGGCCTGTGGAAAGCCTTGA
The DNA here is from genome assembly GCA_015471245.1 of Laticauda colubrina. Taxonomy (NCBI): domain Eukaryota; kingdom Metazoa; phylum Chordata; class Lepidosauria; order Squamata; family Elapidae; genus Laticauda; species Laticauda colubrina. The sequence goes on from BLBF01000002.1 coordinate 37,883,178, forward strand.
CATCACCTGGGGTGGAGCAGCAGACCTGGACTGGGTGGGAGCAGGTTCAGCTGGGTCTGGAGGGTTGTGAAGAAGACCAGTGATCCTGTCCTTTATCACCTGGTACTGTGATTCCGACATTTTCATGAGGGTCTGGTTGATGTAGGTGAGGAAGGGCTTGCGGTTGGAGGATGGGACGTCGGTGTGTACCAGCTGAGGGAGGAGATCTACGCTGCTTCTGATGGTGTCCCTGATCTCCAGTAGGACAGTGTGGCTCTGCCCCTCCGGTCTGCCTCTCTGCCTTTCTGTGGCAGTGGAGCTGGGGGTGGATGTGGGTTGGCCTCTTATGGAAGTGCCCTCTCCTTGCTCCCACTGCATCAGAGGGTCCTCCACATGCTCCGCCATAGGGAGTGTAGCTGTCGGGGGGCTCTCCGTTGTGGCATGCTCCACAGATACCTGCCTGGACACAGGAGCTGACTCTTGTCCAGAAGAGGACTGGCTCTCAGCGGGCTGCCTGAGAGAGAGGGTTGTGAGAGGGGCTGCTCCTCAGTGGCAGATCTCACCCTCCAAGAAGCTGCACTTGGCCATCACATAGGTCTCTCGGTCCGTCAGCCTGAACATGGCCTGGCCAGATTTCTTGAGGTGCAGCTTCCCATACCAGGTGTGCATGTGCTTCCACCAGCCGAGGAGGACCTCTGAAGTGTAGCCCAGGCTCTCTGCCTTCTCTCTCCAAGCAGCCTGCTTCCTTTTGGTGTCTCGATAGAGCCTGTGTCCCTTCCACCATAGATACTCGTTCTCCCTCAGCCATTCCAGCACCTCATCCTCATGTTCCTCTTCAATGGAGTATTGCCTCCTTTCCCTTTCACACGTATGCCTCTTCCTCCCCCTGGCAGGGCCATATGAGAGGGGCTTTGAGGTTGTAGGGGCTGCTCCTCCACACCAGCAGCAGCAGCAACAACAACAACAGTTGCAGCAAAAGCAGCACCAGCAGGACCAGCAGCACCAGCAGGACCAGCAGGACCCGGATCAGCAGCAGCAGAGTAAGCACCAGCAGCGCCAGCAGCACCAGCAGGACCAGCAGGATCAGGAGCACCAGCAGGACCAGCAGGACCAGGAGCACCAGCAGCACCAGCAGGACCAGGAGCACCAGCAGCACCAGCAGGACCAGGAGCACCAGCAGGACCAGGAGCAGCGCCAGCAGAGTAAGCACCAGCAGAAGCCTCAGCACCAGGAGCAGTGCCAGCAGAGTAAGCACAAGCAGAAGCACCAGCACCAGGAGCAGAGCCAGCAGAAGCTCCAGCACCAGAAGAATCAGCCCAGCACCAGAAGCCCCAGCAGAAGCAGAGTCAGGGCCAGGGGGTGGGATGGTGGCCCTGTCCCTATTGCCAGGGCTGGCAGCAGATGGCAGAGGCTTTCTCTTCTTCCCCATGGTTGTTGGCTTGCTGGCTGGCTGGCTGGAGCTATGTCTGGCAGCAGGTCTTTCCTCTGAATGGTGACCTGCTTGCGAGCTGCTTCTCTTTATATCCGCGGGGCTGACGCAATGCATCCTCCCCACATGCGCAGTGAATGCTTTGTATCCGCTAGGCATCCGCTAGGCTTCCGCTCGGCATCCGCTCTGCATCCGCTCTTTCCGCTGCTTGTCCGCTTCGCTGTGCTCCCCCGGAAGCCCTGCGGGTGTGCCATCCGCTCCCATCCACTTCCATCCGCTAGGCTTCCGTGGAGCATCCGTTTTACATCCCCTCTACATCCTCCCCCCCGTCCGTTCCTTTCCGTTGTTGTCCACTCTGGTTATGCAAATTTGGGGCACTTTTGAGAGCGGATAACAACGGATGGAACATTTTCTCCTCCGCTGTGTCCTTTTTACAAATGTTTTGCATCCGTCGGCCAATATGACAGGCCCTTTAAATCAGATCATCACTAAAAGGGTTCTTTCTTATGATTTCGTGCAAACTGTCTTAGCCTATCAACAATTTTGTCTCTAGACAAATCTAGAAAGAGAGAAAAATTAATGGGTTCTGTTTCCCATTGGTCCCATTTTGCTTTGGAAATCATGTAGTTTCCAAATCTCCGTAATAACTGAGCTGAGGGCTAGACCAAGACCTTTTAGCAGTTATATGATGAATCCATGAATATCAGTTATATTATAAATGACCAGGCAGGGAAAGTGCAGAGTGAAAGAGATTCCTATAATAGAGGATAGGGATAGTTTCATCATAACAACATATGTCTAAGCATCATTTTTAAAAAATGCAAAGCCACCCTGATAATTAGATATAAGCCTTTTTTCACATAGAGAAGAAAACCTGACAACAAAACAGATTTTCTTTTATTCATTTATTAGATATCTTATTAGCTGCAAAATTCACTGCAATATCTGATTCAATCCTTCCTAAGATTCAGTATGCATATAATCGTCTATTTGCACACAGTGCATGCAAAACAGAAGCACTAATTGCGTGATTTTTTTTTTAATTATTTAAAAATATTTTTAAAACATATTTATAGCTTTTGTTTGCCAAAGAATAAATATGATTTACAAACTGGTTTACAAATGAGGGTATGATTCATTAATAAAACTAAAAATGAGTAAATACAATTCAGCTCACATTAAACTGTGTGTAGCTGAATATAAGAAATGGCTTCTTAGGGGATAGTAAAGCAGTAATTCTGTATTCTGTGACTTAGGAGTAAGTCCTCATGACTTCTATCAGATTAACTTTTCACTAAACTTGTACGGGCTTGTATTGTAGGCTAACTTTCATGTGAACCACTCTCTATATTTGATATTGTATTAAGTAAAATAGTCAAGCTCTACAACACAAATATTTTGACTTGAATGAGTTAATGTTCTCATAGCTTTTCTAACCCGTTGTCTTTTTCTTAAACAGGTACATGACTCTTGGTAAACTTTCTCTGCTTTCAAAGACAAACATAACTAATAATTTCTGTAAAGGTCTTGAGCCCTCGGAACATCTGTTTTTAGTTTACTATAAAAACTGTGTCTCTGATCTCATGTGTTGAACTACTGTATGTTTGCCACTGTCTATTTCCTGTGAAAAAATACACTGAACAATAATAGCTTTTGTTCCTAACCTTCCAGCCACAAAAGCAGCTGAACAAATATCTTTCCTGCTTTCATTTGGAATAATTTATGCCATGTATGTGTTTGCCCAGGGTCATTTGGCTTATTGGATGTTTCATCATTTAAAAATCAAATCTTCAGACTAAGAACTACTGAAACCTTCAGTCTAATAGGTTCCTCATGCTAATAGCCAGTCTATTAATATAAGTTCTTTTTAAGTACTACTTCCCATTACATTTAACAATGAATTAGAATTATAGAGAAAGTGCAATGTTCATTACAATGTTAACGATTATATGTGTGAGAGGCTGTATATATTTTTCCACACCTCCTCCTTCTAGTTATAGTTTCCACGAAAATTTCTTCTCTTTTTTATGCATATTTATATAAACAATTTTGTTTTCTCAAAGCTGTAAGAAAACTTGCACAAGAATGCTTGAATTTTACATAAGTTTCAAAGAGAAAATTATTTTTGTGTCTTTAATATATTAAAAATAGAAATATGTACCTTCTTTAAAAAAAAACCTACAAATCATCATAAATCATACAAATCATCATAATAAAAACTGATACAAAATCACTATTATAATATGTATCCATATATTTTTGTTTGAAATAAATTACACTGAGTTCATTGAGCTTACTCCCAGGAAAGTCCATTTGGAATTACAGCTTTTTATAGACCAGACTAATAGACCAGAGAAATTAATGGAACTGTATGCATTTGAAGACCACACTATTACATACAAATAAATAATTTAACAGCTCAATCTAATACAGGCTCATTAATTTAGTCTGTTGACCTAGTGTGTCCGGGTAAGGTGGGGACTAATAATAAAAGGTTCCCCCCCCCTTGCTTTATCTTTCTGACGGTGACTTAATTCAATGCATTTGGACCAGATGTGCATAACCTGAAGCCTTAGGCCTGAATTCATTGTTCAAAAACTTGGGCATTGTTCTCCCAAGCACAATGGATTAGTTACCATGTTGTCAAAAGGGATTATTATTAAATTCATAACTGGAGTATAGCCATGAGCAATACTTAATTTTAATTAATTAGAAATTAAAGCAAACAGTGTTGTCATGAGCTCATTCAATATCTTTCCACAGAGTGCCTGGCATACAAGTTAAGAGACATAGTAGCAGTAGTAGCAAGAATTTTAAAAAAAGGCTGAGTAAAAAAAAAAGGCTGAGTAAAAAAAAAGGCTGAGTTAAAAAAAAAGTCAAGATAGCGGCTTCAACTAAGTGATTGAAGCTCTGCCCATTTTTTATAAGCATCACACACCAGATGCACATAAAAAAACAGATTGAGCATCAATTGCACCGTCATAGCCATCATATCAACCTTTTTGATTGCACCCTGTAGACATTCTTATATGGTAATGCAGCACAGAAAATATGATGCAGTCTTCATTTAGACAATGCTCCATGGCAAATGTCAGGTATTCTTGCCTTTTCTATTCTGTAATACTGAATTACATGCATCCATCACTAAATAATAAAAATAATCCTGATTTGTTCTTATCACATTAACCTTAGAAAATAAGAATGAGTTTTGCTTCATAAATATTTTCATCAAAATAGAAGAGAGAAATTATAAAACCAGTTTGATTTAACTATGGGGTATCACTCAAAATCAATTGTTTTGTTTGTTTATTTGTTTTTGTTTTGCTTTAAAGAGAGAAGAAGAAAATACCAGATATTTGCCAAAAAGAAAGATTTAGCATTACTCAGTCTTTCTCATCTTTGGGTATGACACTTTGCAGTTTGGTTTTTGGAGACTAGAGAGTAATATTGCACTAAAAACCTACTATAATGGTTGAAGAACAACAAAGAATGCTTATGATTTAAAGAAGCAAAGAAAATGGAGAACGTTTTTTGGTGGAAATTTCTTGTTTTACAATTGCATATGAAATGATAGCAATGAACCTGAAGAAAATAGAGAGGAATATTTCTATAAAAACCATAGTTTTTATACCTTTTTTTAAAACCAAAAATTAGAATTTAAATAAATATTATAATTGTAATGTCCAAAAAATGATGAAAATAAAGTTAGAAATATCATGACAAAATTAAAAAATGGAAATGCTATAGACTGTGTTCTACTATATAACTGTAAAAACATTTAAATATGTATGTAGTTTGCTTATGGCGTGGGCATGAAATCTTAAGATGTGAAGATTGCATCACTGCTTGATTATATGGTTATTATTGTTTCATACAAAGGGAAGGATATCGAGGCCGAATGCAAAAACGACAGGGGGTGAGTTTGTTCAATGTATTTGGAAGATTCTGATTGAAAGGAAATTAAAGGTTACATTGATAAAGTGCAGTGTGGTTTTATACCAGGCAGGGGATGTGCAGACCAGATTTTTTGCTCCTTAACATAGCATTGAGAAAAGTATACTGTGAGAAACTTTATTGCATGTTTGTTGATTTATAGAAAGCATATGAAGAAGTGGGTAGGGTTGAATTATGAAATATTTTGCATGAATATGGACTTGGAGGTTGATTGCTGATTGTGGTAAAAGGAAGATGTGATGGAAGTAGAGCATGTGTGAGAATAAATGGAATGCTTAGCAAATGATTCAGTACTTAGCGGGAAATAAGACAAAACCACATTATGTTCCTTTGTTATTTAATGTATTTATGGGTAATTGTATAAGGAATGTTTGTCGTGACATTGAAGTGAAGTTGGTTGGAGATTTGAACGTCTGTCTATGTGTTTCTTTATGCTGATGGTGCTGTACTGATGGCTAAGAGCCTAAAGGCTAGGTCCCACTGGCCGACGGACGCAAAACTTATGCAAAAAGGACACAGCGGATGGGCAAAATTTCGGGGGTGGTTCCATCTGTTGTCATCCGCTCCCAAAAGTGGCAAAAATTTGCATAAACAGAACGGAAAAGAATGGAAAAGAATGGACGGGAGTAGTATGTAGCGAGGATGTTCAGCGGATGTTCATAGGAAGCCTAGTGGATGACAGCAGATAGAAGCGGATGACACATCCGAACGGGTTGCGGGGGAGAATTGCGAAGCGGACACGTAGCGGAAGGGGAGGATGCATAGCGGATCATGCGGATGCATCATGGACGCCTAGAGGAAACAAAGCGGATGCGGAGCAGATGTATAGCGGATGCAAAGCGTTCACTGCGCATGCGGGGAGTATGAATTGTGTCAGCTCTGCGGAAAAAAAGGATGCAGCTCACACACAGTCAGCATTCAGAGGAAAGACGTGTTGCCACATATGTCTTGAAAGAACACCATGGTTCATCAGTCAGGGAAGAAGAGAAAGCCGGTGCCTACTCATGCCAGCCCTGGCAAGAAGGACAGAACCAGCATCCCACCCCCTGACACTGACTCTGAAGCTGCTGGTGCTGCTGGTGTTGCTGTTGCTGCTGTTGCTGCTGCTGGTGCTGCTGCTGGTGGTGGTGCTGCTGCTGCTGCTGTGGTGGACCAGCCCCAAGGCCCTCAAGCCCCCCCAAGCCCTACTGCTGAAGGCCCTGCTGCTCAAGCCCCTGAAGGCTCTGCTGCTCAAGCCCCTGAAGGCCCTGAACAATCTCCAGAAGGTCCTGATGCTGAAGCCCCTGAAGGCCCTGCTGTTGCCCCTGCCAGAGGGAGGAAGAGGCAAGGGAAGGAGAAGGGAGAGAGGAAACAGTATACCGTTTCCGAAGAGCATGAGGAGGAGGTGCTGGAATGGCTGAGGGAGAACGAATACCTGTGAAGAAAGGGCCACAGACTCTATCGTGACACCAAGAAGAAACAGGCAGCTTGGAGAGACAAGGCAGAGAGCCTAGGCTAGACTCTGGGATAGTGGAAGCACATGCACACCTGGTATGGCAAGCTACACCTCAAGAAATCTGGGCAGGCCACTGTCAAGCTCACTGACTGGGAGATGTATGTCATGGCCAAGTGCAGTTTCCTGGAGGGTGAGGTCCGCCACCGAGGAGCAGCCCCTCTGACACCCCTCTCCCTCAGACAGCCAGTCCTCTTCCAGCCAGGAGCCTGTCCAGGCAGGTGTCTTCAGAGGGCCCCATGGCAGAGACCCCCCCCAACAGCTGCACACCCCATGCCGGAGGACTTGGAGGATCCCCTGTCACAAATGGAGGAAGAAGTGGCAGCCATCAGAGACCAACGCACCCCCACCTCCAGCTCCATAGAATGCAGGCAGAGAGGCAGATTGGAGGGCCAGAGCCACACTGTCCTGTTGGAGATCAGGGACACAATGAAGACCAGCATAGAACTTCTCTCTCAGCTGGTCCACTTGGACAGAGGATCCTCAAGCTGCCACACCTCCATCACCTACGTGAGCCACACCCTGAGGGATCGGCCCGAGGCCCAGTACCAGGTGATGAAGGAGAAGATAACAGCACTTCTGCACAACCCTCAAGGCCCAGCTGAACCTGCTCCAACTCAGTCCAGGTCTCCTCCTCCACACCAGGCGATGTCACAGCCCTTCCACGGCTTTCAACAGCCTATCACCTACCAAGGCTGTGACTACCAGGACTTCCCACAGCAGAAGCAGACCTTCCCAGTCCAGGCCCAGGTTCATCGCACACCACAGACACCATATCTCACCAGCTGCAGACCAGACAGCCTCACAACACTCCTCCTTCCTCCATCCCACAGCCAAGCCCCTCAACAGACAATCTGTCATCAATCTTGTGCCTGACATCCCAGGTACTTGATGAAGGGCCTCTCAACCTCACGGGACTGAGTCAGCTCTCGGATAGCTTCCTGAACACACCATCCCCTGTTATACTCTCAGGGCCAAGCATCCCAATGGCGCCTCAGAACAGCACTCAAGCCACAGCCACCTCCACAGTCCCTGCCCACTTAACAGCTGAGACCATGGACATGACTCAGAGTGACTGACAATAGTGCCAGAGACTGAGTTGTTACTTGTTCACTTTATCTTTGCTTAAGACACTTTACTTGGGTCATTTTGCTTTTTTAATAAAGTCATACAGTTTACTTAAGACAGTTAATAAAGGTTATCTTTGCTTAACACACTAAATTCAGTTTACTTGGTTCATTCTGCTTATTTAATAAAGTCATAAAGGTTACCTAAGAAAGTTAATAAATGTTATCTTTGCTTAAGACACTTGGTTCATTTTTTTTTTACTTAATAAAGTGTTGGGGAAAACTTTTAACAAATGGTTAAGCCTTTGCATGCTTGTGGGATAGATAAGGATAGTTGTGAGACAGATAAGGATAGTTGTGGGATAGATAAGGATAGTTGTGGGATAGATAAAGATAGTTGTGGGATAGATAAACCTCCGGTGCAAGCATAGTGGGACTGTATGGTCCACCATCCCAGTTACCACACATATGGACCTTTATTATCAATAACAATTTATTCATTGATCAACACATTTCAAAATAAACAAAGGTCTTTATGAATGCCCTATTCATTGTAGGACCATTCAACATACATGGCACAATCTCATCAGTGTTATGCGACAGCCTCAAGGAAGCATCCATTAATCATCAATCACCCTGTCTTGCCACTTCACTGCTCCAGCTGGGGAGATGCACCAGTGTCTCAGGAAGTTGCGCTGCTTCTTCCCTTCAAGTGAAGCTCTGTTGGGGCCTTGTATATCCACAGTGTCTATCAGGTTACGTCCTTGCCTCCATTTACCAGGCTCCATGTCCCCATTCCCTTGTTGACGGTCCACAAGTCTGTTCTGCAACACTGGGTAGCAGGTGCACATGAGATTGTGCAGGATGCCGCAAGCTTCCACGATGCTCCTCACAGTATGTGCCTCATGCTGCATGGTGGTGAGAAGTACTGGAACCTGTTGGCCAGGATGCCAAAGGCGTTCTCCACCTCCCGCCTTGCCCTGGACAGCCTGTAGTTGAAGATCCTCTCTTCACGGATGAGGTATCTTGAAATGTATGGCTTCATGAAGTAGGTTCTGAGGGAGAAGGTGTCATCACCAACGATGAAATAGGACACATCTTGTGTGTCATTGGGTAGGGGGTCTGGATCTGGAAAACCCATGATGAGGTTGCGTTACAGCCCATCCTTGAGGTGACTGGCGTTGTATACCTGGCTATCTGAAGCTGAGCCATTGCCTGAAGCATCGATGTAGATGAACTTGTAGTCAGCATCAACCATGGCAAAGAGGATGATACTGAAGAAGCCCTTGTATAGTTGAAATAAGAGGATCCTGAGTTGGCTGGAGCTTTGCAGGCCACGTGCTTCCCATCTATGGCTCCAACGGTGTAGGGAAAGTTCCACCTCTGATACCACTCTTCTGTAAGTTTCCTCCAGCCTTGTTCAGTGGTGGGGCACTTGAGGAGCTCCTCCACATATTCTTCGATGATGGTCTGCACCACTTCTCTGACCACTTTGCTGATGGTGTTGTGTGGCACCCTCCAGGCATACTGCATGTTTCTGTATGTGGTTCCAGAGGCCAGGTGCCACAGAGTCAGTGCCACCTTCAGTCCAGGCTCCAGGTTGGCACGGACGTTGGTGCTTGGCTTGATGAACCTGGGCCTCAGATGCTCTACAAGTTCGTCACACATGGCTGGTGGCATCCTCAAGAAGTGATGGAATGCACGAGGGTCTTCATTCCTCAGCTCCACCATCAACTGGTCATACAGTCCAAACTCCATTCTTCTCACGATCCATCCTCGGACCCACACAGCTCTTGTGGACATCTCCTTCTTCTCCTTCTGTATGAAAGGTGAAACAGTCTGAACAGGGTTTGGTTCTGGTGATGAATGATCGCAGCTACCATACGGATTGTGTCATGATCCATGGTGGAGAACAATGAATGATGTGGAAGACCAAGACCAAGAGTGAAGAGGTCTGTACACCACGGCTGCTGGACTCATACTGAGATCCAGATGATTTCCTCCCCCTTTTTATAGGAAATATCGGTAGTCCACTTGTTGTCCTTCTACATACTCTAGACATACTGCAGACATCCTAAATATCCGAGATACATCCCAGATACAAACATTTTGTCCATTTTAATCCTTTATATACGAGATGCATACGCTACATCCTTTCTATTTCCGTGGTACTAACGCTGTGTAGATGTTCCATGTACCTTTCGTTTCCTCCCTCTTTCCGTTTTCAGCTGCAGCAGATGTGAGTTGCGAGGATGGCCAGAGGATGCAGAGAGGATACAGCGGACATTTAACGGATGATAACGGATATAGAACGTTTGTTGCTCATATGTTGCGGATTTACATCGTACACGGTGGAAAGTTCATCCGTTCAAAAAGTTTTGTGCAGCTCAAAACTTCTTGCGCATATGAAATCTTAGTGGACGGATGCTTAAGGGATAGAGCGTATGAAACATGTATGCAGTGAGTACACAACGGATGCATAGTGTTTTCCAATGGATGGCAAGCTTTTTTTAATGTTTTACATCCTCTTTGCATCCATTGGTGCAGTGGAACAGGGGCTTAAGAAATCTCCAGCAGTGTTATGCATGATGATGCAATGAAGAGTACAGATGAAAAAATTCAGCATTAAGATATATATATTTGGGTAGAGGAATATAGATATAGATATATATTCCTGGACACAAACACAATTATTTTAGTCTTTGATATATTTACACACACACACACAGCAGAGGTGTTATTCAGCAGGTTCTGACCAGTTCTGGAGAACCAGGAGCAAAAATTTTTAGTAGTTTGGAGAACTGGCAAATATCACCTCTGGCTGGAGATTTTACAGTATCCTTCCCCTGCCATGCTCACTAAGCCATGCCCACAGAACCGGTAGTAAAAAAAAATTGAATCCCACAACTGACATATAGACAGTGTTTATGTGAGTAGTGTCTATATATCTCTATCTATCTATGTATCTATTTATGTATCTATCTAATGTATGTATGTATGTATGTATGTATGTATGTATGTATCTATGTATCTATCTATCTATCTATCTATCTATCTATCTATCTATCTATCTAT
>BLBF01000002.1:37894183-37907381 GCA_015471245.1 Laticauda colubrina
TATCTATCTATCTATCTATCTATCTATCTATCTATCTATCTATCTATCTATCTATCTATCTCTACCGTATATTTATATCTCTATATCTACATCTCATATTTGTCTATATCTATCCTACCTTATTTATGTACAACTCAAGATGGTGAACATATCTAACTATAATATTAACAGAAATATGTGGTAGTCAATACAAAAAATACCTACATATTCAACAAGTTTCCTCCTATTTTCCCCATAACATCCCTGTGAAGTGGGTTGGGCTGAGAGAGAGGGACAAGTCCAAGTCACTCAGCCAGATTTCATGGCTAAGGCAGGACTCACAGACTACAAAATAATAGATCTGGAAGGGACTTTTGGAGGTCTTCTAGTCCAACCCCCTGCTCAAGCAGGAGATCCTACACCATTTCAGACAACTAACTGTCCAGTCTCTTCTTAAAAACCTTCAGTAATGAAGCACCCATAACCTCTGAAGCAAGTCTGTTTAATTTTCTCACTGTTAGGAAATTCCTCCTTAGTTCTAGATTGCTTCTCTCCTTGATTAGTTTCCATCCACTATTTTTGTTTTGCCTTCTGGTGCTTTAGAAAATAGGTTGAACTGCTTTCTAGCCTGGTGTCTTAACCACTAGATGCACTGATTCTATTATTAATATAATTCTTAATACAAAAATAATTAGGAAAAAAATCTAAAATGAAGGAGCAACCTGTCCATAAAGCCTAGACATCATAAATGCACAATTTGCAGAGGTTGTGGTACTGGTGACTTATATGGTCATCATTCATTATGTATTATTAAAGGTCAATAAGTACACAATTGGTTTCCAAGGCCAGTATCTGTTTTGAAAGTATTATCACTCCTTTTATCACTCCTGAGCACATAATGATATTTCTTCAAGTTAATATCTCATCATTTATAAGTGAAAACTGGAAGCTAATATAGACAGTCTGTACTGAAATTACATAGATGGTATTCAAGCTGAAAATTAAATTAGAGTTGCATATACTTTGTACATGGTGAACAACAAGGAAAAGGTTTTAATCAAAGAGCAAAGTGCATTTTCTACCCAAGAAGTCGGCTCTAAAATGTTGCTAAACTGAAAACACGCAATGCCTACGTTTCCATTCCCAGCATCATTAATTTCCCTGAAACCATATATAATCCTGAATTCCCTACCTCCTTTGCATCAATATATTGTATAGCTCATATTCAAAAATACCCATAGTTAATTAAAGGTATTAGAAGGACTGTTAGCAGAAGCAAGTGTAACATTTGGGAAATTGCCACAATTGGTCATCCCAGATAAATTTGAATTTAGGTTTCAAAAGGTGCATAAAGCAATTATTTTTATTGCAACAAATTTAAAAAAAATATTTGCAAAGTCACAAAAAGGAATAAGGGGATTTTGTTGTTGTGAAAAAAAGAGGTGTGCCTATTGAGAAGAATCAATGTTTACTGCAAAAAGTGAAAATAGCTACATACAAGAATGCACTTCTGACCACTTTGTTATAAGGAAATGGGAGCTAGAAAAGTCAGGAGAAATATAAAAATAAGTGGAATGCAGTGAGTTACTTAGGAATGGTGAGTGTTAAAAACAAGAAGAGATAAGGTCAAGGATGAATAAATGCTGAATGAATGTAAAGTGAATATAGAAGTGAACAGATACTATGAAAAAGGTTATTGAGGTAATGTGGTCGGAGAATGAATATTGTCTGGATTGAAGTGCTGAATAAATATATAAAAAAACAGAGAATGCGTTGAGAAGAAAGGAAAGAGTGAGAAATTCATAATTGGAGAGAACTGGTGAGATCTGCAAAATGAGAGAGCTAAAAAATTTAAAGAAAAGGCTGAAGAGATTGACACACTTTATGGAAGCAAGACGAGCTTGCAAGGTTGGAAAGATATGAAGAAAGATATGAAGATTTTAACTTTTTTTTTCTTTTTAATGACCTTGTACTCCTTTTTATCGGCGTTGAGTTGGGGCGAATGAATGGAGCTGAGCTGACTGATTGGATGCCCTTCCTGATGCCTATGTGGAATTCACAGCAGATACTTTCTCTTTGCACCCTGACAGAAACATCTATTGCTGTCTCGCATTGAATGCTCAGGCTTCCAAGCGTCTTCTTCTCTAGGCCACCAAGCTGCTCAAAAAATTATTTTTATTAACTTACCTTAATTTCTTTGGCTTACTAATTCTTGCTCCTTTTCTTCCATTTCCATATTATTTCTTATTCCTGAAAGAAAGAGCATGAAGGTGATTAATGCACAAATGAATTATTTGTTTGTTTTGCATGTCATCCAACCTCAATGATTTTCTTATGATAAGAAATGCAAGTTGGCCTCTTTTGTTTATACCAGTTTTGGTACAAAAGACATTAGGTAATTGTAGAAATACATATGTTATCCATAATAGTCTCCCACCCCTGAGTTCCACATAATAGTCAATCAGATTTCTTCCTTTTTTAATTTTCAGGACCAAGATAACTTAAATTTAATTGAAAAATCATGGCCCTTCTCTTTGGATCATCTTAACTTTGGGAGTCCACAGATTTTTGAGGCTCCATGAATTAACATGTACAGATCTTGCAGTTTTGTTTTTACTAACCTGACTAGTTAGCTTTTTGTTCAATAATATATGCAGGCAACAAAGTAATTTACAGCCTCTAGATTCCAAAAATGTATATTAGTTTCAAGAAATCTCACTGTCTAAAATTATTAAATTCTAAAAAAGGTAGTTACTGATTTATGGATTAATAAAGAAGCCTATATAGATCTTGTTACATAATTGAATTTGTTCAGTATTTTATAATTATATTTGAGCATAATTATTTCCTTCAGAATGCAATCTAATTCTTCATATTTTATTTTATGGATTTAAATTTTCTGAGAAGGGATCCCTAGCTTTTATAAACTCTCAAATGGACAAAAAAAATAAAAAAATGGCTCCTCTTCATTGCTTTTCATATAGCAATTGCATATATATTGAGAAATTATATATTTCAGGTGAGTCATGGCACTGTTGAAGAAAGCAAAAAAATTATCAACATCTACATTGCTGTGTTGCGTGTTAAATATCTTGTCTTTTTTACTTAAAGTGTAAAAATGCATCCAATTAATATGGATAAAACTAGTCAAAGATAAAAGCTTTAGCTATAGTTCATGGTTTGTTCCATCTTTGAAAGCCTATTCCTTAACGGTGAAGCTGAGATGCAAGATGGTCTAGAGTAGGCATGTCAAACTAGAGGCCCGCAGCCTGGATGTGTCACATACAGACCACGCCCACCCTGGCTCTGCAAAGGCAAAAAATATCGCAATACATTAGGATACATCGTGTGATGCGATCGAATTTGACACCTATGGTCTAGAGATTCCAGAGGAGTGATAATACCAAAAGTCTTCAAGTAGAATAATTATAATTATTAGAAAATAACTTAGTTTTATTTACTTTTTCTTGTAATTTGCTCAGAAATTTTGGTGTAAAATGTTTTTTGAATATTTTAAATATGGAGTCTTTAAATATATATTGTCTTTGTTCTGACCCAAACCTTGTTCCAAAGAAACAGAGGTAATAGAAAAACATTTTAATGATTCTTTATGAATTCCATTCCTTCATGGTTAAAAGGCTGTTTCAAATTAATTGTCTCTGATAAGAACAAGCCTTGTCGAGGTTGGACAAGGCTGCCAAGAACTCTAAATTAAGTTACTAAGAAATATTTCAAACACAAAGACTCTCCATACACCAACCAAGATATTCCAAACATCCACAAATCTTGAGTGCAAAAACTTCTTTGCTTCCTGCAAAGAACTCCATTTTTTCAGCTGGCTTTTATGTCTTGAGGGAGGGCCATTATCTTGCAGCCTTACTCCCAAGTTGCCCGTGCTGTTGCAGCTCCTCCTTCCTTTGAGCAGCCCTTCGCGTATGCGCACTGGGCACATACTCTCAGTGACTTCTTCATCACTGCTGCCAGCCTCCACAATCTCCAAAGGCAGCATTCCACTCCCTAATGGTCCTGGCCCCATCCCTGCCTCACAGGCAGGCCCCTCATCTGAGCTCTCGCTCCCCGAGACCTCATCCCTTCAGACTTGCTGCCAGCGAACCACAGCAGTATTTTTTTAAAAAAATAGGGGAGAAAGAGAGGAGAAATATCCACTATAGCCATATTCCATGTCTTTTGGGATCTGAGACTCACACTTCCTGTTTTATTTAGCCATAGTTATTGTGGCTATAGAAAGACAATTTTTGAATTCTATACAAATATAAGATTTGCTTGCTTGCTTGCTTTTTATTGGGGAAAATAATTGCTTGTTGTTGTTGCTACCTCTTATTGCTAATTCTCTATTTTTAAATTGTGTAGCGTTCAGCTGAAAAAAATTTTTTAAAAAAAATATCATTAAATTCAGAGATTAGAGACATTCATAAAGGTGAAGTAACTATGGCAACCAGAAATGCTGGCATTTTGCATTGGAAGAAAACTGATTCACCCACTCCAGGTTCTATCTATAAAGCCTTACCTGTACACATGTAAGACCACATTATATCTAAAGGCGTAGTTGTACACATACAGTCAACTTGACATTGAACTTTATCTTTAATTGGTCTCTAGTCATAAACAAAGCAATTGCAATTATTCAACTATACTTTAGTTTTCATAAACCTGTATGCTCAATAGGCTGGCTCAAAAACAACAGCCATACAGAAGAAAAGTCTGTTCATCTCTTTGTGTACATGAACAAGCAAACCCAGGCATTGAGTTTAAGTCTTTGAGAAAGATTAACACAGATATTATGCAGAAGTAGAAAACTGTTTATAACATGGATATCTGAGATTTGGAATTCCAACCTAAGGCATCTTACATGATGTAGTAGTTCAAACTAAGCCCTACCCAATTATATCCTGGTGGGAAAAAGTTAGAGGCAATGTGCTGGCTTCCCAAAGGAAAATCAAGATATAAATCTAACAAACAAGTAATGAGTTCTGCTACTCCAGGTAAATACTCAAATCCTACCCATACTACTGAAAATCTATAGGGGGAACTAAGCTTTTTACAGAAGTTTTTCTCATTTTTTTTAATAAAATGAAGATAAGATTGAAGTTTCCTACACTGTACATATGAAGTACAGTCCTGCTCTACCAATCTGAACATTTACATAGACATCTTCTTAAAACAAGCTCAGTAGACTGGCTTAATAAAATATATTCGTTATTCCAGTAATATATGCCCAAGATTTTTAGGTATGTATATGTATGACAGAGTGGAATTTTGAATAATTTTATATGAGTCCAGGTATACAAAAATAAATAATGGAAAAGTAGCATAAGAAGTTGAGTAGCTTTATAAAAGCAACATTTTTAACCCATCCTCAAGATTTTTGAAAACTCAGTTCTACATGCTTTTACTTACATACTTACTATTGATAGGGTAACACCAAGGTTGCAAACAAGGTCATATTCTTTTTCTTATATTTGTCAAAAAGATATATCGACATGTCCTATTTTATCATCAACTTCATTGGATCAATTTTTAGCTGTTTTGTTTATGCAGGGAAGTATCTAAACTTTTAATTGTTATGGCTTAAGATCTTTCATGTATGAAAAGATGTGGTTATAAATGTACTCTTAGTATATCTTATACTACTTTGGTTCCAAGTGTCAGTTTTCTATACCATGTTGAAATATACAAACACATTTTCTAAATTCTTGAAATCAGTTTCAGTACTGCAAAACATTCTATGCCCAACTGAAGAGAATATGTGTAGTTCAGGGTTGAACTGTAGAATTATTGATGATCTCTGAGCTTGGTTGTTACTTCACAGACAGTGTACATGTTGGGTACTGAAATGTCAGTAAGCAAACAACCAAGCTCAGAAATCTTCATCAATTAATGTATAGTGATGGAATCCCAAAAATACACAGATTCTTTCAAAGTTAGAAAGAAGTATATTTGGTCCAACTTGCCTGTGGAACTAGACATTGTAAATCCACATATACATGTACAAAATTACAGGTAGTCCTCACTTAATGAATAGTTATTTAGCACCCATTATGAAGTTAGGAAAGATCTTCCAAGAACCACTTATAACCCATTTTAAAATTTCCAATGGCCACCATATCCCTTATATGATTGCATTTGAGGCATTTGGCAACCAGTTCATATTTACAGCTGTTTGCAGCATCCCAGTCACATTACCATGATTTTCAGTAATTTTTTTGCTACTTTCCTCATTGGGGAAAATAGATTCATTTAATGTTTATAGTTCATGCTTAAGAATAGCACTATTGCTTAATAATTGCACCATTTGCTTTATGATTGCTGCAAAAAAACTCATAAAATCCAGCATAGTCATGTGGTGGCCTGCTTAATGACTGCCATGATTTTCAACTGTAATTCCGTGCTCAATTATGGTCATAAGCTGAGGACAACCTATACTAAAGAGCCTTCATAACTAAAGAAAGAAAATTATTTAATCATTGCTACCCAGGGTTTCCCAAATAGGGGGATTTTTAGTACTTTTCTAAACATTACTACCCAATATTTTGCACAGCTGAAACCTCTATAGGATCTCAGTTCATTTTGCAAAATGAATGAGCATTTCCATTTGCAATGAGACACTGAATTCAATCCAGGTGAAATCAGAATATGTAATGAAAAATATTGACTGAACTTTAAATCTAATTTTCATACATTATCGTTGTAATACTTCAACACTGACTTTAGAGGCATTTTCAAGTGAAAACAGTAACTTAAAGAGGTCAGCCAAGCATGGAAAGATAGAGATTGCAGCTTTTCATTCCCAGCTGATATACATCAATTAATTGGAGTTAGCATTAAGTTCCTATTTAGTAGAATTTTCCATTCTGGGGTTTGAATTAATCCAATTTTGTACCCAAGTTTTAAGTACAGCAGTAAAATGATTTGCAATGAATTTTGGTGTCATTTTTGTCACTTTTATCTGATATGGTCTCTTTTTACAATATTTCTTCCAGAATTAAAAAAAAAAGTTTAGGGGAAAGAATATAAAAATAAAAGGCTTGGAAGGCATACTCTCATAAATTGGCATAAATGCATGTCAAGACCAGATACACATAGCAGTAAATTTTGGTACTTGCACTACACTCTATATTAATTAAAGTAAATATTAAATTATATTTTATTACTGCATTTTATTATTTAATATTAGGTAAAATAAACTGCCTACAAAATGTCCAACACCTGTGTTGCTGTTATCCAGTCCTTTTAAGCCCTCTCCTTAGTCATAACATCAATCATTGGCTATAAAGGCTGAGAAGAGAGGCACCTACATGTGGTGGTGGTGGTGGTGGTGATCTGAGAGGGAGGGGAAACAATGTGTGTCATTTGTGAAACAACCTAGTGCAGATAGAAAAAGAGAGCAATAGCATTAGCACTTAGACTTATATACCACATCACAGGGCTTTACAGCCATCTCTAAGCGGTTCACATAGTTAGCATATTGCCCCCAACAATCTGGATCCTCATTTTACCCATCTCAGAAGGATGGAAGGCTGAGTCAACCTTGAACCTTGATCAGAATTGCCAAACTGCTGGCAGCCAGTGATCAGCAGAAGTAGCCTGCAGTACTGCATTCTAACCACTGAGTCACCACAGCTCTGGAGACCTACTGATTTCCAGCAGTAGGTCTCACAAGAAGTGGTAACTGTAAGAGGAGAAAGAGGTATAGTAGAAGTAGGAAAGAGTGAAGTAGCAAGCCTTTGAATGTTTTTATGTGTGTTGCTAAGAGCTTGTGCAGTTGTGTTGGCTTTCTTGCATTTTGGTGCCCACTGACTTGGGTATATACTAAACCAACAACCATGATACCATAAAATAATTTCGCTGGATTTTGATCAAAAAAGTTAAATAACCAACAGGTAACCCAAGCAGGAGAACTTGGGGGTGATTCATAAACATGCAACTTTCATTAGATCCAATCCACTTGTTCCTCTGCTCCTAAACTAACTTAGATAGGGCATTGCTACTTACCTGACACTCCCATTCTCTTTGAGCTGTGAAGAGCATCCAGTAGTGGGAGGTGCTTCAGTCTCCACATGTCTAGGCTGGGCTTAATTTGTGGAACATTCCTCCTCCATGATACTCCTCCCCAGCATTCCCCAGTTTTGGCAAAGACGAGATACTTAACTGCCCTCGTCCTCAATGCCCTAACAACTCATTGGCCAAAACAGGACCCCACCAGATGGAAAAAAAAAAGGGGTGGGGCTAGATGCTCTTCATAGCTCAAAGAGAACGGGCGTGTCAGGAAAGTACCAATGCCCTTTTTCCCATGAGCTGTTCAGAGCATCCAGTAGTGGGACATACCAAAGCTTGGCCTGTCCTACGGGAAGGACTCTGTCTGGCCTGGAATCTCCTCATGGTCCCTTTGGACCCGTTGCAGAACTCTTCTGCCAAAGGAAGCCTCAGTGGGTGCAAACACATCAATTTTATAATGCCTAATGAATGGCGATGGAGAGGCCTAAGTTGCAGCTCAACAAATTTCAGTTATTGGTGCCTGTGTGGCCCATGCTGCCAATGTTGCAGCGCTCCTTGTTGAATGAGCTGTTATGTCCCTGGGTACCTGCAGGGATTGAGTCTGATACATTTATGCTATTGTGGCCTGTAGCCAACGGCCTATGGTAGAAGGTGAGAACTTGCATCCCTGAGTGTTGGGCTGAAAGGACACAAAGAAGGCCTCCGTTTTTCTGAAAGCCACTGTGCGGTTGATATATATTGCAATGCTTGCCTCACATCAAGCCTATGCCATTGTAGTTCCATCCTTTGGGATGGTCTGGGACAAAAATTAGGAAGTATCAGCTCTTGTGCCCTATGAAAGGCCAAGTTAATTTTGGGCATCAATGTAGGATCAGGACAAAGGACTACCCGGTCAGCATGGAAAACACAAAGATCTTGTCTGATAGACAAGGCTGCAATCTCTGAAATACAACGAGCAGAAATGATTGCTACAAGGAAAACTATATGCCAGAAATTGGAGACTTGACGATTTCAAGGGTCTGAAAGGGCCCTTAGTGAGTGCGACAAGGACCTTGTTAAGGTCCCAGGTGGGATAACAATGTACTGCTGGAGGGTGTAAATTTGTGGCTCCTCGAAGGAAAGTCCGTATGCGTGGATGATGGGAAAGAGAAAGTAGACCTTCCCAAGTGAGAACTGATGCCAAGGCCTCCACCTGTCTTTTCAACGTATTAGGTGATAATCCCTTGTCAAGTCCCTCTTGCAAGAACTCTAGAATTTGAGCCACAGAAGGAGAGGTGGGATCAATTCGAGATTTGGTACACCATTTGCAAAAAATTGGCCCATGTGACATTGTATATGCGAGTTGTTGAGGGGCATCTGGCAGCTTGGATAGTGGCGATAACTCTGTTGGAAAACTTTTCGCTCTTCAGACAACTCCGCTCAACCTCCAGACGGCCAGGTACAGCCATTGAGGGTCTGGATGTTGAAGGGGCCCCTGGGTTAACAAAACCCTGGCTGGCAGAATTCTCCATGGAGCTGATACAGATAGACTGCGGAGGTCTGCAAACCATGGCTGTCTGGGCCAGTAAGGAGCTACTATAAGTAGTTCCACCCTCTCGTTTAGCAATTTCTGGATGACCTTGGGAACCAGTGCAAGTGGCAGGAATGCATACAGAAGTCCCGGGGACCAACAACAGTGGAGCAAGTTGAAGTTCTCTGCTCCTTGCGAGGGGTACCTGGAAAAAAATCTCGGAAGCTGAGTGTTGAGGGAGGAAGCGAACAGGTCCACCACCAGCTGTCCAAATGTCCTGACTGCTTCTTGAAACAGGGACGGATGGAGGCGCCACTCTGATTGATCGATCGTGGCCCTGCTTAGCCAGTCTGCCTGTGTATTCGACAGACCCGAAATGTGCTCTGGTCTGATGGAAAGTAGGTTGATCTCCACCCAACGACACAAGTGTTCCGCTTCTCACGTGAGATGTTTCGACTGTGTGCCCCCCTGTTTGTTTATGTGAGCTTTGGCTGTTACGTTGTCGGTCAGTATTAATATGTGCTGATTGTGGAAGGAAGCTGCGAAGAGCAAGGTGTATTGCTCGAAGCTCCAGCCAGTTTACGCTGCACGACAGTTCTTTGGTGGACCAGCGGCCTTGCGTTGTGAGCGATTGAACATGAGCTCCCCTTCCAAACAGACTGGCATTGGTGGTGATGGTAAGTCTGTGTGGCTCCTTGAAGAGGTAGCCTCTGTTGATGACTGATCTGGTCCACCAGAGGAGAGATATGAGGACCGTTGGAGTTGCTTCAGCCAGAGCGCTGGTATGGGAGCAGGAACCACTGGAGGGATCTAGTGTGGAGCCGGGCCCAAGGGATGATAGAGATACACGAGATCATCTTGCCTAACAATTTTGATAGTTCAGCTAGGGACACCCTCTTAAGACCCCTGATCTCCTTAACTAATTGCTGAATGCGATTTAGTCTATCTGGTGACAGGTAAACCTTTCCTTCCACCATATCTATGACTGCCCCCAGATGGGTTAACCACGTTGATGGTGTTAAATGACTCTTTTTCCAATTTATTGAGAAGCCGTGTTGTTGAAGGGATTGTAATGTGTTCTGAGTGTCTTTGACTGCTTGATGGGAGGAAGATGACAAAATCAAGATGTCAACAAGATAACACTAGAGTCATATGGGGATATCCCAGAGTTGAGCAGCTGCGAGAACCTTCGTGAAGGTCCTGAGACATTTCACATGTAATTTTGCTCTCCACCCCCCCCCCCTGAACTTTTGGGAACAACAAAAAGATGTGAATAGAAACCTCGCCCTCGTTGGGTGGTGGATACTGGCTGGCTGGCTCGCATATCCAGTTGGTGTTGAATAGCCGTTTCCATGAGATTACGTTTAACCGGGTTTCTGGTGAGAGGGCATGACATGAAAAAATCTGTGGGAGTGGATTGAAACTCCAGTGCAAGGCCAAATCTGATCGTGTGTCTGACCCAGGAATCAGAGGCTGAGGAGTCCCATTGGTCGGTGAATAATTTAAGATGTTCGCCAATGGGGGTCGGGTCCAAGGAGTTATCTTGGATTCCAAAAGGGCCTGTTTCCTGCTCCCCGAAAGGATATTTTGGATTGACCACCCCTTTCTGCTCCTATCCCCGAAGTCAGACTGGTCTGGCTGCTGCCCTGGTCTGAATGACGGGGGTCTCTGGTATCTGGGTGAAAAGGATCCCTGGTAAAAGGGTTGAAAGGATCCCCTCTGAAAGGACTGAGGGTTTTCTAGGATCTGACTTCTGAAAAAGGGAAGGAAAAATTTTCTTTTTCTTACGGGTTTCAATTAGCAGCGGATCAAGGGAAGGGCCAAACAGTCTGTCTCCCACAATTGGGGATGAAGCCAGCTTGCATTTGTGCTTAAAGTCCGCTTGCCAATGTTTTAACCATAGCAAGCGTCGCGCTGTGACATGTGAAGTAATGAACCTGGCTGAAAACTTGACTGCATGATAAGTTGTGTCAGCTGAGAATTCAGTAGCTGCAATAAGTTTAGCAATATCTTGATGTGCTATAAGGTTAGAATTAGGGACATGTTCCTGTAAGAGGCAGAGCCATCTGAGAGACAAATGGATAAAGAAGGAGGCGGCCATGGCTGCTCTGATGGCCCACACATCAGACTGATGGGCTCTGCGTAGGGCTAGCTCGGCCCGTTTTTCCTCCGGCTTTAATGCCTCCAGCACTGGGAATGGAGGAAGATGCTAATCCCACTACAGGTTGATCTACTTTGGGAGTATTCAATAATTTTGAGAAATCAGGGTCCAAATTGAAATATTTCCTGTCATATCCAGTGGGGGTTGAGTACACCGCTGTAGAGGCCCACTGTTTCTGTACCAGGTCCAAAAACATGGGAGGAACTGGGATCATCTCTGCTTCAACTACTGGTTGGTTGAAAATTAGATCCTCTGGTCCCTCTTCCGAAGGAGTTGGGGTGGTAGAAGGGGTCGACTTGTTTAGGCGTGCAATATTTTCACCTTAAACAAGAGAGATCTGAAAAGCTGTGGGCAGAATAAGCCTTTAAAAACAGCTTGGTCAGGAACAAGGCCCTCATCCTCAGATATTCCCCTTTCTAAGGGGTCTGCTTCTGACAGACTTCTGCTTCTGACTCGCTGTCATGTATTGATCCTGAGCCAATCTGTTCCATTTGATCAATTTGATTCAATTCTTCTTCCTCTTCCTCCTCCTCAGCCGGCCCTTGAGGGGGACCTCCCCTTGTAAATGTACCTGGGTATGTTGCTGCTCCGACCTGGTCAATGACCTCAGTGATTGGGAATCATGATCGGTGATCACAGGATATTCCCTGGGCATAATTGCATGTTGAAGCCCCGCTGCGATTCCCTGGTGGATTGCCAGCTCCATCCAGGCCTTCATCCTATCTTGAACTTCCTCTATAAGATTATCATCCTGATGAAGACCGGCAGCCATTGGAGTGAATGTGGCTTCGGGGGCCCTTCACATGGTCAGTGTCCCAGATACTTGGGCCTGTTGGCCTTGGAAAGCCAAGCTGCACCTGGATGGGAGGGAGAGATCTAGGGGAGGATGAGGGTGGGAAGAGGTAGACTGACCTGGGCTGGAGGAGGGGAAGTCCTGTGAGACCTTGTGTGCCTCCCGAGTGCATTTATCTGTTTTTGTAAAGCTTTATTGCACCTGATGGTGTCCTTTTCTGAGGTTTTAGAATTCCTTTAGCCTGCTTAGATTTGTGTTGAGATTTGGCTTTGGCCTTCAAGGATGAGGTCTGAGAGCTGCTACCGTCTGTCATTTCAACTGAAATTGGAATTGCAGTATGCTTGTTATACAATGCAATACTGTGAAGGCACACCCAGGGGCCTAATCTGAGGACAGACCGGTTGCCCTATTGATGATTTTATTGCCCCCTTTCCTCTTTTTTTTTTTTTGAATAATACCTATCTAAAGCCCATGTCACACTGAACCAACGGATGCAAAGAGGATGTAAAACGGACAAAAAACCTAGCCATCCGTTGGTTAAGGCGATGTATCCATTCTGTACTCACTGCCTCCATTTTGCTTCCTCTCTATCCGTCCAGCATCCGTTTATGGACGTTTCATCCGCTCCAAAAGTTTTGGGCTGCCTAAAATTCTTGCGCGGAAAATGTATCCAGTTCGTCCGTTCTGCATCCGCTACGCATCCGCTACGCATCCGCTACGCATCCGCTACGCATCCGCT
>BLBF01000002.1:37910124-37920545 GCA_015471245.1 Laticauda colubrina
GCCCTGTCACACTGCCCAATGGATGCAAAATGGACAAAACGGACGAGAAAAATGTTCCATCCTTTGTTATCCGCTCTCAGAAGGGGCAAAAATTTGCATAACTGGAGCGGATAACACGGACGCGGGGAGTACGCAGGGCGGATGGAAAGCGGATGCAGAACGGAAGCCCAGCGGATGGAAGCGGATAGGAGCGGATGGTACATCTGCGAGGCTTGGGGGGGCCACAGCAAAGCGGATCCGGAACGGATACAGCGGATGCACAGCAGATGCACAGCGGATGAAGCGGATGCACAGCGGAAGTCTAGCGGATGCCGAGCGTTAATTGCGCATGCGGGGAGGATGCATTGTTTCCGCCCGGCAGATATAACGGAAGCAGCTCGGAATCAGGTCGCCATTCAGAGGAAAGACCTGCTTCCAGACACATCGACTGCCTTGCCTGTCCTGCCTGCATGTCTGCCTGCAAGCCTTGCTGCCAGTCTTGCTGCCAGCCTTGCTGCCAGCCTCCCTGCCAGCCTTGCTGTCTGCCTGCCTGCCAGCCTTGCTGCCAGCCAGTCTGCCTGCCAGCCTTGGTGCCTGCCTGCCTGCCAGCCTTGGTTCATGCCTGCCTGCCAGCCTTGGTGCCTGCCTGCCAGCCTTCCTTCCAGCCTTGGTGCCTACCTCCCTGCCAGCCTTCCTGCCAGCCTTGGTGCCAGTCTCCCTGCCAGCTTTCCTGCCAGCCTTGGTTCCTGCCAGCCTCCTGCCAGCCAGCAACCCCACAACCATGCTGAAGCACAGCAAGCCTCAGCCATCTGCTGCCAGCCCTTGCAAGAGGGACAGGGCTACCCTCCCGCCCCCTGGCCCTCACTCTGGTTCTGCTGGGGCTTCTGCAGCATGGGCTCGCTCTTCTGGGGCTGGGGCTTCTGCTGTTTCTGCTTTTGGAGGAGCTGATGACAAGCACTCCAGCACCAGCCACTTCCACAGCTCCTGGACCCTTCACCCCTGAGACTGAACGACCAAGAGGAGTGCCAGAGACTCATTTTTGTTTTATAGCTTCTTGTTAGTCAAGTCTATTTTTGATTCATACACTTGCTTCGTTTCTTTTTTTTAATAAAGTCTTGGTGGAAACTTTTAGAAATGGTTTAAGCCTTTGCATGCTTGTGGGATGTTTAAGGATACCTTTGGGATGGGTTAGGATACCTGTGGGATGGGTAATAGCTGTAGGATGGGTTAGGATAGCAGTGGGATAGATAAACCTCCAGTGCAAGCATAGTGGGACTGTATGGTCCACCCTCCCAGGTGCCACACCTTTGGCCCTTTATTATCAATAATAATGTGATAATTATCCACACATGTCAACATAAACACAACACTTTATTAAACGCCCTGTTCATTGTAGGCCAACCAAACATACATGGCCCAATCTCATCTGTGTGATGAGACAGGCTGAAGGAAGCATCCATTAAGCATCTATCATCCTGTCTTGCCACTCCACTGCTCCAGCTGCGGAGTTGCACCAGTGTTTCAGGAGGTTGCGCTGCTTCTTCCCTTCACGTGAGGCTCTGTTGGGGCCTTGCATATCAACATTGTCTATCAGGTTTCGCCCTTGCCTCCATTCCCCAGCCTACATGTCCCCATTGCCTTGTTGGAGGTCCACGAGCCTGTTCTCCAAGACTGGGTAGCGGGTGCACATGAGATTGTGAAGGATGCAGCAAGCTTCCATGATCCTCCTCACGGTCTCTGGGCGATGCTGCATGGTGGTGAGAAGTACCTGGAACCTGTTGGCCAGGATGCCAAATGCGTTCTCCACCACCCGCCTTGCCCTGGTCAGCCTGTAGTTGAAGATCCTCTCTTCATGGGTGAGGTATTTGGAGGTGTAGGGCTTCATGAGGTAGGTTGTGAGGGAGAAGGCGTCATCCCCCACGATGAAGTAGGGCACATCTTGTGTGTCGTTGGGCAGGGGTTCTGGATCTGGGAAGCCCACGATGAGGTTGCCTTCCAGCTCCTCCTTGAGGTGACTGGTGTTGTATACCTGGGCATCTGAAGATGAGCCATTGCCTGAAGCATCGATGTACATGAAGTTGTAGTCAGCATCGACCATGGCGAAGAGCATGATGCTGAAGAAGCCCTTGGAGTTGACATAAGTGGACCCCGACTTGGCTGGAGCTTTGCAGGCCACGTGCTTGCCATCTATGGCTCCAACGGTGTAGGGAAAGTTCCACCTCTGATACCACTGCTCTGCAACTTTCTTCCATCCTTCTTCATTGGAGGGGCACTGGAGAAGCTCCTCCTTGTATTCTTCAATGATGGCCTGCACCACTTCTCTGACCACAATGCTGATGGTGTTGTGTGGCACCCTCCAGCCGTACTGCATGCTCCTGTAGGTGGTCCCTGAGGCCAGGTGGCGCAGAGTGAGTGCCACCTTGAGCCCAGGTTCCAGGCTGGGCCGGAAGTCGGTGTTTGCCTTGGGTGAAACCTGGGTGTCAGCCGCTGCACAACTTCGTCAAACATAGCTGGAGGCATCCTCATGAAGTTCTGGAATGCCCGAGTGTCTTCGTTCCTGAGCTCCACCATCAGCTTATTGTACAGTCCGTACTCTGCTCTTCTGGTGAACCATCTTCGTACCCAGACGCTTCTTGGCCGCCCCTTTTTCTTCCTGTAGTAGAGTTCACAGAGCCTATAGATGGCTTCGCACTGTTGCAGAAGGATGGTGGCTGCCAAAAGGACTGTGTTATGATCCACGGTGGACATGACTGGATGCTGTGGAAGAGGAAGAGGCAGATGAAGGCTGCAGAGGTCTGCACCGCTGGGCTTCTGGTCTGAAAGTGAGATCGAGATGTGTTGCTCCCCCTTTTTATAGGCAATATAGGTTTCCCTTTGCATCCTCTAGGCATCCTCTCGGCATCCTGTATACATCCTTAATATCTGAGATAGGTCCCCTCTGCGGACGTTTTTTCCGTTTTACATGCTTTGTTTCCGTGCTGCATCCGCTAGGCATCCATTCTGCATCCGTTCCGTGTCCGTTCCGCTTCCTCCCTGCGTCCGAGCGGATGCGAGTTGCGCGGATGCAGAACGGATGCCTAGCGGATATAGCGGATGTGTAACGGATGCAGAACTGATGCATAGCGGATGCGTAGCGGATGAAGAACGGACAAATTGGATACATTTTCCGCTCAAAAGTTTTGAGCAGCTCAAAACTTTCTGTTTGGATGAAACTTCCATAAATGGATACTGGACAGATAGAGAGGAAGCAAAACGGAGGCAGTGAGTACATCGCATTAACCAACGGATGGCAAGCTTTTTTGTCCATTTTACATCCTCTTTGCATCCGTTGGTGCAGTGTGACAGGGGCTTTACATGTGTGCTGTTCAGCTTCCTTCAGGTATTATCCCACGTCATTGTAGTGCTTTTAAAGTTGTAGCAACGTTTCAGCAGAATCTCATCTGCCATCATCAGGCTTCTCTGTTGAGTTCGTCTGTGGGTCAGGCTATCAGCCGTTAGTTTCAAATTTGAGGCTAGCCTACTGCTATGCCAGGATGATTTTTTCTACATCCTGATTGGTTGAGAGTCTTGGTCTGTGTTTATTGGTCTTAGAGTTTGTTTTATTGGTGTTTCTGGTTTCTTCTGTCTGTTTTGTGGCTTTGATTGTCTGGCAACACTCTGTTCCTGTATTGGAGGCTTTCAGTGCAGCTTGGTTTTGTGTGAAAGGATGGCTATTATCTGTTAGGAAGCTAGGTTTCATCTGGGTGCCGGGTTGGGGTGTGTTTGAGCTGGAGGTATCAGAGGGAGTCTTTTTGTGCCCAGGTGTTTGTCTGGCTTGTGGTGTGGAGATCTTTCTATTTGAGAGTGCAGGCTTCCAAACGATTGACAGTCTGGTGGAATCATCTCTTCTGTTCATTTCAATCTCTATGGCTTCTCTGATGATTCTGTGGCTGGGGTTTTCTATAGTGGCTACGGTTTTGGTGCCATTGAAGTTGATGTTGTGACCTTTTCATGTGTTGGACTAGTGAGGAGGTGTGTTCCAGCTTTTTTACTGCATTTTTGTGTTCATCCAGGTGGGTACTTATTCTTCTATTGGTCTGTCCAATGTATGTGGCTGGGCATGATGCACAGGGATCTTTGTATATGCCTTGGTTTTCCAGGTCAATTTTGTTTTTGGGGTTTCTAAGGATGGCTGCTATTTTTTTGTCTGTTTTGAAGGTAGTCTTGATGTGATGCCTTACTGATTTTGTCTGTAGTACCTCTTATGTAGGGCAGGACAGCTGTTCCATAGGTCTGTTGATCTTCTAGGTCTCTATTATTTCTTAGTGTGTTTTTGTGGATCAAGCTAGTGATTTTGTTTTTGTGGAAGGAAGGAAGGATTCAAGCTAGAATCTTCACTCCATCCATAAATTTAACAGCATTCAATAGGCCTAAAAATGCTTCCAATTACACTACTATCAAACTAAAGTTTTGACAATAAGAACTAGGAGATTTTCCTTCATTATTCCAACCCCCTGCCTATCAGCAAGCATGCATTTGTTTCAATTCTAACATATTGTTTGTGAAATGTGCAAATATGTTTGGATATCCTTTCCTGCCTTGAGCTTTTTTGGGGGGGAAATCAGCATGAAACAAAAACATTCATAGACCAAAGAGGCACTGTTCTCATTGGGGAATACTTTAACTCCAAGCTTTGTTAATTTGTTCTTTTCTATACATTCACTGAATGCAGTGAGGGATAAAGGGAGACAGACCACACATCCTCACACTGGCATACTCATTCGTGGATCTGTATACTTGACTAGGACAACCACAGAGGCCTCTTTCGGGAGCTTTGTCACATGCATGGACATTGCAAGGCATTGCCCAAAGGAATGTCAAAAGCAGGAACATTTGGAATCTTATTTCCCCATCCATGCATTCAAATAACGTGTAGAGAGAATGATCTGAATGAAAATGAGACTGAAGTCCCTGCAGTTTTCTTGGCAAGATTTTTCCGAAGTGGTTTGCCATTGTCTCTTTCCTAGATATGAGAGAAAGTAACTGGTCCAAGATCACCCAGCTGCTTTGTGCTTAAGGAGTGACTAGAACTCTCAGCCTCCCAGTTTCTAGCCTGATGCCTAAACCACTACACTAAACTGGCACACTGTGACATAAATAACACTGTATTGTTAGTAAGAATTGGCAAGCAGGAGAAAAACTAAAACTTTTTTTACATAATTGTGTAGATGTGGTGAGAATTCATAATAACATTAATCAATTCAAATAAACATTTATGGTTTGCATTACATTGCATACCAAGATATACCAATGTGTACCCTCTGAGTTATATCAAGTTTGAGTGCTTGAATTTTAAGCATAATCCAACTAGTAATTTATCTAGCACATCTTACATTGTCCTTTCTATATTTTGTTTTGCCTTCATAATTCAAGATAAAGAAATGGAAGTCTTGAACTAAAGTGACACTTTGTATCATAATGAGAGCTTATCAGAAAAGAGAACTGATGATGCTTTAAAGTAGTTATAATGCATGCAATAATAAATATTAGTTACAGTGCCTGGGGCACATGCATACCAGATTTTTTAAAAAAATCCTGCATTTTATGGGAAAGCTTATAGTTTTCGCTTCCTATGTTAGAATATGATAAAGCCTCCAATATATTTAGAGGGTGTGTGTGTGTGCATGTTTCTCCTCTAAAGGGACTGGAAACTATGTAGCTAGTTACTGTCAGCTCCGGATGGTTTCTGACCCACTCTGGAACCCAACACATCAGCAGGGTGTCTGAAGGAGTGACATCAGCAGCCACAGCATGCTACAGCCACCCAGAAGCTCCAGATGCCTTCCATTTTGTTCTGGAGCCATCGGCAAGCTATGACTGCCTTGGGGAAGCCTAGAGGAAGAGGGAAGACCTGATGGTTGATGATTCTGACTCTTCACTGTGACAAGAGCTGCTGTGGAGTGGCTGGTAGGCTGTGAAAATCTGTAATGCATGGGGCTGTGTTTGTGTGACTGTATTTGTTTACAATGTTTGGGAATGGTACGGGGAGCACAGGGGTGGGATAGACTGAGGAATAGGTGAGGGGGATTGGATAGCATAGAAACACAGTGGTCAATGATTAAGGGGTAGGATAGGAGAAACAGGATGGCAGGCGGATATTAGGAGCGGGCGGTATTAGGAGGGGTGGATGTTGGTTAACCTGGGTTTGTTTACAAAGGAAGTATTTAAAGCACTGAGAGGCGTTCACTCTCAGCATTGGCTTTTCATGGGTTTCCCATGCTGCTGTTAATCCTAACTACTCAAATTAAAACTGAAATGTGACTACATCAAATAATGAGTACTGTCTGCTTTGTGAGTAACTGCTCGGGAGTTCAGTGGCAGCTGAGAGTTATCAATTAATCCAGTTAGAGGGAAATAAGGTGGTGTCAGTGTGTTTTCTCCTATTTTTCCCCTATAAATATATTTCTGTGACTAGATTAGATTGAGTGGTCTAAAATCATGACCACAATTTCAATAAAAATAGAAAGAAAATCTAACCCAAATTAATATTTATGTTTGTCATCCTGTCTGACCAAGAGAACACATGTTAGTTAAAACTATTATAAATGTGAGCATTCTAATTCTAGAGTTTATCCCTTTTGCTGATAAAGTATGATGCTGGTTCTCTTAGCATATTAGTGAACAGAAGAATTTTCTATTTTTACTAACAGGGATACCACTCTTTATAAGGATAAATTTGATACTAAATTAATAATATATGTTACAGTTGGATGGTACATTGCTTCAGAGATTAAGCTGCCTTTCTGCATGTCTTTCTTTTTTAAAGAGCTCCTATTCAGAAGCCAGAGATACAAACAGATACTTCTGTAAAGATGGAGGAGACCTGCTTGGTTCACTGGGGACTCTGTTATCTAAGCTATTACTATGATCTGGCAAAGGAACATCGGAAGAAATAGTGAACTGAGAAGGGTCAGCAAGAGACTTTGATTTCAGGACCATGGAGAGCAATTCCAAGTTAGGAATGCAGATACGTTACTCCAACACAAATCTGGAGGGAGCAACTCATAGGATTTATAGCTATGTCAGATTAGATTTGCTGGAAACCTCTCCCTCTCTCCAAAAGTGCTGTAGTGGCTTTAAAAACGTCAATACTCTCTTTCTTTAAGCACTCCATGAACTATTCTCTTAGATAATGAGGAAAGAAGAAATGATAAGGTTTGGAATCTGTTGCTTTCTACAAAGATCTTTCCTCAGAGCCAGAGGGGAGTAGTGTATCTTGTTGGTTGTGTGATCCTGATGTGTAATCTATGGGGAGTGCTTCAACTCAAAATGAGTAGGCTTTTCTGATATTTCTTCAGGATTCTAATCACTGGGGCTTTGCTTTATGACCAGTCTCAGCCCTTGAACATAACATAACCAAGTGTAGGTGGAGAATTTGGATTTAGTCTACACATAAAAAATGTGGGAAAAGAAAAAAATCCTCTAGTGGTTATCCATTTTGCAATTCAATTATTTACACTTGCCAAATATAAAATGAAATCTGATTCAAAAGATGGAAACATTTAGGTTTTCAGATCAGACATTTCCATATGAATGTCTCTATTAGCCATGTGGGCTATGGATAACAGAAATTGTAATTCAGCATATCAGCTGGTAAAGAGAGAGACACAGGAAGACAAAATTGAAATCAGTTTTTAATGGAAAATCAATTTTCAATGCATGAGCACCTGGGTAGAATATTGGTTAGATGCTTCCTTTGAACTGGGATACTAGCGTTCAAATCCCAGTATCAAATTTTACTAGTCCTTGAACAAAGACATCTTAATGTTTCACCTGTCCACTACAAAAATGAGAGTGACATGAAATAAGAGTCACCAGCTTGGATGTTACCCAGATTAACACGGTTCACATCAGCTGTTGGGGAACCAGGACAATCTGACTATAAATGGGCTCCTGGAACAAAGCATGCATGGATGTCGGTGGTCCTAATGAGAGGGAAAATATGAAATATGAGTGAATTATGGATGGTCTGAACACCTCCTTACACTGAGAAACTGCTAGTAACTTAACAATTCAACATCGTGAAAAGAACACTGTTCTTACAACTTGAGATAGTCTAACCACACATACATGAATCAAGACAACAGGGAAGAACAACTGAATGGGCAGCCAATTCCTCATATTGGAACATCACTGCCACCTGCTCCATAATTGACTATAGCAATAGATATGAGGCACAAGATCATGTATAAACTAGCTACAGTCAACCCTCAAGACCATTTACCAAGGCTCAGTTGGAGAATGAACATCATATAGTACAGATATTTTTCGATTCATTACCATAATTAGGGCCAGAATGTCCATTACTAAGCAAGGTGATTGTTAAGTGACTCTTTCCTGATTTTAAGACCTTTGTGCCACAGTTGTAAAGCAAAACACTGCAGTCACATGTCTGTTAAGTTAATCCACCCTCCCTCCATTGACTTTGCTCCATTGACTTTGCTTCATTAACCTTCTGAAGCTAGTTCAGAAGGTTAAAAATTGTGATTGCATGACTCAGGATGCTTTCACTGCCTAAATACATGGCAATTCCTAAGTGCCCAAATATTTATCACATGACCATGGAGATGTTGCACTCTTCATAAGTGTGAGGACTGGATGAAAGTCATTTTTTCAGTGCCGTTGTAACTTTGAACAATTGTTAAACAAACAACAGATCCTGAAAAGCCAGCTAAGAGGGGAGAACATGACCCATGCCATCAACACATGTATCCTATCAGTCATCAGACACCCTGCTGGTATAGTGAGTGGCCAAAAGAGGACATGGAAGCTACTGATGTGAAGTCCTGAAAGGACATGAAGTCCAACACCCAGAGATTGCACACCACTTGGAAAGAGAGCAGATGGCATCAAATGAGTGTAAAATACCATCAAATGAGTGTAAAATGTCATGAAGGAAACCCTGAACGTCTAAGGTTTCAGTAAGACGGCACTCAAAGACAAACTGCTAAGAGAATATCTGAAGCAGCAGCAAACATGGGAGGAAGATCAAACAGATAAAGTATCATGCCAAGACAAGACCTTGTATAGAATATACTATCAACAGATAGCTGAGATGACTGACATTCAGAAATTCTATCAGGGGGGACTTCCGGTTTGCAGGGCTTCAGCAGCAGCAGGAATCCGCGATCGTGCACGGTTTCTGCTTGCGCTCGCCGCTGGAGTGCCCCAAGCCAGCTGGCTTCAGGGCTAAAGCCACCCCATAGAGGTGGCTGAAGATAGGGGAGACCTGGCAGGGTTCGAGAGGAGCCGCATCTCCTCTCCCCAGCTGGCTTAACTCCCTTTTCCAAAGGTGGTAAGAGCGGCGGTCAGAAATGGCTGCCACAAAGAAGCACTCATCTGGAAAAGAATGTGCAGGAGGAAGCTAAGAGGAGAAAGTTTTGGCTGACCGGGATAAGAAGCAACATTCAAGATTTCCTGGAATTTAAACTTTAAAAAAAAAGAAACATCGCTCCCCAAAAAGATCTAGAGGCAGCGAATGAAAGTGAAAAGGGAAAGATTGTTTTTTTCTCACTCTCCTTCCTTACGGTGACAGCAGATGAATGAGAAATCGGAAAAACCCCGCTTTGGCATCAGCAGGTAATTAAACTGGAAAATTAAAGTCAAGGGGACAATAAAGATTTTTGATCACTGAAAAAACTTTTTTTTCTTTGCTATAAGTGGGAAGGGAGAGGAAAAGAATAAGAGTAAGATTTGGCTGGAGGAGACTGCTTGGAATCTAAAAGATTAAAACTAAATTGTAACAAGACTTTCAAAAGATAAATTTTAATTGGAACTTTGTAACTGAACTGCAATCCCAGGAAGAGAAAGTGAAAAAAGAAGAACGTGTTAAAACAAAACAGCTTGTGTGCATTTGAATTAATTAGTGACTTTGGGACTCTTGGAAACTACATTTGAAGGATTAAAAACATATGGGTGGTTGTTTAAAAAATTTCTACAATGGCATTACTAGTGGATGAACTGAAAATGGAATTCAAAAAATATAAAGAAGAGGAACAAGAAGGGAAGGGATCTTTTGGCTCCGTTTTTCATTTTTTAGAAATGGCGATTTCTACTTATGAGAAACTACAAGAACAAGAAGATTGGGACAAAGAAGAAGCAACCTTTAATGAACAAGTAACTTTATCTGGGGAAGAAAGGGGGCAGGGGGGGAAAGAGAATGGAGAATTTAAGATCCCAAAAAACAACCAGAAAAGGGAAAAATAAGGTGAAAAGTAGATATAATGTTAGAAAGCAACAGAAAAGAGGAGTACAGAAGAGGGAAATGAAGATGAAAAGACAAGGGGGTAAAAAGGGTAGAATGGAGAAGCAAGGGAGGAAGCAAGGGAAGAGAAGCTACAAAGGTTTGAAACAAGATGTAAAGAAACAGGACTTATTTAGAGATAATGGGTAAAAATATCACT
>BLBF01000002.1:37920555-37950972 GCA_015471245.1 Laticauda colubrina
GTTTGAAATAAGCTGTAAAGAAACAGGACTTATTTAGAGATAATGGGATTCTGTAAAAGTACATAAGACTATTGTATTTGTATGAGAAATAAGTTTAGAAAATTTGGAACAACATATAATTATAAAATGGGATAAAATATTCAATGTAATTTAGTGTAAATCTCTCCTTTTTTGAACAAAATAAATGAAATGAAATATGAGAGAATTGATTTAAGAAGGAATGAAACATTTTAATTACACAATGTCTTAAAATATAAGTGAAATGGGGGGGAAGTAACCATGCAAAATGTATAAGTG
Source organism: Laticauda colubrina (assembly GCA_015471245.1). Classification (NCBI taxonomy): domain Eukaryota; kingdom Metazoa; phylum Chordata; class Lepidosauria; order Squamata; family Elapidae; genus Laticauda; species Laticauda colubrina. The sequence continues at coordinate 37,920,853 of BLBF01000002.1, forward strand.
TTCCCATAGAAGCATGATACTTATTTGAAAAGAAATGTATTAAAATGTTTAAGATTTAAATGAATATTAATTTTAACAATAGTTTAATTGGTATGGATTGTTGTTGTAATTATATTATATATTTACAATTTTTTCTTTTTTTAAAATATAGTGTGTAGCTTCAGAATGTACCAAACAGAATCCGAATGAAAGTTATGTATTATTTTAAGTGTTAAATTTAGAGGAAAGATATAAAGGCGCCATCCCCCATCAATTATTACAGGAGAAATGTTGTGTTAATGAGAAAAGATAATAGACAGCTGAAACAGGACAAAGGATATAACTATAATGATTTAAATTGAGATGAAATAAATAAAATAGAATTAAGAGAGTGAAAAGAGGGGAGAAGCTATATAGAAAATGTAGTATGGTAATAAGATATGGAATAGTATATAAAAGTGAGCATGAACTTGAATTTATGTCTGTACAAAGAGATGTAACCCGGGATCAAGCTGCTTTCAAAAAAGATGCTTTATGTTTTTATGTTATGTGTTTTGTTTGCATATGTTTGTTTTTTAAAAATCAATAAAATTTTGGGAAAAAAAAAAGAAATTCTATCAGGGGCTGGAAAGGGTTGACTAAAAGACAGTATTCAGCCCCGATCACAGCAGCACAGTATCAGACATCAAGCAGAGATCTATAGAAGCAGAGGACTACCACATTAGACAGATCTGAAGTGCAGGCTAGGCAGAGGGGCTTCAGAGATAATCTAATAGTAGCAACATACTGGAAGGAACACCATATACTGAGCAGCACAACCAAGTAATTGGCATTGTGTACAGGAACTGCAAGTCCAGATGGGAGATGCTACAGAACAAAATAACTGGAGTAAGATCCTGTGGGATTTTCAGATCCAGATGGATAGGCAAATATGACCAATCAATCATTTACATCATGGTAATAAATAAAGGTCAGAAGACAGCAGTGTTGATAGATGTAGTGGTGCCAAGTGACATCTATATCAAGAAAAAGGACTATGAGAAGCAGAAGTATCAGGATCTGAAGGAGGAATTAGAGATGATGTGGAAACTAAAAGCCAAAGGCAAAGTGGTGGTAGAATCATACAGGTCTGGATTCCTAAACTTGGAGAATGGCTTCAACAGATCTTAGGATATAATATCAGAGTTCCGGGTCCATAAGAATGCAATGCTAGCAATATCTAAGATACTGCCCTGAATCTCAAATTCCCAAGTAGAAGACCTGAGACTAAAGAAGATACATAGACTGAAAAGGAAAATTTATACATACACTTATACACATTATATGAACATATTATATATTTTACGCACATACATACACACACACACAAATATATTCACATATTAACAGATATCACAAACAAATATTTAAGATCTAAATAAAGGGCAGTAATACATTTTTGCAACACAATGCAAAAAGGCATTCTAACTGATATTCTGCTGGGTTCTTTTAACCAGGTACCTAATCAAACAAACAAATTTCAGTAAAGTAAATAAATAATTTATAGAAATATTTATACAAGTAAATATTTATATAAATAAATAGAACAGTTGCATAATACAGTCATTAAAATATTCTATAATATATATGCCTTAGGATCTGGAATGCTATTTTTAAAGTATAGCTGTCGGCAATTCTAGAAGAACACAGCTGCACAGATAGATGGTTCAACCTCTATATGTTGCCCCTGCAAATGCAATAGAGTAGTTCATAAATATGAAGAGTGAACATACCATTATTCAATGTCTTGGAAGAAAATGAAAGCCTTTATTTTCCTTGCATTCATCCATTTTGCAGTATGATTTAATTTAATTTTAATATAAGTGTTTTTTCCTTTAGTAAAGGCTTCAGCATACTGAAACAATGAAACCTAAGCTGAGATTTACTAAAATGCTTATAATTAATTCTATCTCAATTAAAAATATCAAAAGTTTTTATGAAATGTAAACATAAGATATTCCTAGGTAATAATTTCATGTTTAAAAATATCTAGATATTCTAACAGAATTGATTAAACAGCATACAACTCCTATATTAATAAGTCTGTAGAACAAGTGTAAACAGAAACCAGAATAAAAATTAAACTGTATTTATTTTAAAATATATCATGTACACAATAGGACACCTTGAAGTCAAAAGGTCATTATTTTCATGAAAATTACATATTCAATGCAAAAATTGATAGCATTTATTGATGGACAGTGTCATAAAGCCATCACTGTGTTTATAGACATTTAATTGAAGACAGCATAAAACGATAAACTAAGAAACATGCATGGTTGACTCCTCCAATTCAAACCATAAATCATACTGATGTTCAGACAAGTCTCCCAGACACAAATTCTGATGATAGATGAACCATTTAACTTTGATTTTTGAAAGCAATGAGCTTGCTTGCAATACCTCACACGAACTAATACCACATATGGTCATATAAGAACTCATCAGAAATCCATTTTTCTCTTGTGTGGATGCTAAAATTATCTTCTAAATGATCATTATTAAAAGTATGCAGTGTGTAACATCATTCTAATGTGCATAGCTGGATACATAGTTGTCCTGCTTCAGTAAGCAATGATTTTATCATTATTTCTAATCTTTCAAAAGGAACTCTTTAAAATAAATAAAAAATGAGGTAATCTGGAAAATTAATTTATGAAGAGAAATAAAAGAGGCTTGGGGGAGGTCAAATAAATGAAAGGGAACTCTGCTTTTCAAAACCTTGTGTTACCAAAATGCTACACAATCAGTTCTTTTTTAATTGATCACATGTGTTGCTTTTTCCACACATATTGCCTATAGAATCGATCACCAATGGGAAATTCACCAGTGATAACCTATGACTCAACATTTTAGATACAAAATGTGAAAAGGATTCTCTACATTATTTGAAAATTTCCTGTTATTAAATACATATTATTATAGTTCTCACTTAGCAGCAACGTAGTATAGAAGCTGTATGTACAGTCTGCTTTTTAATGTTCTTTTGGATAAAGTTGAGTTTTATGGTTATCATCTTCAGACATATTCAGTGTTCATAAAAGAAATGATTTATGCCACTGCCTTAAAAATGTAACAAGGTTGAGGGAAGTAGAAGAGGAAGATACCGGATAAGATAAATGAGGAGATGGAATATTATTGGAATGTTCCAGGAAGTGCAACAGGCTTGGTGGAGATTATTTGTTTATACAGTCACCAGAAGTCAAGCACAATTTGATAGTTGGATAAAACAATATTTTGCTCACAGATGAATCTAAATATTCCCACATCTTGATTCTCTATACAATCTTATTTTTAGTATACACTTATTAATCCAAATCTATCCCTTCAGGGAAGCTTGCAATTCTCCATATAAACAATACACACTCAAAACAGCAAAAAGCTATAAATGCAACCCTTAAGATATTAAACTACATTAAACTTTTACATTCATAGCTTGCTTTGAAAATTAACTATCAAGACTTCAAATCATTCTGAGGGGAGTAGATTTTGGCTTTTAGCCTGGGTGTAAAGCCTGAGTATGCTGAATATTTTAAAATAGCATTTTGCTTTATTATTTTATGAATTTGGGCCCAAAAAGATTTGTGAATACATATACATACATACATACATACATACATACATACATACATACATACTACACACACACACACACACACACACACACACACACACACACACCATGAATGTATATAATGGAATACATCTGCACAATTATGAGATACTTCTGAAGTTAAACATAAACTTCCAGCTTTAAAGGTCCCTGTTGAATAACAGAATTCTTCATATTTATTTTATTTTTTTAAAAATTTGTTACAATTGCCCTATTTATACATATGTATCTTTTTGCCTTTCTAATATTTTCATTTCCAATTGTTGTTGTTTTTTCCTACTGGGGTTGGGAGGGGAAAAAAGACATATTTCTCCCTTGTATATTTTAGATTCCAGGTGGTGGCTCTCTCCAGCTAGCCAGAGTAGCAAATGCCTGCAAAGAATTTTGAGCTTTAGCATTATAATTCATGAGGAAGTAGCTGTTTTTTTCCCCCAGGGACTTGTTTAGCTGTGGAGCGTAATGTCAGACTTTGGGTCTTGTTAGTAAGCAGAATACATCCTAGCAGCAAGGCAGATAGTATTCAAGATTCATTAATATGAATCTTTGATTTGTTAGGCTTGCTAACAAAGCCTCCTATTTCACCTCATTTTCCCATTCTTCTTCTTAAAAAGTGCATACACTATTTAATGCATACTTTTCCCTAAGGGGGAAAAGACTAGATTTAAGAGAAATGGATTTGAATAAATCTCAAACTTTCTCAGTATCTTTAAGGGTCACTCCCAATTACTCAAATAAATATGAATTTATTCTCTACATTGTGCACGTAATAAACTATATGGACTTGATTAAATTTTTAAAAAGATGTTTGTAAACAGCTATTCTGCCACTGTTCTGATGCTTCTCTCATCTCCTTCTTACCAAATCAAATTTTAGAATTTCCAGCTCGGTATTGGACCCTTTAAACTTCCTTTTTGGTATCATTCGGCTATAATAAATGAAAGTACAGTGATATTTAGATGGATGAGTTGTATAGCAGGAAGAGAAAATTACCAAACAAGGACCTAAAGCGATCTCCTGTCTTCTCATGCTTGATTTCATTCCTTAATTAGAGCCATTAATCAATAGGTATGAGATATGAGGCTTTAGAAGGGCTTGGTGACACGACACCTTGCCACCTGTCAAAATTACAGCTTTCTGTTCATGCACCATCCTTCAAACAGTTATTTTCTGCAAGCCTGGCTGCATCTCAAAATCCATTATTTACTGTATAGTTCTATTTCACTGCAATGTCAAAAGATAACTCTCTGATGATAAGAAATGGTTTACATAGAATGGTTAAAACTCACAAACATAGACTCGGTGATCTTGCAGTCATTAAAGCTTTAAATGTTACACTCTTTGAGAATGATAGACTATGCCTGTGAAAAAAATATTCTTGATATATTCCATTTCCTGTAACAGGTTCTGTTAACGATTCATGTAAAATAAATTTTCCCTGAAAAGAAATACTGCAATCATGAAAATGTTTGGGTTTTTTTAAAGTAATAATGTAGATTTGATGTTGTCTTTATTGCATGCATTTTTGTATTCTTTCTACACATTTAACCTTTGAAAATAATTATTGGATGCATGCATAAATGGTACTAAGGAAGTAACATAGCAGTCATAACAGTCTGGCATGAAACAAGAAGGAAATTTCAGTTATCCAAGATATGCAGAAATTAAAAATAATTCTAAAATATACACCGCAAAGCCAAAGAGGTAATTTACAGATGCATGCAAGCTCAGGGAGAGTGGAGCATGTTTGATAGCCACAGAACATTGAGGGTCAGTTGGAAAAGAAAAGTGAAAAGGGCTTGGAGTTGTGGAATGGCTGTTGGATAAGGCTGCAGTTCACTGGTTTCAACTCTTGAAAGAATATTTATCCCAGAAGGGTATCTGTATGTTGCAGCAGCAAACTGCTGACCACATTTACTGAATATGCATTATGCTTTGGAAGAGAAACATCATCAAGTCTGATATTTTATGACAAGAGAAGCTTCCTGCAGAATGCCTTTGCCACTGTCAGGAATCACAATTTTGAATGATTTTAAACAGGCAAATGCTGAAAAAATATTTTGTCTTATCAAGTATCTCTGACTTTTCTCTTCATCATTTTAGTTTTTGGTACAGACAAAATGCTATATGGAAGCATTTATGATTACTAGATTTGTTCTACTTTCTGTGTTTAAAATGCCACCAGCACTGTAGTTGGGTTCAATATATTAATCTGTGTAGAAGCAACTTTAAAAGAAGCAACTTTAAAAGAAAAAGAGTTTCCTCTATAACTTAAATTAGGAATGACAATTTAAACTCTGGTGTTCCTTTTATGATAATTAGAGTACCCCTGCCTAAATTTACTGACAAGTAAAAACTATTAAAATAAGCATTTGAAAAAATATTTATTTTAAAGCTTCCAAATTCTCCCTAAAATTTTGGTTACCATGAAGTGTGCTATGACTATATCCACTGCAGCCCTGAATTCCTTCTGAACATGTTAAGTATGGCTTATAATCACAAAAAAGGATCAAGGTCAAATTTCTAAATAATTAATTAACGGGCCAAATAATAAAAGGTTATATCAAAAAATAGTAGGAAAATATAGCGTAAATGGACCTTTTCAGGAAACCCCAACTCCACAGCAGTTCTCCCCTGTCCAGAGTCTTACAAATGCACTGGAAACATAATCCCAGCATACTTAGTCCCAGTTTATAGAACTTCTACTGTGAAATATCACTATAAAAATCCAAGGATGTCTGTCAAATTATTTTGTACCATCATGTTTCTAGAATGATGGAGCTGGAAAGGAAGGATTTGTCAAGAACTCCTCCCAATTTGACAACTTTGGGTCACAATTGATACTCAGCCATTCTTTAATAAGATGTTTCCCAGCTTAGCCCTACAATGCAGCTGTTTAAGAAGCCATTCAGGTGGAAGGAAAGAATGTGACAGGAAAATGTTAAGGATTAAATATCTCCATTATATTTTTTACTAATCTTCAATGTTCCCACTTCCTAATTATCCTCTAAAACTCAATTTAATGGAGTATTCCTTGTGTATTCGCTAATAATATAGTTGTATTTCTCTTTTCTCTTTAAGAGACCTGATCCTGTTTAAGAAATTAGCAACCTAAATTCACAGAATCATATCAGAAGGTACCTTGTTAATTGCCTTGTACAATCTCCTTCCAGTTAAAGCTTTCCATCTCAGTTTTTATAGAAAAATTATAAAATTATAGTTAACAATTATGACAATTATGTACAAAGTTTCCTATTCTATTATACAGTCCCAATCCTGGCACCACCAGCTATTTTGACAATCGCACTTAGCAATAGCATTTAGACTTATATATCACTTCATAGTGCTTTACAGCACTCTCTAGGTGGTTTAAAATGTCAGCATGTTGCCTCCAACAATCTGCGTCCTCATTTTATCGATCTCATAAAGATGGAAGGTTGAATCACCCTTGAGCTGGTCAGGATTGAATTCCTGGCAGTGGGCAGAGTTAGCCTACAATATTGCATTGTCATCACTTCACCACCTACAACCTTCAGAATGTTTTTAAACCCCCCCCAAAAAAAGATCATACCCAAGGGGCCAAATCTTTTGCTATCTACTGAAGGCCAACTCCTTCTTTCATCTCAGTAGTTCTTAGATGTTTCACAGTTTCTTGCCATTTATTCATTTTGTGATTAAATATATACTCAGAGCATACATTAAAGCACATTTTGATACACACGGCAATTTGTCATTGTTGAAAAATGGAAATCTGAATAATTTATAAAACAGTTACTATTCATATCCAATTACAGTGACACCTCACTAGTTTCATCCCCTTTCAAATATGTAAGAGAAAAATGATCATTTATACAACAGGTACTATTTCCATTAATGCAAACAAAATGAAAATAAAGGAGAAATATCATTTTCATAAATATTTCACACGATATTCTGAGCAAAGTCTTGAAATTAAAAGGCTTGTTTCTTCACCAACAATGATAACTTTTCTGTCCCAAACTCTAACAAAATTATAGTTAATTTTATTGCACATAAACTATAACTTGGCCAATTACAAGTAGGAATACTTAGTTTATATTCAGAGTTTTAATCGTTTGAAATAAGGCTACAACTGTAATATTTATCTCAGAGTATTTCCCACTACAATTCTGAGCAATCCCGCATGAGGGAAAGCAGGGAGAACATGAAGAAGCATCATAAGTCAATAGCACAAACTCCACCCCTAACATATGTATATGCACTGATGTCATGCCAATATGAACAGGTGGGGCTGGAAGCATGACATTATAATGTACCTTAGATCATTTCATCATCTAAATTAAGAAATTATATATATGACTCAAATGTACATCTACTTATATGTAAATAAATGCACACATTAGAGTTTCACATAATTATAGGTATAAAAGTGCATAAAAATTTGAAAAAGGAATGCAAGTTCTACAAGAGTAGTCACATAAATACCAATTTAGCCCTGAAAAGGAGGAATAGATAAGAAAGTAAATTAGGGTTGCTCCAGCCAAAGTTTTCTTGATTATAAGAGGTTCTCTTTGTTTTAAGAGACAGAAAAATTACATCAGGTATTTAAGATTTGTTATTAAACTGTAATAATAGAGTTCCAGAATGGCTTTGGAAGACAGGAGGAAGACCCCTTATTAAGGCTCAACTAGCACTGTGTGGCTGGGTGAACTCTCATCATTTGCCTCAGCTTCTGCCCAACTAGCAGTTTAAAAACATGTTCAGTGTTATGATAGCCATGATTTAGATGCTTAGTCCAGCCACTTAGTTCACCCTTCATTTTGCCACTTATGAAAAGGGAGACTTTGTTCAAATGAAGAAGTAAGTTCATCACATTCTGCTGCAGCTAAACTTCTCATTCTATAAAAAAAAAAAAAGGACCGCTGTACCAACGTGGAAGGTTGAAAATAAGAATATATGTGGAGAGTACTATATGTGAATGCATGCATGAGTTGGCAGTGGCAGCTCCCTAAGGCTTAATCTGGCACTGAGTGCTCAACCCAGATTTAACATGTCTAATTTGGCACTTACTCTTTCATGAAAAATAGTAGAGGAGACAATCTCTGACATTGTCAGATATGTTAGGAAATGTCACTTGGCTGTCAGCATAGACATTTCTCTGGACTAGTCACAATAAATTAGCAAAACCTTTAAGGCTATAATGCTATCCATGCTTACCCAAAAATAAATGCCAAGCTCAATGCGGCTTCCTTCAGAATAAATGCATTTATTGAATTTATATTCTACTTTTCCTACAAGACTCAAACTTGCCCTGATTTTATTTCAGTAAAATATACTGGGTTAAATTTATAGAGGGATAAAGCCATAATCTGGAGCATCCTAACACTGATATAACAGAAAATCAATACTAGCCACTACAGAGAATTGGACTGTGAAAGCTACTTATTTGGAAGAAACATTCAGAAATGTAAGTTTGCTAAGTTTATTTGAAATGAGAGGATTACCAGTGTTTGCCCACAAGGTTTTCATTTAGTTTCAGAGTATCTGTATTCTATTACTTGCTGCTTTGTAAAATAATAGCTGTTGCCACTATTGCATGTTGTCTTTAGCCATACTTGAAGAATTAAGGGGCTCATGCCCCAACGGTAAGGGAAAGCAAGTGGTGAAGGAAGGGAAGGCAATGAGATAAGGGGAAAAAGAGGCACACAATTTATTTGTTGCATATACAGATTGTTCAAAGAGTAGGGTCTCTTGCTAGAGCAAGGGGTTTGGCTAGAAGACTTCCAAGGTCCCTTCTAATCCTCTTATTCTATGATCTATGTTTATTTTGTTGTGTTTTCTGTAATCACTTTTAATCTGACTGGTGACCTTGCAAAATAAACCACAGTGTTGCCAACATGATATTCTTACATCAAATAGGCAGATTTAACTTGCTGTTACAATCATCTGGGTAATGTGATTTTTTTGTGATCTAACTGTAGAATTAAACAGAATTTGCTGTCTAAGAAATAAGAAAAAACTATAACTAAATAAATATTTGTCATTGGTATTAAAATTGAATAAATTCCATAACTTTAGAACATATTGTAAAATATTTTATATTGCAGTTGGTATAATGTAATTCAGAGAAGTATACCAATAAAGTATACCAAAATACCTTTAATATGACAGCTTTAATATGAATGAAAAATTAAAAATATATGATATCTAATGAAGATCTAACTGATTAAGTATTTCCCATGTATTTGCAAGGCAACAGCAAAATGCTTTAAGTATCTATATGCAGAAGAAATATAAAATTATATTCTGTAATACTATTATATCACCTTTAAGATCTCTTAGAAAATATTATATATATTATTGAATCAAACTATTAAAAGTAAAACTATAGTATTATGCTGCAATAAAAATTCCATACATAGTAAGAAAATATAAGTTTTCCTTTTGCAATTTCTTTCTCCATACCAGATTTGGTCTACAGAGAAGGAAAGTGTTCTATTTTATTTCCAACATGCTGTTGGATTGGAAAGAATAACAAGTTAAGCTTTCGAGCTGACACACTTTTATTAAGTAAACAGGTTCTAAAAAGTCTGCAAATCTGAGGGAACATACTTTAAAACTGATAAAGGATTTTGTAAACTTTAAAAAAAATTAAAGTTAGCCATCCTAAGAGATTAACAAATGCCAAGCTAGAAAAGCAGCTTCCTTTATCCTTCAGTTTATAAATTTAATTCTAATCAAACACTCCCAATTTTTATTCTAAGGACATTTACTGTCCACTTTCTCCATGTATGTCCTAACATATTTTACAAGTCTGAAGACAGATCTTAAATCAAAATGTGTAGGGATGACTGCACTAATGGAACATGGACCATTTACTGTCATCTTTCTGCCAGAAAAATGTTAATTTCCAATTGTAAAGTAATTGTATTGTTTTTCTTGAATTGTAAAGTTTCTCTTGAATTGAGTTAAATTCTTGCTAATTACAAGATTACTTCTGGATTCTTTGGAAGACATTATTTACTATTGTTGTTTTCTAGTGAGGTTTTTTTTTCCACTCTATTGATCAAAACTATGGAGCTGGTACTTTTCCATAAGTCCTATCATGTTGAATAAATTGGTAAATAATTTTATAAATATATATATGCTATTTATACTACAAAGATTATAAAAATGTATGTTAAAATCTCTACTTTGCTTTAAACAGAATATTTGTAGAGAATTCTTCATGCACATATTAATGAATTTGAGAAATTATAATAATAATATAGAGTTAGGTCATAATCCTATTGTCTGAATCTGACCAATAAATCAAGAAATAGATTGTTTAATTAATCCTATTGTACTCAAATCTGCTAGATAGCTTACTTTCCCATGCAGAGATTCTTGTAATTCTAACCTGATGGGACAAGGGATAGACAGAATCACTAAACATTCAGACATACTCAGACAGTATTATTGTTTTGATAAATAAGATTGTAGCACTTACTACATTTGCCCCGCATAGGCTATAAAGTATGACAGAAATTGCCAAAATTTCCTATGCTAACATCTTTATGTTCTCCATGCTGGCTACCATCATATTAAGTGAGCAAAGGTATACGGATGGCTTTAATCAAAATGACATGCCCTTACAACATATACACAAATGCGAAGATGCTTGAGCCCATAGCATTACACTGCTTTTGCTGCTCACAGGGGCTTCTGAAGGTTGGTCATGGTATTGCAAATCTACTAATACTAATACTTATACTTATGAGGCAAAAAGCAATTGACCTTTCTGCTTTTTATAATGAACAATGTCTTGGTCTTGACAATTCAGGAACATTATAGATCTTGGATGTATTATAGCAATAAGAAAATGAGGACTCCAGAAAATTGACAAAATCCTTATTTGAGGAAGGTTGAGATGGTTACATAACCATCGCTGGAGTCTTAGATTCTTGCACAGAGATGAGGCAAAAGAAAAGTTGTGAGGATTGTTCCTCAGAATTTGACTTTTAAGTCCATAAGAAACTGAAACCGATGAGTTCTGGGTAGTTTTAAATAAAATTATTCCATCCTAATATTTTAATACAGTAAATTATGACATTATGTATAACAGTTCTGAAAATGTTCTAGTCCACAAGGGAAAAAATTCTACAAAATAGAGAAGCAATGACATTAACATGTCTCATAAAATAGACTGCATAAAGAACATTTATTTTCATTGAAAACATGTGCTAATTTTTTATAGTGAGACATCCATTAAACATTGATACAGTCAACCTCTGACTGAACCTTCAACACTGTCACATATCAGGGCTGCTGAAGATTTATTATGCAGTATGAAATTGGGCATATACAGTAAACCTGATAGTAAATGATCTTTGCAGACAGAGAAAAATGACTTTTGTTGCAGAATGGAAATATTTTTCAATATATCAAACATATTCAACAATCAAGAAACAGGATGTTAAAATTTAAACAAAGCATATTTGAAACTATTGTTGGTTAGAAAAATATTTGAATTTTCCTATGGTGCAGAAATTATATAGCACTGTTTTCAATCATAATGATAGCAAAATAATTTAATAATGAAATTATTAAAAAACAATAATTTTGCAAAAACAATATTATTGCAACAATGCAAAATCTTATTTTTTAATCGTGATAGTAAAATATGGTAAATCAGTTGAACAATTTAAAAGTTGCCAGATCAATTAAAAATATTATACATGATGTATCAAATCCATTTTGTATACATTTATAAATTCATCAAAACATCCTGTATATCATAAAATACTGTGAATCTTTGCAAGGTGTAATGTAGTATCTTTGCATCTGTGGCTGTTAATACAAATATAGCATTCTTGAAGTCTATGGCAGACGTAAATATAGGTAGAAGAGTTTTATCTGACAACCATGTCTGAATAAGATTAAAATTGTACCCTTATCCGCACACTTAATGCATATGTTTATAACAGGTAAAACTAAAGAGTGCAAAGGTTCAATTGAATTTACCATTAAACTTGTGGAAAATTAACAAAGCTTATTAAATTAACAAAGTAGCGCAGGTAATCATTGCTTCTATATAGACTAGAATAAAATAAAAAAAAATTAGTTTGTTTCCAAATTCAGTTGTTTTATACTGGAAAATAAATCAAGCAATTATTTTTAATACATAAACATATACAAAAACCGATCATAAGGTGTAAGAATCTACATGGGTGAATATATACTATATGATTATATCTGTACTTCTGGTTATCTTCATTTCTTAAAAAGAAGTAATTCAATAATGTTTTTGTTTTTTAAATAGACATTTTAATGCTTTAATTTCATTAAAATTAATAAGACAATTAATTAAAGAAAAAGCAGAGATATTCAAATTGTATCTTTCTCACTTGATCTTACATCTCAAAGTAATGCAGAGACTGCAAATAATTACACTTCATATTTCAGAAAGGAAATAAGTGATTACTTTAGAAAAGTGTATTTTCTGAGAAACATTAAAAATGAAGAAATGACTTGGGGATGAAGATTTAAATAAAGAATTGCAAATTCACAGATTAATATATAGAGTACATAAATCTGAAATCAGTTGATTGGTACATTCTTATTAACATTTAATTCTATTAAGTCTACTCCTTATTAGGTAGCGTTTAATTTCAAGGAAGTCTGCATATTAAGTTTAGAACTGGGAATAAGCTTATTCAACCCACTGGGATTTTATTTGATTAAGAAATGTGCAAGATTGCCAGGCAAAACTCTCTTTGTAAATGTTGGAAATAGGTGCAAATAATTATTGCAGCTGATTATTTTAATTAAATAAGGTTATATTAATTAGGGAAGCTTATTTTTGGCCCAATTACAGCAAAGGTATAGTTTCTGTGTAGGTCGCTGGTAGTTCAATAGACATCAATATCTCCTAAAATGTGATGAGTTCTGCAGACTGATTGAAAGGTTAATGTCTTTTTCCTGTATTATATCATTCTTTTTTTTTCTCTCTCATGTATGACTTCAGTGTTGATTTAAATACTCAGCTGGAAGACCTTCTGCTGATTGTTCTGCAGACTAGGCAGTCTTCAGTGGACAATCAAAAAGTGCCTACTGAAGAAGAATCCCACTGGCACAAAGCCTTTGTGACTCTTAAATTTCATTTCATAGAACGTGAAAAGAAATGCCCCGAAGCTTTAATGCAACTCAGTCACAAAGTGGAAGTGACAAAAGACTGTGGCATAGAAAAAATAAAAAGCAACATCCATGATATTTCAGAAATGATACTGTACTTTTAATTTAAATTTTATTTCCCTTTATGGGTAAAAGCCCTTGCTTTTATTTGTGTTTCTCTGTCTCTGCCTATCTGTCTCTCTCTCTCTCTTCCCATACACACTTTCACACATATACATACATATATCTACACACACACACACACACACACGCGCATACACTTAAATATATGTTTTCCTTCCTTGTGTTAAATATAACACTATTCTCATTTCTGCAGATATGTGGAAGGTACAAAATGTGTATTTGGTACAAAAAAGACAAAAAACAAAATGCTTCGGAAACTAGAGAAAGGGAAATAAATCTGCCTGATAGTTACTCAAATTCTCACTTTAAAATGCTTTGGCTAAAAGAAGAAGAAGAAACACATAGCTAATATTCCACCTTGCACACATCAGAAAAAAAAATAGTCAGTTGGACCATCTACTCCAACTTCAAAGTTAGTGCTTTAGGAAACAAAATATTGCTTAAACATAGTCACTCTGATGGAGCAATGTCAGTACAACCTGGGAATAAGTGATTTTGAAGATGTTGGCTCTCTTCATTTTTGGTCCTTTCCCAACAATCTATAAATCCATTATTTCTCAAAGAACCTGCTTTGAAAAGGTCCCTCCCTCTTTGACTGGTACAGTGAAGAAGCTGCAGCTGGTTAAAGTGTTTCTTTCACATTTTCAAAGGTCCACATCTGATTTCCTGAGGCAGATAACTCCCATCTGGAAACATCAGGCTTCAACAGGAAGAAAAAGGATTGAATGGTACCAAAATTAACCTTGGTAGTGACTGAAGCCTTAAAACATGGAATGGAATGTGGAACATAAACATTTTATAGGTGATATTTTATGGTCAAAACTTGGTTTTATGCCAATGAAATAGAGCTTTGTCTGCCTGAATATTTAATAAGAATAAAAACAAGTATTGGAGTGACATAAGCTTCTTAAGAGTTTCATGCTGAAAGAGTGGAGATTTTTAAGTCTGACTATAAACATGAATAATCTATGACACTGAAAATGTGATGCCAGAAAATATGACAGATACATTAAAATAATTTGATACTGATATACCTACTTTTTAAAAACAAAACCAAATGCAGAGTGAGCTAAGCAGGCCCAAACAAATCTGATAATCTCTGTTCTGCTTTGCCACATGCCAGTGTAATGGCTACAGATACCTGATTTGCAGCTGTATTTTTTTTTTAAAAAACTTTTATTTGTACCAAAGAAAGGGAAAAGTAATTTATTTTGTATTTTTCTTTTCCTATTCTTTCTTTTTTGCCTTTCATTTTTTTTCTGAGATTTTCTTCTTTCCTGTCTTTTTTATCATTTAACTTTGTGTTTTTTTTAATGAATTGATAATATTAGTCTCTGTCTCTCTGTCTCTGTCTCTGTCTCTGTCTCTGTCTCTCTCTCTCCCTCTCTCTGTGTGTGTGTGTGTGTGTGTATCTAAAGTTACTTGACTTGAAGCAAATAAATATTATATGCTATTGCTAGACCTGGTCAATGTTGCTAGAGTAAATGATGGCAAATGATGACAAAATGATGGTCATCACATGACATATTGGAATTTTTTTCCCCTTCATTAAACTGGGCTTAGGTGCAGCCAGCACGTGATGCATTCGGCCCGCGGGCTAGGATTTCACAGCCCTGGCATAACCAAATATCAGTAGAATTTATTCCAATGACAATAATAATGACAGCTTGGAGAAGCAGTTTTCATCCTTAGCATTTTGGTGGATGGATAGTTGCAGAAAAATAACTGAATATACTCAAGGCTTTAGACACTTCACTGTTTTAAGTGTATATATTTACAAAGAGAGACAGAGACAGAGACAGAGAGATACAGAACTTGCATTGACTCCAACGTGTCTAATTCAGAAATAGTTCTGCAAACATCAGCAAAATGAAAATTTCCTACACATCTCTATTATTGTTTAACAGAGCAAGCCCTATAACACATTAACATGTAATTTAAAGTGGAGATGCTGAAATCTTGCATTGTGCGACTAACCTCTGAAAAACTAATGGGATATTGTGTTGTAGTTGTTAAGCCATTTGCAAAGTTTGACTCTATTCTAGAGTCAGAACAAGTACTTGCTTGTGGAAGATATTTTATCTTGTCTACCAGGATTTTACATTTTTTAAAGCACATAAGAGGTAATCCAAAAGCTATTACATCTATCTTCTAGTCCAACAGTGGAAAACCAGCATCCTGTATCAGAGAGTGAACAAATAGGAAATTAATCCAGGTAACAAAATACTTCAGTAGCTTCAGCTACTAAGTGGCATTGGTATAATTACCTGAGAATGCCTTTTCTATCTATGCTGCTAGAGGGCCCAGGATGGGTTAGACTCCTCCTGATGATGTCATTAAGCTGAGTTTCTTCTTGTATATAAAAGGCCAGCCCCTGTGAGTGTCCCCAGCTTTGGCAAAGATACCTGACAGACTGTATGAGTGTCTCTGAAAACGAAACAGGATCTAGAACGTTAATATTGCTTACCAGAATTCAGATGAAACAAGAGAGGGGCTAGGCTCTCTAGCAGCATAGATAGAAAGGACGTTCTCAGGTAATCATACCAACACCCATTCTCCTCCATGCTTCTGCGAGAGCCCAGGATGGGACATACCAAAACCTGCATGTCCACAGGAGGGTCCTCATCCAGTGATCACCCTGATTGTGGAACCACTCGCAAAAGTATCTGTCTGCCAGAGGCTGCACTCACTGAGGCAAAGGAATCCAGATGGTAATGTCTGATGAAGGGTGACGGGGATGCCCATGTGGTCTCTCTGCAAATCTCTTCCAGGGATGCCTGGTTGGCCCAGGCAGCTGAAGTCGCAGAACTTCTGGTAGAGTGCGCAGTCAGCCCTTGAGGCACCAGAACTAGCTATAGCCTTGTAAGCTTGTGCAATGCACACCCTAACCCACCTGCTTAAGATGGGAGAAGAGTCCTTGTTCCCCAAGTGAGATGGGGAAAAGGAGACAAACATAGCTTCAGAAGAGGAGATCACCATCCTGAATGCTCTCTAAAATAGAATGCAGGGTCTGCATTTGAAACGCCTGTATGGGATAAACTCATTCAATAATTTGAGGTCAAAGATGGCTCGCCAACCCCCCCAAGATCTTAGGGACCAAAGTCAGGAATAAAATCCCCATCCACATTAATGTTCTGGGACAGGTTGAATGGCCCTTATGTCAACTAGGTGTTGAATGGCCGATTCCATAAGGACCCTTTTTGAACTGTTCCGCAAAATGGGACAGAACACAAAATCCTCTGGGGGTAGCGAGAGAAATTCCAACTGCAGTCCTGACCATACAGTGTTGAGTACCCAGGTGTCCGTCATTGACTCCTCCCATCTGGAGGCAAAGTAAGCTAACCAATCTCCGATGGGTGGAGAGAACAAGGGATTACTTAGAGCGATGGAAGGAATGACCCCCTCCCCACGAAAGGACCATTTATCCATAGAAGGTTGTTGTCTGCCAGGTGCATCTGGGCATTGATTGGGAATATGCCCTCTGTGGCCGGGAAAAATGGGGGATAGTCTCAGGCCGCAATGTCAGTGGACGGTATGGAGCATGGTGATAGTCAGTTTTCTTTCCTGATGAGGAAAGAATCTTCCATTTCTCCCTGGTCTCGATGAGATGTGGCTCTATTGCATTGCCAAAGAGCCTTTCACCTGTACATGGAGCCAAAACCAGTTTCCACTTCTGTCGTGACTCTGCTTGCCAATTCCTAGGCTATAAGACCCTTCTCACTGCCACTGAGGAGGCCATGGCTCTAGCTGCAAACTTGGTGGAATTAAGGGTGGCATCCACCGTAAATTCTGCTGCTGCTATTATATTGTTTAGCTCCTGGTGAGGCCTGAAGTCAGATGCCGGGGTGCGGCCTTATGTAGGAGTGGTTTGAATAATGCTGGTTTGAAGACTGTTGCTGAGGGAGATTGATCTGGGCGAGATTCTTTCTCCTCTGAGAGGTTAGAATCCCAGATCTCCACCTCTTCCTGATCTGAATGAGGGGAGTGACTGTGCATAGAAGGGTCAGCACAGTTGTCCTCCCCATAATCCCCCCATCCACCCCTATGCTCCTGGGGTGATGAAATCCTCTATGAAGGGGCAAGGGGCCCTGGGGTTATGAAAGGAAAAGGGAGTGAGCCCTTTCTAAGGGCCAAAGGATTTGCTGGAATCCTTCAGCCAATCCCTGCCTAATGGCAAAAGAGACAGCATTCTGAATCTCCCTAGGCCTGTCGCTAATGGGAGAGTTAAGGGATCAAAGGCCTACCACAGTGGGAGTAAAGGTAGATTCCAGTCTGGCCCGGGAGCTGCCCTGGACCCATGTGGGTGGAATGGGGACATAGGCCCTAGTGCCTGTTTGAAATTAAGCCTGACATGCTTAGGTCTTGAGGATCAAGTTGTTCCTCCATCCTCTTAGGGGACCAAGATGGAGGGTTTCCAAAGGATCCTGAAATTTCATCCCTTCCCCTAAAAGGGTTTCCCTGATAACCCTGGGATTCTCCTGATTGGAAAGCCTGTTGCAGTTGCCTTCTCATTTGCTCTATTGTTTTATTAAACTGCCTCTCTAAGGCAGCGTATCTTCGTTTCTCAGCCTTAAGTTTGGCCTGGGACGTTTTCTTGGGGGCCAGAGCCTTAGCCCTAATTTTTGCAGCCACCTTTCTGTGTGCTGATTGAGGTTGCTGTCTGTGTCTTTTTCTTCTGGATGGTTGGAGGGACAGGTCCTCTGGACAAGGAAGTTCAGCTCAGGCCTTGTCCTGATCCATGGCAAGAATAGGCAAAGCACAAGAGATGCTGGAAGCTACCCTCAGAATGTGCTGCCTATTAGTGGGGCCTTGCTGATGAGGAATCCAAGAAATTTGCCCTTGTTTTAGGCCGATCTGAAGTTGGGCCACTTAAAATGGCCACTAACCTCATGCAATGGAGGATTTGCTCCCCCAAAATGGCCACCTGCATGCGCTGTGACTTCTGGTAATGGTGGTCCTCCTCAGGCCACTAAGAGCCCCAAGTGACAAATTCGGCAGTTAGAAAGAGGGAAAGGCTGTGGGGGAGATGGATGGACACTTTCCTTACTTGCCTTCCCGGATGTTAGCAATGTCGAGTCCTCGGCATGACAGGAGAGGAGAGCCCCACTCTCCTGAAAACACAGCTGCCCAGATCCCTCAAAGCTTTTGCTTTTGAAGAGTTTGAATGATAGAATTATCACAGTGCTTTCAGAGACACAGCTTACTAATTAAAAAGAAGCTGAGTTAAAGCTGGGACACTCCCAGGGCCTGGCCTTTTATATACAAAAACAGTCTCAGCTTAATGACATCATCGAGAGGACTCTAACCCATCCTGGGCTCTCACAGCAACATGGAGGAGAATTACTGATTTCATCAACAAGTATTTTAGTGAAGATGGAAGATCTAAAGACAATTTTTAATTTGGGGGTGTACTTCTGCATATGCTCTGAATTATTATGTGCTGTCTCGTATAGTTTACATCTTTACTCCCAATTCCCAGCTGTTCCTAAATGTTATGGAAAAATTTTATAGTGTGACAACTGGCAGAAGTGAAAGCTATGAACACTTCCTCATAGAGTATTCCAGTACTCCTGAAGTTGATTTACCCAAGTGAACCAGGGGTGGGATTCAAATTTTTTAACAACTGGTTCTGTGAGCGTGTCTTCGTTGGTGGGGTAGCTTGGTGGTCATGTGAGTGGGTGGACGTGGCTTGGTGGTCATGTTATTGGCTGGGTGTGGCCACCTCAATATCATTCACATCGAGGCACGCATCTCCTCGCCTGGCCTCTCATGACTGTGGGGATACTGCAACAGTCGTAAGTGTGGAAAATGGTCATAAGTCACTTTTTTCAGTGCCATTGTAACTTTGAATGGTCACTCCACACCAGCAAAGTACCAGCAAAAGAGGGGAAAAAGACTCCAGAGAAGTTCCTGAGGCAGGAAGTCTAGTCCTGCCAAGAATGTAATAAGAGTTCATGAGAAGAAGTTTCTGTAAGCAACACCAGAATGTTTCCTTCCTGCCTTCTTTAAAGGATTAGGCCAGTAATTTTTTCTAACAACCGGTTCTCCGAACTGCTTAGAATGTTAACAACTGGTTCTCGCGAATAGGTGCAAACTGGTGGAATCCCACCCCTGATGTGAACTTAATTCCATTTTTCAGTAGTTGAGCCACTTCTTGTACAGCTCTTGTGTGTCTTTAACTGCTGAAAGGGCAATATTTCCATGTGCAATACTGAAACTCACAGAGTTTAGAGCTTATATTCAGGACATTTTTTTACTTGACTCATAGTTCCCGGGCTAACCCCTTCCAAAGCTTCAGCTGCCTTAATATAAGGCCAAAATACTATACTTTTAGCAGAGAATATAAGTTTATATACATAATACTTTCAGATTTGGATCACTTTCTCTCCTAGCAGTTGCATTCTTTTTCTCTGGAAATCTCTAAAATGCACATAATATGAATTAAAAAGTAGACAGTGGGCATTCATGGAATGCCATTCTTTTCACCCATCTATAAGACAGCCAGAAGTAAGATTTGTTTGACTAATGAAGTTTTCAACATTTCGATATAAGTGGCAGGGGAGATGTTCAATTGGGAGTTGAAATAGTGCTTGTGTTATGTTTGAAAGTAATCTGACACACAGACTTAAAATAGCATAATTCCTGCTTATTGTTTGTAATAATTGGAAAATAGATTATATATGCTGCCTCTTTACACACGTGCATTATACTTGACATTATCCAGAATGTGGCTCCTTATATATCATTTTTCTTCATTTTGTTTTGGATAGAGGTAATCTAGCTAGGAGGAAACTAAAAGAACTGCCAGAAAACAAAAATACTTCATTGCTATTGTCTGTGAGCATCCATACAATAATTAAATTTAAAAAATGATGCTTGCATAGTTCTCCTGATTTAATTTCTTCTATTAGGCAGATGTGCAGACAGATCTATTTATTGGTCAAGAAATGTCATCCCCCCCTTTATTCCAAATATTGTCCACACTCATTAAGACTAGCAAAACCTATCATCATTTTTTAGTCTGGGCAATTATTTAGTTTTTCTTAGCTTCTCATTTGTTTTTCTAGCTTGCTAAAAAATACTCTCAGCATAACAATTTGGTTTAAGAAGTTGAAATGGTGTCATTGTTCCTTGTGATCTTACCTAACATAGTTTCTCTTATAATCCTACACATAAACCTCATTTGAAATATTTTAAACCATCACTATTTTCTTTAAAATAGGAATTATATTATCAGCATGCTACTAAGAGATATCCTTTTAACAATATTTTATCCCTAATGAAGTACCTGACTAGTTCAATGCATGATGTGACTCAGATGACCCATTTTTTTTCATTCTTTGTTGATACTTAGTAAGAAACAATCTTTTATGTAAGCTTCTGAATTTAAGTTGAATGATTCTAGAGACTAAACAATAACATCAACAATGGAAAGAGATACTAATTAAGATTTGGAGCAAAACGTATCTTCTTTGGAATCTTTAACCAAACTTTTTAAAAGTTTCAGTTATTTAATACTATATATTTCCTATTATGGCTATTAGGTGGCACATGATTTGAGATCCGGAAAACTAGTTTGTTGATTATTTCTTTACAACAGTGTGTTTTGAAACATTTATTCAAGGTTTGAAGTCCTCATATAAATATTGGGCTGAAAATTGAAGAATTTATCATGCTGATGATATATCATGGAGTACTTCATCAATACTTTATAGAAGTTAGGATTTGTTATATCACTTCTGTCAAGTTATGCAATATCTATAGCATACCCACAATATAATAAGTATTTTCATATAAAATAAAATAAATCAAATGTTGTTCTGTACAAATCCATATTTATAATTATTCCATTGTTGTTTGGATGCTTGCAAATTGTTCTCTATAAGATATTGAAAACCTTACCTGGTATCAGTGTCAGACTGATTGTTCTGCAGTTTGTTAAATCTCTTCTCCTACACTTCTATTTATGACATTAGAGACATTTGATTTCCTCTATTCTTCTTCTTCCTCCTCCTCTTTCTCTTCTTCTTTTTCTACCATATCCATCATTGGACATTGGCAATCATCAGTGTTGGGGTTCATTTTTTTAAATTACCGGTTCTGTGGACGTGGCTTGGTGGGCGTGGCAGGGGAAGGATACTGTAAAATCTCCAGTCAAAGGTGGTATTTGCCGCTTCTCTGAACTACCCAAAATTTCTACTACCGGTTCTTCAGAACTGGTCAGAATACCACTTCTGGCTGAATACCACCTCTGGCGATCATGTTGGCGATCCTATTTTTATCAACAGCCACACAAAAAAGTGCTGTTGAGTTTTGTCCAAACCAGTCCCTTAGATTTTGAAGCTATGAAGCCATGAAGTCCAGGTCTTCTGCTTGATTCCTTGGAGGATTAAGTGATGTATGCCGTACTTTTCTGGGTGTCGCATCAATGTCTAAAATATTCTGACTTTCACTTTTTTATGATTTTGATTAATTCCCTTGGCTTTCCCAGGTGGCCTATCACCTCATTATTTCTGATTTTGTCAACTTATACGTAACAGACACCTGTAAATCCACATTTCAAATGCTTCTAGTCTCTTCAAGTGGCCTTCTGTCAGATACTGAGTGTCATGCCCCCATCAGAGTCTGAATCTGAGGAGGAAGATGAACAACTGACAGGGAGCAGGAGAGTGGCTCCATTGGCTATGGAAAAAACTGCGGAAGGGCAAAGTCAGGCTGGGCAGAGTAGGGGAGAGGGATTTCAGAGGAAGACCAAAGCTCACCACCTCTCCATCTTAGGTTATGCAGGGAAGAAAAGAGAAGAAAGCAATGTGGGTTGCATGGCCTACAAGGGAGGAAAGGGCCATGATTCCCTTCACAAGGCATACCTGGGGATGGAGTTTAAAGGAGAGGCAAAAGGGTGGTGCAATTGTCGGGAGCAATTGATGAGTATCTCGTGTTGACTGTTGTTATCATAGTTCCTGGCAACCTCCCAACTGGTTTGATTTACTGCCAAGTTACTTCACTTCTGGAACTCCTTATCTTGCCCTGCCAGATTTATTACCTTATTTTGCCTTGTTGGATTTATAATTTAAAGTTTTCTGTTTACAATGTTTGGATTGGAATATCTGCAGCCAAAGGTTGTTGCAGGTTCGTGGGAGAGTTTTGTCTTCAGACCGGAAGGTAACTGGGACATTCTGGGCAAAGTTGGAGCTAATAAAGAGACCCATACTTATTCTCTGGGTGAGTTACCTTTGTGCCAATCCCCGGGTCATCACACCAACTCTCCATTCTGTAGAGCAGGACAGAAAAGATATAGCATCGGACAAGCCTGATTTGCAATCTTAGGCTTACGTCATTTTGAAGAACGCTGTTCAAGCTTTCTTTATCCTTGTTTTTACTTCTATGGTCATATTCCAGCTTTCATGTAAATTAGAACCGAGGTTTGTGATCCTTTCAACTTTTTCTAGTGGCATTCCTTCCAAAATTATCAGTGGTAAGTTAATGAGTTGTTTTGTCAGCTGCATTTCATTAATTATTGAAGATTTCTCAAAAATAATACAGAAGAGTTTGAGCAGACCAGATTGTTCTTCTAGTACTCCTTTGTTCTGGAGATTTAAACTTATTCATAGAAAAAAAAAACATGCTTCTGTGAATCTCAAAAGTCAATCTTGTTCCATCATCCTGCCCTTCTTGTGGAAGAACACTAAGCCAGAGTAACTTTGACTTTTCTTTATTACTCTTTTAAAAAATTTTCCTTCTTTATTTAGCATCTGCTACATTTTGTTCTTTCATTTTGAACACAGCCAAAGAAGCTGTTTCTGTTATTCTTAGCATGCTCATTCAGAATTCTCCCTTTCAGTTCTACAGAACCAGTCTACCAGTCTATATTCTGTAACATTGTCATCTTTCTCTTTTCCACATAGGTCTCTTTGTTTCTGAATGTGGAGCCATATTTATTACCTTTGCTGCCACCCTTTTGTTATCCTCACCACCAATATTTCTTCTCCATGGAATAATTTGGAATTATGTTTTTGTACCTGTCTTGAGGAATTTTTATTTATCTTGAGCTCTTATTCCATTAGCTTCTTTAGCCATGGAATCCTATTTATTCCTTTGAATTCATGAAAATCTGTTTGTTTGTTCTTTTTAAATCTAGCATTTCTCAAAGTGTTATTTCTGCTAGTTCCAACCTCTTAACTAAGCCTGCCTTGTTGGTTAGCGGCAAGTCAAGAGAAGATAATACTTCTGTGTCCTTTTCCATAAAATAAAGCATGTTAATAAAACTGAAGTGCTAGTGATTTCATATATAATCCAAGAAGTTTTCTTAGCAAGAAATAGAAGTGGTTTGTTCTGTTTTCTCAGGGTCTCCTTTGAAATTAGTTTTAGGGTATGTGTGCCACAGAATCAGTTTTAACAATAAGCCACACCTTTCACTATGATATTATTTAATAAATCATTAAAATATGGAAGGGAAAGAAACTCATAACACAATTGCAGAATGAAATTCCTGCAGTCTGAACCACCTTATAATTCTCATCAATTGATATTTTATAATAATGAATGCTATATTTATTACTGTATAGTGTTAAACTGCTTTTACTGCTTTCATTTTTGTACTAGATATTTGATTCTTAGTTTCTTTCACTTTCTAGCCATCCTTCATATATGATATTGCTTGTAGCTGACTGATGATTATATAGTATAAAAAAAATGTATTATTACAGCCAAAGACCTGAAACATAATCTACAAGAAAATCTGCGAACTGCAACAAGATTTTACAAAATTATAACAAGCATTAGAAAAGTTAATATGTAAACTAGATTTTGCTACCAGTCAAGGCTAAATGTCTCAAAGAATAAAGTCATATAAAATTGTTTACCTGCCTACGGTATGTTGAGGAAAAGACAGAATATAGACATTTCATATTTTCTTGTAAATATTATACCATAGTAATACATGCTGGGTTGCTTCAGTATCTTCTTTTCCGTAAAAGCAGACCAGTTTCATTGGATCTTCCCTGTAGTAATGCCAACAGAGATATGTTATGTTATGTTATGTTATGTTATGTTATGTTATGTTATGTTATGTTATGTTATGTTATGTTATGTTATGTTATGTTATGTTATGTTATGTTACATTATTAGAACAATAGAAGTGGCACAGTGGTTAGAATACAATATTGCAGGCTAATTTTGCCACTGCCAGCAGTTTGATTCTCACCAGCTCAAGGTTGACTCAGCTTTCCATTTTTCAGAGATTAATAAAATTTGGGGATAATACGCTGACTCTGTAAACTGCTTAGAGAGGGTTATAAAGCACTGTGAAGTGCTATATAAGTCTAAGTGCTATTGATATTATACTGTATATCAAAATACTGTGCAAAAGACTGGGGACATAATACACATATTTAGCAGCAAAATACTGTGGACATAATATATTTAGATTTCAGCAAGGCATTTGACAAAGTAGATCACAACCTACTTCTTAGTAAGCTAGAAAAAAGTGGAATAGATAGCACTACCACTAGATGGATTCGCAACTGGCTGGCAAACCATACTCAGCGAGTAGTCCTTAATGGGTCTAAGCCTACATGGAAGGAAGTAAGCAGTGGGGTACCACTGAAAACTGAACAAGGAGAGGTTTAATTTGGAAATAAGGAGAAACTTTCTGACAGTGAGAACTTGGACTGCCATTTGTCAGAAATAATGCAGGGTCTCCCGCTTGGGTGGGGTGTTGGACTAGATGACCTACAAGGTCTCTTCCAACTCTGATTATCTGTTATATTATGTATCAATCACCTCACATCATAATTATATTCACTATACTTAATCTCAAAGAAGGCTTTTCTTTGAGTAGAAAGTATAGGAGGAGATGATGGATTTGTAGGATTCTGACTTTATGAAATAATCGAACATGGAGGGTGACAATATGTATTGATATTACTAGGCAACACTAGATTCAATTATCCTCTTTTTCTTTATTTTAGCAAATAATTAAAAATGCCATGAAGAGGAAATATAGAAAAAAATAGAAAAAAGATAAAAGAGATTTACAGGCTAAATAAAATTAAATCAAAATTTCAAGATAACATTGAAGTGATGCTGCACATTAAAGATAACTGCAGTAATCTGAGATTTAAAAACTATTATAAATATCAAATCAATGTTCAATAACTAATTAAATTAATAACAATAAATAATAACAATATTCAATATTTGATAACTTATTAAATTAAGTAAGATAGTCAGGATAATGTGAATCATGCCAGAATGAACTATTAACAAAAGTTAATTCTATCCTCAGTTAACAACTGAAGCAGAAATTGTTCTGTATAAAAATAGTAGACTCCTAAAGACTGAATTCTGATTGGCTAAAGAACTCGAATGGGGATTGGTTGAATAGGAACCAATCCACAAAGCTGCTAAAAGGCGGCAAATATAAAATACCTGTCATTGGCTACAAGCCGGCAGAGAAAAACATATAAAAGGCTGCCGCAGCTTGAGCCAATGTTCCGTTTCTCAACTGTGTTACTTAATAAAGATTTTGTTGTTGGAACCCGGTCTACCTCGCGTTTTTCCGAACGGAACACTGGCGACGAGGATGGGATCATCCTAAACGCGAGACTGAGCACGCGGTGACAGATAAAACCAGATGAAGAACAATGGCTGGAAACAACGCGCCGCCCGCACCCTTCAATCCCAATGAAGAGGATTGGGAATCCTACGTAGACCGTTTCCAGATGTACCTGGAGAGCAATGAGATGGAGGAAATCTCAGACCAGCGCAAGAGAGCTGTTTTCTTGACACACTGTGGGCCCGCAATCTTCAAAATGGCCAAGGCTTTGGCGAAGCCCCGAGATGTAAAACAATTGACTTGGACTGAGCTCCAAAGAACATTAAAGGCCCACTATGCACCAGTGGTGTCAAATCTAATAAAGCGGCACGAGTTCTATCGGAGAGACCAGAAAGAAGGCGAAACCATCGCTGATTTTGTGGCAGCCCTCCGACAAATAGGGGGAGCGTGCGAGTTTCTGAACTTAGATGAGGCAATGCAGGATCGAGTAATATTGGGGTTAAGAGACTCTAATATACAGAGCAAGCTACTGAATAAATCCAACATATCAGTAGCCGAAGCTATCGCAGAAGCCTCGGCCGCTGAAGCTGCGAGAAAATCGGTGGATAAAATGAAACAAATGAACGCGAACAACGACGAAACAAGCCCGGCCAGAGGGAAAAAACAATCTCCCACCACCACTCACTATGAAGAATTCAACGAGACGTCAGAATCCAGGAAGGAAGACGAAGAAATCCACCGCCTATACACCAACAAGAAAGGGCGTGAAAACAGAAATTGGCGGGAATGCGCTGGCTGCGGGGAAAACCATCCTCGAGCCGATTGCAGATTCCTCGATGCCATTTGCAGAGCATGCAACAAAAGGGGGCATATCGAGAAAGTCTGCAGGAACAAAAAGAATTACAGTCCAAAAAGATGCAGCGACTCCCCAGCAAAGACTGAGCCAAAACTATCCGAGAGAAAGTGGCAGCGAAACAAGCAAGCCACTAACTGAGAGAAAGCATACCAGACTTTCACTATCGGAAGCGCTCAGACGGAAAGCAGGAAGAAGGTAAAAATAATTGTTAAAATTGAAGACAACCCCTGGGAAATGGAGGTTGACTCTGGATCTTTCCTATCAATGGTGTCATGGGACACCATCAAAAAACTGGTCCCAGACATCAAGATCAAGGAACTCCAGAGACAAAAACTAACCCTCAAAGACTATCAAGGAAACCAAATTCCTGTAGTAGGCCTAGGACATTTCCGAGTCGCCTACAGACAACATGTCACAGTACTACCATTAACGATAGTCGACCGAGATCGACCAAGCCTCCTGGGCATCAAATGGTTCACACCATTGGGCATCGGAATGACCGGAGTAGACCGGGTGGCCGCAACCGACTGGGAAGAAGACCTGATCTAAGAATTCCAGGACGTTTTCGATGGCTCCCTAGGCAAGTATCGGGGGACCCCAATTTCTTTTAGTCTAGACCCCCAGGTAGCCCCTAAAAGACTAAAGGTCAGACGAGTTCCTTTCGCTCTGAAAGCAAAAATAGAGGAACAACTAAATAAATTAATAGATCAAGGGGTTCTAGAACCGGTCGACCATGCTAAATGGGAAACACCAATTG
Organism: Laticauda colubrina; assembly: GCA_015471245.1. Lineage (NCBI taxonomy): Eukaryota > Metazoa > Chordata > Lepidosauria > Squamata > Elapidae > Laticauda > Laticauda colubrina. The sequence continues at coordinate 37,948,925 of BLBF01000002.1, forward strand.
TAACACTGATTAAACCAGACGGGTCAGTTCGAATCTGTGGTGACTACAAGGCTACCCTGAACCACGCGCTACAACAAAGCGCATACCCGGTGCCAGTCATGCAACACCTATTACACTCTCTTGGGGGAGGAAAAGTTTTCGCTAAACTAGACCTAGCACAAGCTTACCAACAGCTCCCAGTAGATCCTTTAACGGCTGAAGCACAAACAATAGTGACTCACAAAGGGGCATTCAAATGCAACAGACTCCAATTTGGAGTAAGCGTAGCCCCAGGCGTTTTCCAGAGTCTCATGGAACGCCTGTTAAATGGTATAAAAGGGGTCATACCATACTTCGACGATGTCCTAATTTCGGCCAAAGATGCAACCCAGCTTAAGAAAAGACTTAAAGATGTCCTAAATAAATTCAGAGAATCTGGCCTTAAAGTAAAGAAAGAAAAATGCTGTCTAATGACTGATCGCGTCGAATTTTTGGTGTGTGCATAAATTATGCAAAACCTACTTAGTATACTTTGAAGGAATATGGGCCTTAGTTAAATTTAACAGAAAGACAACTAGCAGAAAGAGAACATTGTTTTTTTTTAAGAAAAATCTATGATGAATTATCTTCCAGAATTGTTGGGCTTTACATTATTGCTAATAAATAAGAAAAAAATGATCCAGCAGATTGTTGAATTTTGAACAGTGTTTAGAAAATGAGACAATTTGTAACTCATCAATTTATAAGGTTTTTTCTCATGGCTCTTGAATTAGACACGTTTCAAAATAATAGATTCCTGACAAATTACTTCTTAGGATATAAATCACAAGTGTTTTTTTTTCAAGTGCAGAATTATACTGAATTCCTTAAACTTCATAAGGTAAATGAGATTGGACAGGGAAAAATATGAAAGATATTTGGTTATGCAAGTCAGTAAAGCACCAGAAGGTGCATTACATCAAACCTGATTACAACTTACTTAGCTACATATGTCTGATAACAAAAAGTCTGAAAGAGAAATTGGAGGATCTTTTGGACCTCACTGGTTGCAACATCTTAGAGATTACTATCTCATCTAACCTACCTCTTCCAAAGTGTGTGTGTGTGTGTGTGTTTGTGTGTGTGTAGGCATTTATTTTGAAATAATAATATTATATGCTCTTCCTATCTCAAGAGAAGTAGACATCAGTCCAGTCTTTTATTATTGGGCAGAATTGCTTTGCGGTCCTTGAAGTGAATGACTTTTCATTCTGGTTTGGTTTTTAGTAATATTATAATATAATACTATTCATGTTGGGCTTCACCAACATAGTAACCTAGTTATAGTGAACTTTTTTCCAAAAAAAAAGTTGGGGAAAATGCCCACTGCCCACTTCTGAGGGCACTAGATTGGAAAATGATGTCATTCGTCATGTTATAGCCTTTCTGATACCTTTGTAAGATTGCTAAAAATGCTCAGGGGAACATTGGGTTTTAATTATCATCTTTCTTAAATTATGTGATGATATAACTCTTTAGTGGAACAGAACAATAAAACAAGAACCACCAAACAGCAAAGAAGGGATGCAGGAGGGAGGTGGGCAGAAACACACATAGAGATAGGTCTACTTCCTACCACTAAAGTTAAAAAATTATTAAGTTATTCTGTCTATGATAAATTTTTAAGCATACCCAAGCTTCTCTTACAATGCTCATAAAGATGACCACAAGAAATACTGTCATCAGATCCCCAGAGTATGATATACCTTTAATGTATTAGAGCTAAGATTGTGGAGTGCATCAGTGTAGAATATCCCAGATTTTACTATATCATTTATCACAGAAATGGACATATCTGCAGTAAGTCGAGGAGAATTGAAATGTGGAGAAAATAAGAACCCAACTACAAGGAAACATCTACCTTGGAAAGAGCTAAAACAACGTTTATGATTCTAACATTAAAATGCTCACTCTAGAACTTTTCTACTTTATACCTGTTACTTTCTTTTCTTGAAAAGCCAGTAAAAAGTCTTAGTTTGTGATATAATAATAATAATAATAATAATAATAATAATAATAATAATAATAAT
>BLBF01000002.1:37950982-37976911 GCA_015471245.1 Laticauda colubrina
ATAATAATAATAATAATAATAATAATAATAATAATAATAATAATAATACTTCTTTATTTGTGGTCACAGACCAAAACACAAGTACAACAAAAGAAGAACATGGGAAAATTAATCATGAACAATTGGTCACCAAAAACTTGACTAAGGGGAATTACAGCGTTCTCCACTGATGGTTACAGCTCTTAAAAAAAAAATGAAAACCAAAGAAATGATATATGAGGAGCCATCCCCTAGACAATATAAGAACAAATTACTAACATTGGGTCTAGAAGGGTCTGTTTCAAAGAGAGACAGTAACTTAGATCTGCCTGTGTTATATATAGGGCAATATAAAAGGATATGCTCCACAGTTTCAGATCTAATTGCTAGGAGTTATCTCTTCACTGACAAATGTGTCGTAACACTTTCCCCTTGCCACTTCAAAAATTGGTAAATACATTTTGAACCAATGGTTCTGAAAACTATTTTATTTGCTTGTTTATTCAGTTTAGAGCTGCCCATTTCAAACCAGTGACTTTGGGTGGCTAACAATAATTAAAAACAGTTGAGACACTTCACACAAAAGTAAATTAAATAGAAAGAGTAACCAAGGTATATTATAATCCGTGGTATCAGCATAATTAGGAAATGAAGAGCCTTTCACCCATTTGGGATGTTAAGCCAGGTCCTAAAGTCATTCTGAAAGACCAGCAGGTTTGGGGCCACCCTAATCTCTGGAGGAAGAATGGCTGAAAAGGCACATTGCCTGATGCCTGCTAAATGACATTCCTTGGTTGATGGACCCAGAGCATGCCCATCTTACCAGACTAGATTGGACAAGTGGAAAACTGGGAAAAGATGGTCCCTCAGGTATATTAGTCCCAGGTCATGAAGGCCTTTAAAGGTGACAGATGGTACCTTGAATTTTACCCAGTAACATACTGGCCACCAGGATTGCTGTTCTATCTCTCTTTTCTTGACAAATTTCAGAATGACAAAGTGCAAGTTTAAACTTTTAGTATTTGAATATTTATTTACACAAGCCAAATATAATGGAAGCAAATAATATTTCTTTTAGCATCACAACCTATAGTTCTGAGGTTTAGTATCAGAACCTGTACTTTTCCAGACAGAAAAAAAAAATTCTTAATTCCAACAACTTGCAAACTTCTCCCAACTGGAGAAAGTGATTTTACCAAGTAAAGTTTGGTATCACACTTGAAAGAAAGAAAAATTCAATTGCTTAAAACTTATCATTTTTTGATGAAATTTCAGATATATATTCTGAATTATGAGCAATTTATAAATCTTACACAGGATAAAATATCCCATATCCTGGGATATTTTATGTAAAACATAAAATATCCCATGTTCTCTTAATCAGAACCTTCAAACAGATACATGTAGTCATATATTTATGACCACAATTGAACCCAACTTTTCTGTTGTTAAGTATGGCAGTTTTTAAGTGAGTCATTCCTCATTTTGTGACTATTTTGCAATGGTTGTTAAGCAAATCACCATAGTTGTTAAATGACTCATGAAGTCATTTAGTGAACTTGGCTTCCTCCATTGACTTGGCTTGTCAAAGGCTCCCTAGCAAAGTTGCAAATAACCCAGAACTCTTGGGTACTGCAACCATTTTAATACAAATGGTTGTAAGTCAAGGACTTCTTCTACTCACCTTGGAAATGTGATGTGATATGGCATCATTGGTAAAATATATGATTACTTTGATATGAGAAGTGATTTCATGTTAACTTTATTACATATACTTTTTAACACTTTATCATATTCAAGAAATTTAAATAATTAAAATTCAGTAAATTTGCTCCACATTTTAATAATACTTTCAGGTATGATCACAGAACTTAGATCTTGTTCAATATCAGGATAGAAGATAGATATCTTTACCAGTTAGGGTGTGTCAATTATAGGGAAATCTCGGATTCATTTGGATCAAACAACGTAACACATTTTAAGCTACCAGATTTTTATCCATTATTTGGGAGATTAAATATTTTCTTTCCTAATTCAAGGAGGTCTTAAGTTTTGTATGTTTTGTGTGCAAAGTGTATTGCCAATCAGTCCCTTAAAAAAAAATCACAGTTTACTTTTAATGCTATCTCCTGCTCACAAATACATTCTGATTTGCAGTGTTATTTTGACCACATGATGAATCAGGACTATTAATGAAACCATTACTACCATTAGACCAAGATTATATGTCAACTGAAAATGCACAGTCTGCAATCCTGCATATAGCTGGCTGCTTAAATTCTCAAAGACAACATGACAGAAAGAGTGTAACTACATGCTGAATAAAAGTCTTCTCTTAAAGCAACCAATACAGATTAATTTGCATTTTTAAAAATAATCCAGAATGTGCTATAACTTTGTTGTTTGTTAAAAATCTAAGACAAAGTAAACAAGCAAAAGCAAAAAACAAAATGAATATGGCATTAGAAATGCCCTGCTAACTTCAAAAGCAGGAATACTGAGCACAGAAAACTTTTTCTTTCATTACCGTCTGTCAATAGTAGAACTAATTGAAACCTTCTAAATTTAAAACAGCAGTATGTAGTCTCTATCTTACCCTACCTATACATCAATAGGTCATTCTCAGTTAATTAAGTGGAGGCGTAATCAGCTTAATTTATGTACTCCAAAGCAGTTAATGATATCTTAGTACAGTACCTGACGTTTGGCCTGCCCATATAACATGCAGAGTATTCCAGATCTATTCTGTTGCTCTCTGACTTCAGTTTTCTCTTTTTTTTCCTTTCTGCATATTTCTTGTCCATCTGTTCATGTTGAAAATAAATCAAAATTCCTGAAGTAAACAGCAAAAGGGAGCCTTAATTAAAATAGCAAGCTCACAATAATGACATTCTTATAAGCTAACAATAATGACATTCTTATAAGGCATAAAACTCTAAATAAAACAGTAACTTGTTATAGAAAAAGCTATAAATTAGCAGTACCAATGACATTTAGCATTGCTTATAAAAGCTAAGTCTAACAGAGAAACAAGACCAGGAAGTTCAAAAGTTTTATAGAATTATATCCTGAATGCTGCTTGCTAAAAAGAAAGAACAAATAAGTGTTGGGTTTAATAGTTTTATACATGTCTGGATCCCAGAAGTTCAAAATGTGATTCCTAGACAAGTAGATCATCATTTTTCTATTGCAGCAAAAATGCTTCCTTCTTGCCATTTCTGTAGCTTGTCTTCATTTTACTGAAGCTGCAAGTTTACACACAAAGACAAACCACAATGTCAACCAATTGGACCTCACTTAAGGAACCGAGGCAATCGATTCGTAAAGCAAAGAATGAACAGGACCCCATTTCTGAAGTACGTTGCTCAAACTGCTCTTTCATTAAAAGATGCTCTCTCTTATTGATTTTGGCTTAAGTAATGAGAAAGCTTATCCAAAAATCTTTAGCATTTGGGCTCAAGTTAAGGAAATCAATAGAGTCATTTCCCATTTGAACTGCATATGTGAATTTTATGTACGAGAGACAAGACAAAGCCCAAATCAGATAAATCAATAACATTGCCAATAGAACATGAAACTGACAAATGGCATTTTAAGCAATTAAAGTAAGCTGTAAATATAGAGAGGTTAATCAATTACAATCTTTGGCTATTAACAGTTTTTAATTTGTATAAATATTATATAGTAAAGTGATTCCTGGTAAATGAGGTGGTGTGTTTGGCTTTTACCCAATAATGGAACATTTATTGCAAAAGGATGTAAAGAATAGATAAAGACTTGTATTTAAACAATGTACATTTTCCACAATTGTAATGGTATGTGGGAATGACCTTGGGAGACATGGCAATGAGATGCAGCCAAGGAAACCATGAAATAAAAGGCAGCTTAATCCATAGCAAGAATGTGGCTGTGGGAAGAGGACAGAAGAGACCCTTCCTAGTTTCTTAGGTTGTAAAAGGAGATAGAAGAAATACTTTCAGACTTACAAGAATGTCAGCCTCATGAGGTAGACCCTATAGGAAACATGCTGAGTTTGAGGTAATTCTATTTTATTGTAAGGTTATATTAAAAGAATCTTGCAAGTCTAAAAGTTATTCTTGTCCAAGTTAATTTCCACATACTATTACAATAATAAAGGAAATACATAAAATATGGGTATTAAAGTGCAACTTAAGTATGATCAATAAAATACAAAATTCAGGATTCAAGGACTTATCGCATGATTAGACAATCTTTTTTCAAGTACCATTCCTACAGGTTTTGGTATCAGACATACTATCTTTATTCTGAACATAAATATTAATAATATTGATTTTCAAAATGCTTCATTTCCATATAATACCAATAGAACAATGACACATACCACAGTCTCTCATTTTTATCTAGTTTGCTAAACTGGTTCTGAAATCTGTAATCCAATCAATACTTGTGGTAGTCTAAATGTTTTTGTAACTGAGTAACAAAATCTAGACAAATGATTGTTCAATGAAATAAAGTGTTGATCTTAGCAATTCTTGACAATACTTCTCAGATTTGGGTGGAAAATGTTAAGAGTGAAAGCCAATCTATGACTTCTTTTTTTCAAAGTAGGAGGGAATCATGATATAGTCAGCAATACTGAAAGTAAATTTTTAAAAAAGTAAAAGTTTAACTTTCCCAAATTCCCATAATAAAATGCTACCATTTTAAATTTTGTTTATAGATTTTAGCTGTAGAGGAAGCATATTAATGGAGATCTTTAACAATCCTGGTATCAAGTAGGAGACAAACTCTACATGTAATTGAACATCAAACAGGTTCTTGACAAGCCTAGCAGATAATCTTATCTGAAAATATACAGGAGGGAACAAGAGGGTTGGCTGTACTAGACTTAATTCATATTAAGAGAGATGAAATAATAGAAGCGGTTGAAGTTACAAGAATTTTGGTGGAGCGTGACCATGCAAATTTGAAATTTAACATAATGCAAGCACAAGCAATCGAACATAATCAAACTAGTGTCTTGGATTTTCAAAGAGCTGATTTCAACAATCTTGGAGAGAGCCTGGGAAGGTTTCCATGGCTGGAAATCCTCAAGGGGAAAACAATGCAAGAAGCTTGGGAACTCTGAAAATGAGATTATAAAAGCCCAGTCTAGCACAATACCACTGAAAAAAGAAAAATAAGATATCCCGGAAGAAACTGAATGGCTGCATAAATGGCTGAATGGCTGCATAAAGAACTCTAAAGCATATAACTCAAATATAATACCAGCATACTGTCCAAATCTGGAAAGATGAAGTCAGGAAAGTTAAGACTCACAATGAATTTAGTCTTATAACAAATGTTGAAAGTTTCTTTCAACATGTAAAAAATTAAGAAAAAAGTCAAGAAAACTATAATTGTACTGATGAGAGAAGATTAAAAAGCAACAGAGAGAGAGTGCTTAATTCATTCTTTGCATTATTTTTATACAAAAGGGAAAAATAGTGTAATATAATATCAGAAAAGATATATTAGGAATACAAGTTAAAAAGGACAAGAAAATGGTAAGAAAATACCTATCCGCTCCAGATTAGTTTAAATTACCAGAACCAGATGGATTATAACCCAGGGTTTTGAAGGAGCTGGCAGACATGGTCTTGGAACTTCTGAATCATATAGTTCAAAAATCCTGGTGTAGTAAGGAATCTACCTGAGGACTGGAAAAGAGCTGATGTGGTTCCAATCTTCAAAAAAGGAAAAAAGAACAGACTCAGGAAAATACCCATCCATCATACTGATATCAATACCTGGGAAGATTCTGGAAAAGAAAAAGCAATGGATCCGCAAACGCATAGAAACAAGCAAAGCTCTTCCTAGAAGACAATATGGGTTTGTTAAAAACAGATCATGCAAGATATGCATTCTTTGAAAAAGTGTCTAAATTAGTGGACAAGCAAAATGCTATGGACAAAGCATAACTGAATTTACATTTAACAAAGTAGACCACTTAAGGCCCTGTCACACTGGCCGATAGATGCAAAACGTTTGTAAAAAGGACACAGCGGACGAGAAAAATGTTCCATCCATTGTTATCCGCTCTCAAAAGGGGCAAAAATTTGCATAACCAAAGCGGACAACACGGAAAGGAACGGACGGGAGGAGGACGCAGGGCGGATGGAAAGCGGATGCTCCACGGAAGCAGAGCAGATGGAAGCGGATGGGAGCGGATGGCACATCCGCAAAGTGTCCGGGGGACCGCAGCAAAGCGGACACGGAACGGATACAGCGGATGCAGAGTGGACACTAAGCAGATGAAGCAGATGCAGAGCGGAAGCCTAGAGGATGCACAGTGGAAGCCTAGCGGATGCCTAGCGTTCACTGTGCATGCAGGGAGGATGCATTGCGTCAGCCCCGCAGATATAAAGGGAAGCAGCTCCCAAGCAGGTCACCATTCAGAGGAAAGACCTGCTTCCAGACACATTGACTGCCTTGCCAGCCTGCCTTACCTGCATGCCTGCATGCCTGCCAGCCTTGCTGCCTGCCTGCCAGCCTTGCTGTCTGCCTTCCTGCCTGCCTTCCTGCCAGCCTACCTGCCAGACTCCCTGCCAGCCTGCCTGCCAGTCTTGCTGCCTACCTGCCTGCCAGCCTGCCTGCCAGCCTCCCTGCCAGCCTCCCTGCCAGCCTCCCTGCCTGCCTGCCTGCCAACCTTGCTGCCAGCCTGCCTGCCAGCCTTGCTGCCTGACTTCCTGCCAGCCTGCCTGCAAGCCAGCAACCCCACAACCATGGGGAAGAAGAGAAAGCCTCAGCCATCTGCTGCCAGCCCTGGCAAGAGGGACAGAGCCACCCTCCCACCCCCTGGCCCTCACTCTGCTTCTGCTGGGGCTTCTGTAGCACGGGCTCACTCTTCTGGGGCTGGGGCTTCTGCTGCTTCTGCTTCTGGAGGAGCTGATGATGATGCTTCTGGCAGTGGTGCTTCTGCTGGTGCTTACTCTGCTGATGCTGCTTCTGGCGGTGGTGGTTCTGCTGGTGCTTACTCTGCTGATGCTACTTCTGGTGGTGGTGCTTCTGCTGGTGCTTACTCTGCTGATGCTGCTTCTGGCGGTGGTGCTTCTGCTCGTGCTTACTCTGCTGATGCTGCTTCGGGCGGTGGTGCTTCTGATGGTGCTTACTCTGCTGAAGCTGCTCCTCGTCCTGCTGGTCCTGCTGGTGCTCCTGGTCCTGCTGGTGCTCCTGGTCCTGCTGGCGCTGATGCTGCTGCCGGCGCTGATGGCGCTCTTGGTGCTTACTCTGCTGCTGCTGATCCTGGTCCTGCTGGTGCTGCTAGTGCTGATCCTGATCCTGCTGGTGCTGCTGGTGCTGATCCTGGTCCTGCTGGTGCTGCTGGTGCTGGTGGTGTGGAGGAGGAGCCCCTACAACCTGGAAGCCCCTCTGATGAGGGCCCATGTAGTCCTGCAAAAGGGAGGAAGAGGCAGACGCGAGAACGGGAGAGGAGGCAATACACCATCGAGGAGGAACATGAGGATGAGGTGCTGGAGTGGCTGAGAGAGAATGAGTATCTATGGCGGAAGGGACACAGGCTCTACAGGGACACCAAAAGGAATCAGGCTGCTTGGAGAGAGAAGGTGGAGAGCCTGGGCTACACTTCGGAGGTGCTCCTCGGGTGGTGGAAACATATGCACACCTGGTACGGGAAGCTGCACCTCAAGAAATCTGGCCAGGCCGCAGTCAAGCTGACGGACAGAGAGACCTACGTCATGGCCAAGTGCAGCTTCCTGGAGGGTGAGATCTGCCACCAAGGAGCAGCCCCTCTCACAACCCTCTCTCTCAGGCAGCATGCTGAGAGCCAGTCCTCTTCCGGCAGAGCGTCAGCTCCTGTCTCCAGGCAAGTATCTGTGTAGAATGCCACGACGCAGAACCCCCGACAGCTGTTCTAACCATGGCGGAGCATGTGGATGACCCCTTGATGCGGTGGGAGAAAGGAGACGACACTTCCACCACAGTCCAACCCGCATCCACCCCCAGCTCCACCTCCACAGAAAGGCAGAGAGCCAGACAGGAGGGACAGAGCCACACTGTCCTGCTGGAGATAAGAGACACCATCAGGAGCAGCATAGATATCCTCTCTCAGCTAGTCCACACCGACTCCTCATCCTCCAACCGCAAACCCTTCCTCACCAATGTGAAAGAGACCCTCACGGACATGGTGAAACCCCAGTACCAGGTGGTGAAGGACAGGATCACCGATCTGCTTCACAACCCTCCAGATCCAGATGAACCTGCTCCTACCCAGTCCAGGTCTGCTCCTCCACCCCAGGTGATGTCCCTCTCATTCCAAGGCTTTCCACAGGCCCTCATGTTCCAGGGCTACGGCTACCAGGAGGTCCAGCAGCACAGGCAGGAGCCCTTCCCAGTCCAGGCACAGGCTCATCGGACGCCACCATTGCCACCGGTTCCATTGATGCCACTGATGCCACACATGCCACTGATGCCACCCACGACACTGATGCCACCGACACCACTGATGCCACCCATGTCAATGATGCCACCCATGCCAGTCCTCACCCAGCTGCAGACCAGACAGCCCCACTACACTGCTCCTTCCTCCACCCCACAGCCAAGCCCGGCCTCAGTATATCTCTCCTCGGTACTGGGGCTGACACCCCATGGCATGGAGGAAGGGGCTCTCAACATCACGGGGCTGAGCCGGCTGTCTGAGAGCTTCCTCAACACACCGTCCCCTGTTGTCCTCTCGGGCCAGGCACCCCAGTGGCACTTCAGACCAGCACTCCAGCAGAAGCCACCTCCACAGCACCTGGACCCTCCACCCCTGAGACTGGGAACACCTCTGAGTGACAGAGAAGAGTGCCAGAGACTGGGTGGCTACCTGTAGACTTTATTTGGACACTTGACTTAGGTCATTTTTCTTTTACAGCTTGTTATTAATAAAGATTATCTTTGCTTCACACACTTCTTCATTTATTTTTGTAAATAAAGTCTTGGTGGAAACTTTTAGAATAGCTGTGGGATGGGCAGGGATACCTGTGGAATGAGTTAAGATAGCTGTGGGATGAGCAGGGATAACTTTGGGATGGGTAATAGCTGTGGGATGGGTTAAGATAGCAGTGGGATGGGCTGGGATACCTGTGGGATGGGTTAAGATAGTTGTGGGATAGATAAACCTCCAGTGCAAGCATAGTGGGACTCTATGGTCCACCCTCCCAGGTACCACACCGATGGCCCTTCATTATCAATAACAATGTAAACATTGATCCACACATTTGAACATAAACAGAACTCTTTATTAAATGCCCTGTTCATTGTAGGCCCACCCAACATACATGGCCCAATCTCATCAGTGTGATGAGACAGGCTGAAGGAAGCATCCATTAATCATCTATCATCCTGTCTTGCCACTCCACTGCTCCAGCTGGGGAGTTGCACTAGTGTCTCAGGAGGTTGCGCTGCTTCTTCCCTTCACATGAGGCTCTGTTGGGGCCTTGCACATCCTCAGTGTCGATCAGGTTTCGCCCTTGCCTCCATTCCCCAGGCTCCATGCCCCCATTGCCTTGTTGCAGGTCCACGAGCCTGTTCTGCAAGACTGGGTAGCGGGTGCGCATGAGATTGTGCAGGATGCAGCAAGCTTCCACGATCCTCTTCACGGTCTCTGGGTGATGCTGCATGGTGGTGAGAAGTACCTGGAACCTGTTGGCCAGGATGCCAAAGGTGTTCTCCACCACCCACCTTGCCCTGGACAGCCTGTAGTTGAAGATCCTCTCTTCACGGGTGAGATATCAGGAGGTGTAGGGCTTCATGAGGTAGGTTGTGAGGGAGAAGGCATCATCCTCCACGATGAAGTAGGGCACATCTTGCGTGTCGTTGGGCAGGGGTTCTGGATCTGGGAAGTCCATGAGGAGGTTGCGATCCAGCCCCTCCTTGAGGTCACTGGCGTTGTGTACCTGGGCATCTGAAGCTGACCCGTTGCCTGAAGCATCGATGTACATGAACTTATAGTCAGCATCGACCATGGCAAAGAGGATGATGCTGAAGAAGCCCTTGTAGTTAAAATAAGTGGACCCTGACTTGGCTGGAGCTTTGCAGGCCACGTGTTTGCCATCTATGGCTCCAACGGTGTGGGGGAAGTTCCACTTCTGATACCACTGCTCTGCAAATTTCTTCCAGCCTTCTTCAGTGGAGGGGCACTGGAGGAGCTCCTCCAGGTATTCTTCGATGATGGCCTGCGCCACTTCTCTGACCACAATGCTGATGGTGTTGTGTGGCACCCTCCAGCCGTACTGCATGCTCCTGTAGGTGGTCCCTGAGGCCAGGTGGTGCAGAGTCAGTGCCACCTTGAGCCAGGCTGGGCTGGAAGTTGGTGCTCTGCTTGGTCAACCTGGGTGTCAGCTGCTCCACAACTTCGTCAAACATGGCTGGTGGCATCCTCATGAAGTTCAGGAATGCACGAGGGTCTTCGTTGCTCAGCTCCACCATCAGCTTGTTGTACAGTCCGTACTCTGCTCTTCTCCCAATCCATCTTCGGACCCAGATGCTTCTTGGCCGCCTCCTTTTCTTCCCGTAGAACAGTTGAAAGAGCCTGTAGATGGCTTCGCACTGTTGCAGAACGACGGTGGCTACCAAAAGGACTGTGTTACGATCCATGGTGGAGATGACTGGATGCTGTGGAAGAGCAAGAGCCAGATGAAGGCTGAAGAGGTCTGCACAGCAGGGCTGCTGGTCTGCAAGTGAGATCCAGGTGAGTTGATCCCCCTTTTTATAGGCAATATAGGTTTTCCCCTATGTGTCCTTTTGCATCCTCTAGGCATCCTCTAGACATCCTTAATATCCAAGACAGGTTCCCTCTGCGAACATTTTTTCCATTTTAAATACTTTGTATGCGAGCTGCATCTGCTTTCATCCTTTCTCCGTTCATGCTACTGATGCTGCACGTCCGTTCCATGTCCATTCCACCTCCTCCCTGTGTCTGTTTACCGCTGGAGCGGATTTGAGTTGCGCGGATGCACAGCGGATGCCTAGCGGATGTAGCGGACGCGTAACAGATGCCAACGGATGCAGAACGGATGTTTTCCGTATGCGTAGCGGATGCAGAACGGATGCATTGGATACATTTTCTGCTCAAAAAGTTTTGAGCAGCTCAAAACTTTTTGAGCGGATGAAACCTCAGTCGAAGGATGCTGGACGGATAGAGAGGAAGAAAAACGGACGCAGTGAATGCAGAACGGATGCATCGCGTTAACCAACGGATGGCAAGTGTTTCTCTCCATTTTACATTCTCTTTCCATCCGTTGGTGCAGTGTGACATGGGCTTTAAATATGAGTCAGCAATGTGTTGCAGCTTTCTAAAAAGCCATACTAGGGATACTGCATCCAGTTTTGATCAGCATGATCTCAAAATGATGTTGAAACTCAAGAAACAGTTTCAAGAACAACGATTAGGGACTGGTGGCTAAAACATGAAGAAAAGATAGAGGAACTAGATATATTTAAGTCTAATGAAGAGAAGGACTAGGGGTGATATGGTAACAGTTTTCCAATATTTAAGTCGCTGTCACAAAGAAGAGAAGGGCACCCTGTTCTGCAAAGCATCTGAAGACAAGAAGTGACAGAAACCTATCAAGCAGAGGTACAAATTAGAACTTACAAGAAATTTCTTGACAGTGAGAACAGTGGACTGGCTTACCTGAAGTTTGAGTGCTCTACTACTGGAGGTTTTTAGAAAGTGATTAGTCAGCCATTTGTCAAAAATGGTATACAGTCTCTTGCTTGATCAGGAGATTGGACTAGAAGACCTTCAAGGTACCTTCCAACTCTGCTAATCCTCTTCTCGATCATGTTAGGAAGAACTCTACTTTTTTTGAGAAAATATATGCAGTTAAGAATTTAAACTAGTTCACTTTTTCCTGCTATTGCTTCTTGCTTTTCCCCATCATGAATGAAAGAACACCTGGACTCTTATTAGTTTTTGGACATACTCCTCAAGAACTCTTATTTACATTCTTCTCCAGCCTCATTGCACTCTGAAAGTTAGCTTTTGTGACTCCATTCTTACAGCTTTGGGCCTACAGTTCTCATTATCAACCTGAGGGTTGAGTCTGCCTACCGAGATGAGGTGGACCAGTTGCTTTCATAGTGTGGAGACAATAATTTGGTCCTCAACACCAATAAGACTAAGGAGTTTATAGTGGATTATAGAAGAAACAGATCAGACATCCAACCGTTGCTTATCAATGGAGACCGAGTGGAACAAGTGGCCAGTTTTAAGTTTCTGGGTGTTACCCTAAAAGAGGACCTGACCTGAGGTGCCCTAGTCAAAAGGCTTGCAGCCCTAGTCAAAAGGCTGAGATTATACTACCTAAGGCTTCTCAGAAAACAACAACTGAATGAGAAGCTGCCGGTGACCTTCTACCGCTGCACCATAGAGAGCATTTTAACATACTGCGCCACTGTATGGTTTGCCAATTGCACAGTGGCAGATAGGAAAGCATTCCAGAGAGTTAATGTCATTGCCCAGGAGATCATTGCTTGCTCTCTCCCCTTTTTGGAAGAGTTTTCTAGCTCCCACTGCCTTAAGAAAGCTCAAAACATTCTCAAACATCCATCTCATCCTGGGAACCCTTTTTTTAACCATTACCATCTGGCAGACAGTACAGAATAATAAAAACAAGGACAAATAGGCTGAAAAACAGCTTCTATCCCAGGGCAGTAGCTCCTTTGAATTCTGCTGTGTAGTGCAGTGTTGGAGTGGTGTCAGGGGGTTCCGGTTCAATGTATGAAAGGTGAAGGATGTGTGTTTGTGTTTATTTTCATAGTCATGATGTGCACTGAAGATGGTGTTTGATTTCGTTGTATGAGGTACAATGACAATAAAGTAAACTAAACTATATCCTGAAGATATCTCTCTCTCCTCCCCAACCCTCTTTCTCTCTCTCTCTCTCTGTCTCTTCAACTATTTCTTAGCTCATTTTTCATTTATGCGGGTGTCTTCAGACTTTTCCCAATTTTATTATGAGATTATTTGTTTCCTTTCAATGTTTAATTTTTTTCAAAATTGCCCATTCTACTTAAGACTTATCTTTTAAGACTTGAAGCCCACCTTTCACCTAATTTCATTAAATTCAACCCTCCTCATCAGCAGGACATGTAACTGACTACTATCAGTTTTATCTCCCTCAGGTATTTTAAATTCCATCATGACATAGGCAGTTTCCCTGAAGATGTCTGACACCTTCAATCCATTGACCAATCCCTCTGTGTTGGTGAGGACTGTTCCTGTCTGGAAATAAGCTGCGTGAGACTGGGTTCCAAAAAACAGCTCTTTATTCAAACAGTTAAGTGACTTGTAACGGAACATTTGCCCAAGCTGCGGCAGCCCTTCTTATAGTGGCTTGCTCGCGGCTTGTGGCCAATGACAGTTGTTTAAGTGTTCCGCCGCCAGGTGGCCCAATTGGAAGGGCACTTAAGTAACCAATCTGAAAACGGCCTTTTCGGCCAATCAGTTTAAGGTATTTGGAGTCTACCAAGTTCTATACACAACACTCCTCCCCCTTTGGTTTCGTCCAACATGCGTAACGTAGTCATGCAGGTAGGTGGGGCTTCTGCGGGTCCTACTTGACCTGCACAGCTCAGTCTCCGCATGGTCCTCAAGCGGTTCGGACGGGATCGCTTTCTCTCCATGTCTTCTCCATGGAACCTCCTGGAAGGGTGAGTCAGCCTTGCAGCTCCCGCCTGAGTTTCTCGGGCTGGTCGAGGTGGCTCCACCGCTCCCTCCTGGTTCATCCGGGCTGGTCGAGCTGGCCTGGCTGTCTCCTTCCAGGAAGGCCTCGCCTCGTGCTCCTGCTCCCGAACTTCTTCTCTGGAGGTTGTCTATGGGTAAGCGTTCTTTTTGTTTCACTTGAGTTTCTAGTTAGGATTTGTGTAGTGATTGTTGTCTTGTTATTGGAGGTTCATCTCTCCCTTTTTTATTATTTTGTGTTTCGCCCCCCTCCTCAGTTGTTTTTGGCTCGTTTATTGGAGTTTTCGGCAGTAGTGTAGTGTTGCGTTCTAATGTGCAAGAACGAAGCTGGTCGATGTGCCACTTCCATGTTCTGCTGTCGTTTAGTGCAAGTTGGTATGACCGGGGCCCTGTGATTTGGGTAACTGTGGCTGGAAGCCATAATTGGTCCCCGGTAAGGTTTTTAGCGTAAACTAAATCGCCAATTTCAAAACAGCGATATCTACTGGAGGAGTCAGGGGGTTTGTCCCAGGTATAGGTGGGGTGCAGTCTATCGAGGTAGGAATGCAATTTCCTACCCATGAGGAATTCAGCTGGGCTTTTGTTAATGGTTGTGCGAGGGGTGATATATTGAATGGTTAATAATCTATTAAGTTTATCTTGCACGTCCCCTGTTTCCATTTTTTCTAGGGCCTCCTTAATATAACGAACCATGCGTTCAGCCCGTCCATTTGAAGCCGGATGAGCCGGTGCTGTCAGGGCATGTCGGATGCCCTGTATGGCCAAGTATTGCTCGAAAGCTAAAGCGGTAAACTGGGGCCCATTGTCCGAGACTATTATATCAGGCAGCCTATGCGTGGCAAAAAGTCTGTTTAACTGTTTCATGACTGCCTCGGTAGTAGTGGATGCCAAAAGGATAACCTCTAACCAGTTCAGGTAGGCATCCATGATTACAAAATAGGTGTTCCCTTTTGTTGGCCCAGCAAAGTTAATATGCAGTCTCGACCATGGGCCTCTGGGAGTTTCCCATTCCATGGCTGGTGCCAGTGGGGGGGTAGGCCTTGATTTTTGGCAGTCATGGCATGTTGCCACCCATTGTTCAATGTCCTTGTCCAGCCCTGGCCACCAGACGTAACTCCTGGCCAGGGCTTTCATTTTGACTATGCCCGGGTGTCCCTCGTGCAACATGCACAACACTTCTTCCTGTAACTTTTCTGGGATTACCACTCTGTCCCCCCATAGTATACAGCCTTTTTCAATAGACAGTTCAGTCTGTCGGGTGCGAAAATGTTTAAAAGTCTTGCCTCTGTTCTCATCCGGCCAGCCCTTACCTACCCAATGCAGGATTCAAGCTATCAGCGGGTCTTTCGCGGTAGCTTTAGCGAAATCTGCTGCGGTTAGTGGCAGATTCGGCCAGGACTCAATTTGCAGAGTGGAGATGGTGGGAGCTGGGTCGTCTTCCATGTTGGGCAGCGGGGAATGGCTCAAGGCATCCGCATGGGTGATGGTCTTTCCTGGGAGATGGATGAGTGTGTAGTGGTATGCAGCGAGGAATTCAGACCACCTCATCATTCTTGATGATAGAATATTCAGGGTTGGTTTGTTTTCTGCTAGAATCCCTTGCAGGGGTTTGTGGTCAGTGATAATCGAAAATGTCCTACCATATAGGTATTCATGGAATCTTTTGATGCCGGCTATGATTGCTAGGGCTTCTCGGTTGAGTTAGCTGTAGTTCCTTTCCGATTTTGACAGCATTTTGGAATAGAAGGTGATTGGTGCCTCTCTGCTGTCTGGTAGTTTGTGGCCCAGGATGGCGCCAATTCCAAAATGCGATGCATCACAGGTGACCGTCAAAGGCAGGGTATTGCTGTACTGTATCAAAATGGTGTTAGAAGTTAATAAGTACTTGATGTTTTGGAATGCTGCTTGTCCCCGGTGGCCCCATTTCCATATAGTTTTTTATCTAACAATCAATGTAAAGGTTCTGCTACGGTCACTTTTTGGGGCAGGAAGACATTGTAGAAATTAATGAGACCTAAGAAAGCTTGTAAGTTAGTTTTATTCTTAGGTCTGGGTGCATCTTTTATCGCCTTTATTTTCTTTTCAATGGGGTGTATCCCTTGCTCATCTATCAGGTAGCCTAAAAATTCGACCTGGCCGGTGGCTAGTTTACATTTTTCTCTCTTAACTTTAAGCCCTGCTTCTCTGAATCTTCGCAAAACCTCTTTTAGTCTATGTTCTAATTTGTTTGCATTTTTTGCTGTTACTAATACATCATCAAAATAGGGGACGACTCCTTTGATTCCATTTAGAAGGCGTTCCATGAGGCTTTGGAAAACGCCCGGGGCAACGCTAATGCCAAATTGAAGTCGGTTGCACTTGAATGCCCCTCTGTGCATGACTATAGTCTGTGCCTCTGCGGTTTCGGGGTCAACTGGTAGCTGTTGATACGCTTGTGCGAGATCAAGTTTCACAAAAAAATTTTCTCCCCCTAGTGAGTGCAATAAGTGTTGCACTACCAGTACTGGGTATGCGCTTTGTTGGAGCGCATGATTTAGGGTTGCCTTATAGTCTCCACAGATGCGCACTGACCCATCTGGTTTGACAGGAGTCACGATGGGTGTTTCCCACATGGCATGGTCAATTGGGTCTAACACCCCTTGTGCGATAAGTTTGTTAAGCTGTTCGTCTATTTTTGGCTTTAGGGCAAAGGGAACGCATCTGGCTTTGAGCCTGATGGGAGCTATCTTTGGGTCTAGGCTAAATGATATTGGGCTCCCCTTGTACTTGCCTAGGGTCCCGTCAAATACATCCTGGAACTCTTGCAGCAGGCTCTCTTCCCAGTTGGCCGCAACAATGCTGTTGATCCTGGTCATTCCGATTCCCAGGGGCACGAACCATTCGATTGCCAGCAGGCTAGGGCAATCACGGTCGACAATTGTCAGAGGAAGTATTTCAGCGTGGTTTTTAAATTCTACTAGGAAATGTCAAAGGCCCACTACTGGGATTTGGTTTCCCTGGTAGTCCTATAGTATCAATTTTTGTTGTTCCAGTTCTCTTTGCTTGATGTCTGGTATCAGGTTTCTGATAGTGTTCCAAGATACCATTGACAAGTATGATCCAGAGTCTACTTCCATCTCACAGGGCTTTCCTTCGATTTTTACTTTTATCCGGACCTTTTTTATGTTAGCTGCCCTGGCATTTCCGATGGTTATTATTTGGTGTGTTTCTTCTCTGTCACTCATTCGCCGGTTCCTGCTCTCTCAGCTCCATCTGTTTCCAGCTTGTCTCTCTTCGTTTCTGGGGGGGGTTGCATCTTTTTGGACTATAGCTCTTTTTGTTTCAGCAGACTGTTGCGATGTGTCCCCATTTTTCACAAGCTCTGCAAATGGCATCTGGGAACCTGCATTCTGAGTGTGGGTGATTTCCTCTGCATCCAGCACACTGGAATTCTCGCCTGCTTCTTCTTTTTTCCTGCCATTTTCTTTCCAACTGAAGCCTATGTATATCTTCATTGTCGTCATCAGTGTCGCTCGGGGAGTCGAGTTCTTCATGATGGGCAGTCGCTGTGGGCTGTTTCTTGCTTCCTTTCACCCTCTTTTCTCTGGGTTGATTCAGCGGATCTGAAACTGAATTCATCTGGTGCATAGTGGCTGCGGATTTCTTGGCTACTTCAGCGGCGGTGGCTTCTGCGATGGCCTCAGCCACTGTGATATTCGGTCTGTTTAGCAGCTTGCTTTGGAGTGTAGCGTCCTTCAATCCGAGGACCATGCGGTCCCTCATGTCCTCGTCCATGTTCTGGAACTCGCAGGCTCCTCTGATGTGTCTTAGGGCTACTATGAAGTCTCCGATGCTCTCATCTTCCCGTTGGTCTCGTTTGTAAAACTCGTGTCTTTTGATCAGGTTGGAGACCACAGGTGCGTAATGGGTTTGAAGCATTCTGTTCAGTTCAGGCCATGCCATCGGCTTAATGTCTCTCAGTTTAGCTAGCACCTTTTGTCATTTTAAAAACGGCTGGCCCACAGTGCATGAGGAATACAGCCCTCTTCCTCTGGTCAGTTATCTCCTGTAGCTTGTTGCTTTATAAGAACATTAGAAAGCGATCAATGTACGACTCCCAATCTTCCTCGGCTGGGTTGAACGGTGCGGCCGGTGCATTGTTACCGACCATCTCTGTCGCTCGGTTCTGGTTGCCGTGTGCTTCAGTCTCGCTCTTCTAGGACGATCCCACCCTCGTCGCCAGTGTTCCATCTGGAAATAAGGTGCGCAAGACCGGCTTCCAAAAAACAGCTCTTTATTCAAACAGTTAAGTGACTTGTAATGGAGCGTTTGCCTAAGCCGCGGCAGCCCTTCTTATAGCAGCTTGCTTGCGGCTCATGGCCAATGACAGTTGTTTAAGTGTTTCCACTGTCAGGCGGGCCAATCAGAATGGCACTTAAGTAACCAAGCCGAGAACGGCCTTTTCGGCCAATCATTTTAAGGTATTTGGAGTTTACCAAGTTCTATATACAACAAGGACTAAGTCCAAGGAGTTGATTCCCTTGTTTCTTCTTCCATATCTGAAAAATGAAATTGTTAGCAGCAGACATAAGAAATCTGTTTTACCTCTCTTTCCTAGCAGAGTTAATTTTCCAGCTGATATCAGGGTATTGGAAGTCTCCCATTACTACTATAGCCTGCCCTCTGGAACTTTGTGGGTTGATTTGGAAAATAGTAATTCACACTTCTTCTACCTGGGTAGATGCCTGTAATAAACTTCCACAATGGCATTCAATCTTATGGAGATCTTTTCACAGGATTTCCATATCAAGGATTATGATTTTTTTTTCCCACAGATATACCAGTTTATACATACTTAGCTTTCTTTTCTGTTGAGTCTAGCATCAGCCCAGCCACAATAAACTCCAATCTTGATAGATAATGCACACTAAAAACTATTTACTTTTGTCTTTTCCCAATAAAACCTTTTGGGTCTCCTGGCCACCATAATATCTAAAATACCTTTGTGCATATAAATTAGAATCTATATAAACAGAGGAGAACTTCATGCTCTGCATGCATTTTTATTCAGAAACAAAGGACAGGTTTTATATGCTTTAAATATATGCTGTACTTTAGTTCTTGCTGCAGCGCCTAGATGTATCTATTGATTACCAGTTTAAAACATTACTGTATCTTTATCCTGAATTCCATACAAAAAGGATTTTCTGAAGTTTCAATATGAACAACAAACAATAAATATTGTTTGCATTCATATTTTTTCAAGTTCATGCACTACTTTAAATGCATAGAGTTTCCGACAAAAAAGAATTAGATTAGCCATTTCAGCATTGCAATGTAGCAATATTATGAAATTATTTCTGAAATCAATAATGCTTTTGGTTCCATGGCTAATCTTATACTGGAATGCTGTTTATAAAGATATTAAATAAATGGATTACTCAGATCTTTGCTGTGACTTTCCAGAAAAAGATTCTTCAAGAATTTATAATTTGGAATTGGTATAATAAATGAATGCATTTTTTATTTGTGGAAGGTACAGTAACATACATAAAACAAATACTCATTGAATTATACAGTGTGATAATATCTACATGCCTAGTTCTGCTTGTCATTTTTTCTGTCTTTTGGCCACATCACAATTATAGCAACTTGATTTATCCACTTCATTTAATATATAATATAACAAACACCAATATATATGGCTTATAATGTATAATTTAAACATGATTATTATATATTTCACCCCTACCTTCCTGACTTAACCATGATCTCTTATTCATTGAGATATTTTTGTATCTATGAAATGCAGTTCCCCATATAAATGTCAGTTTGAATTAATGAATATTTTCCATATATTCCAGTATATATATTCCATATATTCCAGTATACATATTCCATATATTCGAAATATTCCAGTAATGAAAGTTTTAAAAATCTTGTCATAACAATCACTAAATTTACACATGACAGCATGCATGTATTACTACATTTTTATCTTAAATATTTGATGATTTTCTCTTTAAACCTAAGATTCATAACCCAAAGGACTTTGTTTTCCTATGGTATATGGAATTCAAGAGACATTAGAACAGCCTTCATTTTCTGTATCAGTAATATTGTTCAGAGAAGCACTAGATAACATCTTTTTTTTCTATTCTGCTGCTTTATTCAAATATTTTAATCACATTTGTAGTTATTTCCTCCTCCGAATTCTTCAGCCATATCTGCACAGAAATTATTATCAGTGATCTCTTTGTCCCAAGTAAAATGGAAATAATTTTTCTAATGTATTATGAAAGAGAATATATTAGAACCTCTTTCTTTCTCTTATGTATACACATATATTTAAGTGCTCATAAATAATACTGATTGATTAACATAAAAATATCCTTGGAAACTACGTCACCATAAGCAATGATGTATGGAGGACAGATATTCTATTTGCTGATAGACAAACCCTGAAAATACAGACTTGTGATTTCCTCCCACATTTCCAAAAATGGTTAAATGTTTTTACTTATTTAAAAAGGAAACCAACAAACCATTGTTGGAGCAATATATTACTATGTTATAACTGAAGGTTGTCCACTGAAGGGTCACCCTCACTTGACCTTGTTTGCACAGAAAGGTAAGCTCACCATGGTAACCTTGGTCTTGTGGCTTTCTATACAGTAAATCATTTCAGCTCTCCTTGTGTAATTCTTTTATTGGCTGTGCAATTGAAATGTCATGCTTCACGAACAGAGAAGCTAGTAATTTCTTACGGATGATTAAACCACCTCTGTAATATATGAGCATGGATGAAACTGTATGTAACAGTCTTAGGCATGAAAATCATGGGAGGAAGAATGAACACTTACATTTTTCAGATGCTTTAATACACAATTACCTATGATCACATACTACCTAAAGATACTCACTTTCCGGACATAGCCATGCACATCCTTTTTTAGACTCTTCACAGAGACCTCTCTGAAATAAGTACCACCTAGGTTTTTTTTAACTTTCCTTTTCAAATCCTTGTTGGATATGTAAGTGTAAAAATGTCAGAGAAGGCATACAGAGGACCATTAATACATTAAAAGATTGCTTTTTAACCAGTCTGTTCACTTTATCTCCAGTAATAAAATTTAAGAAATTAAAAGGATTATAATTCCAAAAAAGTCCACTGTATTTTCAAATATTTTTTGTATGATCTTCCAAAATATATTCAGCTTAGTTTCATGTTTGTTAAAATGTTTTATACATTTATTTATACATGTGTACCCAAGTGAAAAAATTAAACTCACCTTTCTTTTCAATGAATAGTTAACAGCTCCCTAACTTTGTCAACCAAAGAATACCAACTTTAACTGAAACCCATCCTGGAGATTTCCCTCAAGTATGAAAATATATCTGTGACATATTTGCATAATATATAAGCAGACAGTTATGACTCTATATAAAATTTTCAAAAGCAACATTCCAAAAATGACAAAGCCAGGACAAAGAGAAATTTATAACTAGTAATTAAATTAATTGCCTATAAAACAGGATATCCCATTTGCAAAATTAATTGATTCTCATTGGCATTCATACAAGCTACTCTCTCATAGAAAAATTGAAAAATATGTACACATATATCTCCCTTCTCCCTTTTTTCCAACACGGAAGGAAGAATATGGAGAGCAAAGGTGGAAGAATTCAGGGACCAGAATAAAGCAGCTAGACAGAGAAAGATGTAGAAGAAAAACTACTTAAGCATTAAAATCCACTTGGGACCTCATCCCTGCCAAATAGCATCAATGTTCAGGCTAACCTTATGTTATCTGCAGTTTACCAAAGGGAATAAATACTGCAGCTATTTGCATCTCCTGCCCATTGTTTTGTTTTTGACAACTTCTCAATTTAATAAGTGATATCAGTGAATCTAACAAGACCTTATGCACTACTAAATACTGGAGGAGGAGGAGGAGGCCTTTTTCTTCCTACCAGGTAAATACAAAAATTTATTGTATGAAGTAATAAGATGCATGAGCCCAACCAGTGTCTGGAATGGTACTGATGTTTGGGTTTATTCAATAACTTAAGCCCATGTCACACTGAACCAACAGATGCAAAGAGGATGTAAAACAGACAAAAAACCTTGCCATCCATTGGTTAATGCGATGTAGCCGTTCTGTACTCACTGCCTCCGTTTTGCTTCCTCTCTATCCGTCCAGCATCCGTTTATGGACGTTTCATCTGCTCCAAAAGTTTTGGGCTGCCTAAAACTTTTGCGCAGAAAATGTATCCAGTTCATCCATTCTGCATCCGCTACGCATCCGCTACGCATCCGTTACGCATCCGCTATATCCGCTAGGCGTCCTCTACGCATCCGCGCAACTCCATCTGCTCCAGCGGTAAACAGACGTGGGGAGGAAGCGGAACGGACGCAGAACGGATGCAAAACGGATGCCTAGCGGTTGCAGCATGGAAACAAAGCGTTTAAAACGGAAAAAACGTTCGCAGAGGGGACCTATCTCGGATATTAAGGATGTCTACAGGATGCCTAGAGGATGCCTAGCGGAAAACCTATACTGCCTATAAAAAGGGGGACCAATTCGCCTGCATCGCACTTTCAGAACAGCAGCCCAGCGTTGCAGACCTCTGCAGCCTTCGCCTGTCCCTTCCTCTTCCACAGCATCCAATCATGTCCACCATGGATTGTAACAAAGTCCTTTCGGCAGCCACTATCCTTCCGCAACAGTGCGAAGCCATCTACAGGCTCTGTGAACACTACTGCGAGAAGAAAAAGAGTCTGGGTCCGAAGATGGTTCGCCAGTAGAGCGGAGGACAGACTGTACAACAAGCTGATGGTGGAGCTCAGGAGCGAAGACACTCGGGCATTCCAGAACTTCATGAGGATGCCTCCAGCCATGTTTGATGAAGTTGTGCAGCACCTGACACCCAGGTTGACCAAGGCAAACACCAGCTTCCGGCCCAACCTGGAACCTGGGCTCAAGGTGGCACTCACTCTGCGCCACCTGGCCTCAGGGACCTCCTACAGGAGCATGCAGAATGGCTGGAGGGTGCCATCCAACACCATCAGCATTGTGGTCAGAGAAGTGGTGCAGGCCATCATCGAAGAATACCGGGAGGAGCGCCTCCAGTGCCCCTCCACTGAAGAAGGCTGGAAGAAAGTTGCAGAGCAGTGGTATCAGAAGTGGAACTTCCCCCACACCGTTGGAGCCATAGATGGGAAGCACGTGGCCTGCAAATCTCCAGCCAAGTCGGGGTCCACTTATTTCAACTCCAAGGGCTTCTTCAGCATCATTCTCTTTGCCATGGTCGATGCTGACTACAAGTTCATGTACATCGATGCTTCAGGCAACGGGTCATCTTCGGATGCCCAGGTATACAACGCCAGTCACCTCAAGGAAGGGCTGGAACGCAAGCTCATCGTGGGCTTCCCAGATCAAGAACCCCTGCCCAACGACACACAAGATGTGCCCTACTTCATCGTGGGGGATGACGACTTCTCCCTCACAACCTACCTCATGAAGCTCTACACCTCCAGACTCCTCACCCGTGAAGAGAGGATCTTCAACTACAGGCTGTCCAGGGCAAGGCGGGTGGTGGAGAATGCCTTTGGTGTCCTGGCCAACAGGTTCCAGGTACTTCTCACCACCATGCAGCATTGCCCAAAGACCGTGAAGAGGATCGTGGAAGTTTGCTGCATCCTGCACAATCACATGTGCACCCGCTACCCAGTCTTGCAGAACAGGCTCCTGGACCTCCAACAAGCCAATGGGGTCATGGAGCCTGGGGAATGGAGGCAAGGGCGAAACCTGATCGACACTGAGGATGTGCAAGGCCCCAACAGAGCCTCACATGAAGCAAAGAAGCAGTGCAACCTCCTGAAACAATGGTGCAACTCCCCAGCTGGAGCAGTAGAGTGGCAAGACAGGATGGTAAATGCTTAATGGATGCTTCCTTCAGCCTGTCTCATCACACAGATGAGATTGGGCCATCTATGTTTGGTTGGCCTACAATGAACAGGGCGTTTAATAAACAGTTGTGGTTATGTTGACATGTGTGGATAATTATTACATTATTATTGATAATAAAGGGCCGTAGGTGTGGCACCTGGGAGGGTGGACCATACAGTCCCACTATGCTTGCACTGGAAGTTTATCTATCCACTGCTATCCTAACCCATCCCACAGCTATTACCCATCCCACAGGTATCCTAACCCATCCCAAAGCTATCCTTACCCATCCCACAAGAATGCAAAGGCTTAAACCATTTCTAACAGTTTCCAGCAAGACTTTATAAAAAAAAAAGAAATGAAGCAAGTGTATGAATCAAAAATAGATTTTATTAACAACAAGCTATAAAACAAAAATGAGTCTCTGGCACTCCTCTTGGTCACTCAGTCTCAGGGGTGAAGGGTCCAGGTGCTGTGGAGGTGGCTGGTGCTGGAGTGCTTGTCATCAGCTCCTCCAGAAGCAGAAGCAGCCCCAGCCCCAGAAAAGCGAGCCCGTGCTGCAGAAGCCCAGCAGAACCAGAGTGAGGGCCAGGGGGTGGGATGGTAGCCCTGTCCCTCTTGCCAGGGTTGGCAGCAGAGGGCTGAGGCTTGCTGTGCTTCCGCATGGTTGTGGGGTTGTTGGCTGGCAGGGAGGCTGGCAGGAACCAAGGCTGGCAGAAAGGCTGGCAGGAAGGCTGGCAGGAAGGCTGGCAGGGAAGCTGGTACCAAGGCTGGCAGGAAGGATGCTAGGCAGGCAGGCACCAAGGCTGGCAGGCAGACATGAACCAAGGTAGGCAGGAAGGCTGGCAGGGAGGCTGGCACCAAGGCTGGCAGGAAGGCTGGCAGGCAGACATGAACCAAGGCTTGCAGGAAGGCTGGCAGGCAGACATGAACCAAGGCTGGCAGGAAGGCAGGTAGCAAGGCTGGCAGGCAGACCGGCTGGCAGCAAGGCTTGCAGGCAGGCTGGCAGCAAGGCTGGCAGGGAGGCTGGCAGCAAGGCTGGTAGAAAGGCTGGCAGCAAGGCTGGCAGGCAGACATGTAGGCAGGGCAGGCAAGGCAGTCGGTGTGTCCGGCAGCAGGTCTTTCCTCTGAATGGCGACCTGCTTCCGACCTGCTTCCGTTATATCCGTGGGGCTGACGCAATGCATCCTCCCCGCATGCGCAATTAATGCCAGGCATCCATTAGGCTTCCACTGTGCATCTGCTAGGCTTCCGCTCTGCATCCGCTTCATCCGCTGTGCATCCGCTGTGCATCTGCTTCATCCGCTGTGCATCCACTGTGCATCTGCTGTATCCGTTCCGCATCCGCTTTGCTGAGCCCCCCCGGAAGCCTAGCGGATGCGCCATCTGGTCTCATCCACTTCCATCCGCTGGGCTTCCGTTCCGCATCCGCTTTGCATCCGCCCTGCGTCCTCCCTGCGTCCGTGTTATCCGCTCCGGTTATGCAAATTTTTCCCCTTTTGAGAGCGGATAACAATGGATGGAACATTTTGCTCATCCACTGTGTCCTTATTGCATCCATTGGCCAGTGTGACATGGGCTTTACAGTACTCAGAAAACTATAGATTGAACTTGCAATTCCATTCAGCATTGATGAAATTGCATTCCTTTCTGAGGAAACATTACTCCAACGTGCACAAAAGGAGGCAATCTAGTGCATTGAAATCTATATATCATACATATCAGGAGCTCATGAATCTTCCGACCACTGGTTTTTCTTCAAGACTATGAAGATTATATCCCATCTTTGCATATTTTAGATATATAGCATTTACTATATTTTGCCATGCAGCGATACAGTCTCTTCAGGCTAGCACTATTTATGGCAACTTTTCTCATTTACAGCATATGGATTTCATTAAGAATGGCAGTTATAGGTGCCAGTACTAATTTGCTCTCTTCAAAGTAAATCAAAATATCCAAAAATCTCTATTTCTTAAATTACTTTAAACGTGCATGGAGTCACCCAATTGTCTTGGTATCATATCACCATATTGGAGCTGCTTTCCTGCTTCAATTTAGTTAGAAATACATATTGAAGTCTAATTACTTTTGTTTAATGCCAGTGCCTATGAAAAATATATTCTGAAGTCTTTAAAATGATATATTCCTATAGTTGCACTTAAGTTTGAATCAAATTATCTGTTGTTTTATTTTAGAAAAATATACTTGTTAGCAAATTACTGTCTATCAGAATCTATTTAAAATTGTTTTTCATTGGTGTTAGGGATAACATTGTTTACCCTAACTGGTTTAGGTGAAATAATA
>BLBF01000002.1:37985665-38053628 GCA_015471245.1 Laticauda colubrina
GGGATGGGCAGGGATACCTTTGGGATGGGTTAAGATAGCTGTGGGATAGATAAATCTCCAGTACAAGCATAGTGGGACTGTATGGTCCACCCTCCCAGGTGCCACCCCTATGCCCCTTATCAATTACAATGTTATCATTGATCCACACATGTCAATATAAACACAACTCTTTATTAAACGCCCTGTTCATTGTAGGCCAACCAAACATACATGGCCCAATCTCATCCGTGTGATGAGACAGGCTGAAGGAGGCATCCATTAAGCATCTACCATCCTGTCTTGCCACTCCACCGCTCCAGCTGGGGAGTTGTACCAGTCTTTCAGAAGGTTGCGCTGCTTCTTCACCTCACGTGAGGCTCTGTTGGGCCCTTGCACATCCTCAGTGTCGATCAGGTTTCGCCCTTGCCTCCATTCCCCAGGCTCCATGTCCCCATTGCCTTGCTGGAGGTTCACAAGCCTGTTCTGCAAGACTGGGTAGCAGGTGCGCATGAGATTGTGCAGGATGCAGCAAACTTCCACGATCCTCCTCATGCTCTGTGGGCAATGCTGCATGGTGTTGAGAAGTACCTGGAACCTGTCGGCCAGGATGGCAAAGGTGTTCTCCACCACACACCTTGCCCTGGACAGCCTGTAGTTGAAGATCCTCTCTTCAAGGGTGAGGTATTTGGAGGTGTAGGGCTTCATGAGGTAGGTTCTGAGGGAGAAGTCGTCATCCCCCACGATGAAGTAGGGCACATCTTGCGTGTCGTTGGGCAGGGGTTCTGGATCTGGGAAGCCCACCATGAGGTTGCTTTCCAGCCCCTCGAGTTGACTGGCGTTGTATGCCTGGGCATCGGAAGATGAGCCGTTGCCTGAAACATCGATGTACATGAACTTGTAATCAGCATCGACCATGGCGAAGAGGATGATGCTGAAGAAGCCCTTGGAGTTGAAATAAGTGGACCCCGAGTTGGCTGGAGATTTGCAGGCCACGTACTTCCCATCTATGGCTCCAACGGTGTGGGGGAAGTTCCACTTCTGATACCACTGCTCTGCTACTTTCTTCCATCCTTCTTCAGTGGAGGGGTACTGGAGGAGCTCCTCCTTGTATTCTTCGATGATGGCCTGCACAACTTCTCTGACCACAAAGCTGATGGTGCTGGTTGGCACCCTCCAGCCGTACTGCATGCTCCTGTAGGGGTCCCTGAGGCCAGGTGGCACAGAGTGAGTGCCACCCTGAGCCCAGGTTCCAGGCTGGGTGGGAAGTTGGTTTTTGTCTTGCTCAACCTGAGTGTCAGGCGCTGCAGAAGTTCGTCAAACATGGCTGGAGGCATATTCATGAAAATCTGGAACGCACGAGTGTCTTCGCTCCTGAGCTCCACCATCAGCTTGTTGTAAAGTTGGTACTGTGCTCTTCTGGCTAACCATCTTTGGACCCAGACTTTTTTTGGGTGCCTCCTTTTCTTGCCGTAGTAGAGTTCACAGAGACTGTTGATGGTTTTGCAGTGATGCAGAAGGATGTTGGCTGCCAAAAGGATTTTGTCACAATCCATGATAGAGATGACTGGATGCTGTGGAAGAGGAAGAGGCAGATGAAGGCTGCAGAGGTCTGCACCGCTGGGCTGCTGGGCTGAAAGTGCGATGCAGATGAGTTGCTCCACCTTTTTATAGGCAGTATAGATGTCCCTTTGCATCCTCTAGGCATCCTCTAGGCATCCTCTAGGCATCCTTAATATCCGAGATAGGTCCCCTCTGCGAACGTTTTTTTCCGTTTTAAACGCTTTGTTTCTGTTCTGCATCCATTCTGCATCCGGTCTGCATCCGGTCTGCGTCCGTTCCACTTCCTCCCTGCGTCTGTTTACCAGTGGAGCGGATGGAGTTCCGCGGATGCGTAGTGGATGCCTTGCGGATATAGCGGATGCCTAACGGATGCAGAACGGATGCGTAGCAGATGCGTAGCGGATGCAGAACGGACGAACTGGATACGTTTTCCACGCAAAAGTTTTAGGCAGCCTAAAACTTTTGGAGCGGATGAAACGTCCATAAACGGATGCTGGACGGATTGAGAGGAAGCCAAACGGAGGCAGTGAGTACATCGCATTTTAGAACGGATGGCAAGATTTTTTTTCCGTTTTGCCTCCTCTTTGCATCTGTTTTTGCAGTGTGACAGGGCCTTAAGAGAATGTTAAATGTGGCCGAAAAATCACTGTCATTTCAACTATAATAAAATATTATCTCTAAGCTTCACCGACTTAAAAAAATAGGTTAAGTAGATTAAAATTCTGAGGTTGAAAAGCACCATGTAAGCATGATTCCAACCTCTTTTGAGCTGACAGATGATTTCACAAGTCAGTCATGCTATTTTACATGTAGTGACTACATGGCCTTAAGGTAATAAATTTGTCTTGAATGTATAGGCTCCCTTATTCTAATTTTTCTGTACTGTAGTTAAAATTGTATCCTGTGTCTGACTTGATCTTGCAGAGACCACACTATTAAACATACCGAAAAGTGACTCCAAGTAGGAGATGAGAGTATTAGAAACTACAACTGTAGATGCCCCCAGGCTACCTCCCTGACTGACCTACAGTATGTATAAAGGATGTCATTTGACTCTCTGTCTCAAACTGAAAAACAACATAGATCAGCATTTCTTTGTTGTCAGCTCTTCTAACATAGTCATGCTGCTTTGGAACAGAATTCCTAATCTGAAGTGTGGCCTTTCGGCTTTTCAGTACACAGCAGCCTAGAAGAGGTCTTTACCCAACTGAAAGTCTCCTAACAAACCAAATGAATCTCCAGCTATACATCTTTTTTTGTATTGTTTCCAGCTGGATAATTATGAGAAAAGGTAGTGCAACTACTTGATTTCCACATAGTAATTTAAAAGAACAGTTTGAAAAAGAAACCTATATTATTTAATGATTTGTTTAATAGCGATGGTATGAAAATGTTTTATATTCTACTCAAAGGTCAATGGATGGACATTTTGTTAAAACTTAATTTATACTTAATCTATATTTAATAGTTATTATATATAGTTATTTGATTATTTGTTATTATGAAAAATAGCTTTGCTTAAGTGAATTGGTTCTCCTATAAAATATTCAAAAGTCAAAGATCAGAGTCAAAACAGTATTCATATCACATACTGTTGTATAAAGTTACATACAATGGAATATATCTAATAGCTCAGATACAGTCAAATACATTTTTGAAGTGGATATATTTCCAAAAAAATTTTCCTGAACATATAATGAAAAAATAATAATCCCTCAGATGAGACCCAACTTACTTTAGAATTATAAATAAACTGTGCATGGAGAACACAAAAGCTGAACCTTTTGGATACTTATCAACAATAAACCCTATAAAATGTGGTGCAGCAATAAAGTTATATACAGGATTTATTTCTCATTTTCTCTGCAGATGTTATAGATTATAAATCATTGGCAATGTCTTCTAATTCCAGAGACTTGATTCTTAACATTTCAAAAATTAGAAAAAAAGAAAAAAAAGTTCAGATATGTTGCTCTTTTTCATATCTAGTATAGAAACCTGATGTATTTAAATTTCTGACAAAGATCTGATAAGAAATCCTTCTTGGCAGAAGAATTTGTTGCTACCAGTTTTGCATGAAAATATCACTCCCATACATTTAAAAAAACCAGAATCTTGTCTTGAGTATTAATTTTATAATATTTTTGAATAAGAAGCTTGAAAGGCCATTTTATCAAAATGGCATGCATCATCGTACAGTCATTACACATTATTTTACAATAGAAACATGATGAAACAAAAAGAAAAATATCTGATTTCTTTGTCAGTTTATCCATTCATCTTCAACTCCAAATTTTTCTTTGTCTTTTTTTTTCAAAGTGAGATTGAAAAAATATTACATGTTATTTGGAGTAATTTGACAACTGCATAAATTTTGTTCACTAAACTGACAGTAAATGAGCTTGATGAAAAAAAAACTAGCTTTATTAATTTATTAGATTTAATGTGGATAGAAGGCAGCATCTGATTTTTTTCATCAATTTGCATAGTAAATCTCTACCAATCAGAAGTTCGAATCACATTACCTACTTGTTAAGGATGCCAAGCTCTCTTGGAGGAAGAATTATATTTTCTACGCCTTGTAAATAGATATACTAAACAACCCACATTACCAGCAGACCTAGATATTCAACATTCCCTGTCCCTTGACAATTGTCCCATTCTGTTATGGTGATACTATGTCCTATATTCCTACTACTATATTCCTATTTTCTACTCTGTCATATTCCCTTTTACAATTTTTTCTTCTAATTCTACTTCTAATAAATAATTATAAACTTTTGTTATATTTTTTTTTTGCCTGATCCTAATAAAATTTTATCTAATTGCTGGAGTTTATTGTTAATTCCAAATTCTTTCTTGTCCTGTTGAAGCCCATGTCACACTGAACCAACGGATGCAAAGAGGATGTAAAACGGACAAAAAAGCTTGCCATCCGTTGGAAAACGCGATGTACTCACTGCCTCCGTTTTGCTTCCTCTCTATCCGTCCAGCATCCATTTCTTGACGTTTCATCCGCTCCGAAAGTTTTGGGCTGCCCAAAACTTTTGCGCGGAAAATGTATCCAATTCGTCCGTTCCGCATCCGCTACACATCTGATACGCATCCGCTACGCATCCGTTACGCATCCGCTATATCCGCTAGGCATCCACTATGCATCCGCAATGCATCCGCGCAACTCCATCCACCCAGACGTAGGGAGGAAGCGGAATGGACGCAGAACGGATGCAGAACAGATGCCTAGCAGATGCAGCACAGAAACAAAGCATTAAAAATGGAAAAAACCTTCGCAGAGGGGACCTATCTCGGATATTAAGGATGTCTAGAGGATGCCTAGAGGATGCCTAGAGGATGCCGAGCGGAAAACCTATATTTCCTATAAAAAGGGGGAGCAACTCATCTGCATCTCACTTTCAGAACAGCAGCCCAGCAGTGTTCATCTGGCTCTTCCTCTTCCACAGCATCCAGTCATGTCCACCGTGGATTGTAACAAAGTCATTTCGGCAGCCACCATCCTTCTGCAACAGTGCGAAGCCATTTGCAGGCACTATGAACTCTACTGCGAGAAGAAAAAGAGGCAGCCAAAAAGAGTCTGGATCCGAAGATGGTTCGCCAGAAGAGCACAGGACGGACTGCACAACAAGCTGATGGTGGAGCTCAGGAGCGAAGACACTCGGGCATTCCAGAACTTCATGAGGATGCCTCCAGCCATGTTTGATGAAGTTGTGCAGCGGCTGACACCCAGGTTGACCAAGGTAAACACCAGCTTCCGGCCCAGCTTGGAACCTGGGCTCAAGGTGGCACTCACTCTGCGCCACCTGGCCTCAGGGACCTCCTACAGGAGCATGCAGTACACCTGGAGGGTGCCATCCAACACCATCAGCATTGTGGTCAGAGAAGTGTTGCAGGCCATCATCAAAGAATACAAGGAGGAGCTCCTCCAGTACCCCTCCACTGAAGAAGGCTGGAAGAAAGATGCAGAGCAATGGTATCAGAAGTGGAACTTCCCACACACCATTGGAGCCATAGATGGCAAGCACGTGGCCTGCAAAGCTCCAGCCAAGTTGGGGTCCACTTATTTCAACTCCAAGGGCTTCTCCAGCATCATCCTCTTAGCCATGGGCGATGCTGACTACAAGTTCATGTACATCGATGCTTCAGGCAACAGCTAATCTTCAGATGCCCAGGTATACAACGCCAGTCACCTCAAGGAGGAGCTGGAAGGCAACCTCAATATGGGCTTCCCAGATCCAGAACCGCTGTCCAACGACACACAAAATGTGCCCTACTTCATCGTAGGGGATAATACCTTCTCCCTCACAACCTACCTCATGAAGACCTACACTTCCAGACTCCTCACCCGTGAAGAGAGAGGATCTTCAACTACAGGCTGTCCAGGGCAAGGCGGGTGGTGGAGAACGCCTTTGGCATCCTGGCCAACAGGTTCTAGGTATTTCTCACCACCATGCAGCATTGCCCAGAGACCGTGAGGAGGATCATGGAAACTTGCTGCATCCTGTACAATCTCATGCGCACCCGCTACCCAGTCTTGCAGAACAGGCTTGTGGACCTCCAACAAGGCAATGGGGACATGGAGCCTGGTGAATGGAGGCAAGGGCAAAACCTGATCGACACTGAGGATGTGCAAGGGCCCAACAGAGCCTCACGTGAAGCGAAGAAGCAGCGCAACCTCCTGAGACACTGGTGCAACTGCCCAGCTAGAGCAGTAGAGTGGCAAGACAGGATGGTAGATGCTTAATGGATGCTTCCTTCAGCCTGTCTCATCACACGGATGAGATTGGGCCATGTATGTTTGGTTGGCCTACAATGAACAGGGCGTTTAATAAAGAGTTGTGTTTATGTTGACATGTGTGGATAATTATCACATTATTATTGATAATAAAGGGCCATAGGTGTGGCACCTGGGAGGGTGGACCATACAGTCCCACTATGCTTGCACTGGAGGTTTATCTATCCCACTGCTATCCTAACCCATCCCACAGCTATTACCCATCCCACAGGTATCCTAACCCATCCCAAAGGTATCCTTAAACATCCCACAAGCATACAAAGGCTTAAACCATTTCTAAAAGTTTCCACCAAGACTTTATTAAAAAAAAGAAATGAAGCAAGTGTGTGAATCAAAAATAGACTTTATTAACAACAAGCTATAAAACAAAAATGAGTCTCTGGCACTCCTCTTGGTCGCTCAGTCTCAGGGGTGAAGGGTCCAGGTGCTGTGGAGGTGGCTGGTGCTGGAGTGCTTTTCATCAGCTCCTCCAGAAGCAGAAGCAGCAGAAGCCCCAGCCCCAGAAGCGCGAGCCCATGCTGCAGAAGCCCCAGCAGAACCAGAGTGAGGGCCAGGGGGCGGGATGGTAGCCCTGTCCCTCTTGCAAGGGCTGGCAGCAGATGGCTGAGGCTTGCTGTGCTTCGCATGGTTGTGGGGTTGCTGGCTGGCAGGGAGGCTGGCAGGAACCAAGGCTGGCAGGGAGGCTGGCAGGGAGGCTGGCAGGGAGGCTGGCAGGCAGGCAGACACCAAGGCTGGCAGGCAGGCAGACAGCAAGGCTGGCAGGAAGGCAGGCAGACAGGCAGGCAGGCACCAAGGCTGGCAGGAAGGCTGGCACCAAGGCAGGCACCAAGACTGGCAGGGAGGCAGGTACCAAGGCTGGCAGGAAGGCAGGCAGCAAGGAAGGCACCAAGGCTGGCAGGAAGGCTGGCACCAAGGCAGGTACCAAGGCTGGCAGGCAGACATGAACCAAGGCTGGCAGGAAGGCAGGCAGCAAGGCTCGCAGGTAGACCAGCTGGCAGCAAGGCTTTCAGGCAGGCTGGCAGCAAGGCTTGCAGGCAGGCTGGCAGCAAGGCTGGCAGCAAGGCTGGCAGGCAGACATGCGGGCAGGGCAGGCAAGGCAGCCAATCCATCCGGCAGCAGGTCTTTCCTCTGAATGGCAACCTGCTTCCGAGCTGCTTCCGTTATATCCGCGGGGCTGACGCAATGCATTCCCCCCGCATGCGCAATTAATGCCAGGCATCCGTTAGGCTTCCACTGTGCATCCGCTGTGCATCCGCTGTGCATCCGCTGTATCCTTTCCGCGTCCACTTTGCTGAGGTCCCCCGGAAGCCTAGCGGATGCGCCATCCACTCTCATCCACTTCTATCCGCTGGGCTTCCGTTCTGAATCCGCTTTGCATCCGCCCTGCGTCCTCCCCGCGTCCATGTTATCCGCTCTGGTTATGCAAATTTTTGCCCCTTTTGAGAGCGGATAACAACGGATGGAACATTTTGCTCGTCTGTTGTGTCTTTTTTGTATCCGTTGGGCAGTGTGACATGGGCTTTATATCTACTTTGAATTTGAAGATTTGCCCACTGATCAGTTTTTAGTCCCCGATCTTGAAGTTCTTGCTGCGATTTCGGATTTCCTTGTGTATCCAAGAGGTTCTTATATTTAATCATTTTAGTAATATCCAGATTATTTGGGTGAATCATCACCTCCATTGTTGAAATCTAAATTGGTATTTTTAAATAGTGTTTTTTTCCGTATTTTCTTCCAATTAATCAATAATGAATCTCTGATTAGGTGTCTGTGAAAATATTTCTGGCGAGTTTTCCCAACATCCCATAAAAAAGCATGCCACCCCCTCTGCAAGTCATGGCCTTCTAAGAATAATATTCTCTTATTGGTTAAATTCACCCATTCCTTCAACCATACTAAAGAGGCTGCACTATAATACAACTCCCAATTTGGAAGTGCCAGCCCTCCCCTGCTCTTCATATCCTGCATTGCCTTTAAGTTTATTCTAGGTATTTTTCTCTTGCCAGATGAATTTTATAGTTATTTTATTAAGTTCTTAAAAAAAAATTGTGTACTTTGATTGGGATCGTCTGAAATATATAGAGGAATTTTGGAAGAATATTCATTTTAATAGCAGCGATCCTGCCTAATAATGGAAGTTGCAGCTTGCCCCATGTTTCTAAATTCTTCTTTACCTGTTGTATCAATTTATCATAATTATTTTCCTTAAGTGTCTTAGAATGTGCTGTCAACCATATTCCTAGGTATTTAACTTTCTTTATCACTTGTATTCCCATAACTTCTTCTAGTTCTAATTTCTGTTTTTCTGATAATTTTTTGGTTATTAATTTTGTTTTCTTCCTATTAATTTTTAGTCCTGTTACTGCTCCAAATTGTTCTAATTCATTCATCAATTTTTGTCCTCTTTCTATTGGTTCTTCAATAAAAAAATCATATCATATATTCTTCTTTCTTAACCTTTAATCCTTTTATGTCTGGGTTATGTCTAATTCGTGTTAATAATACTTTTAGTGATAATATGAAGAACAGGGGTGAGAGCGGGCAGCTCTGTCTGACTCCTTTTTCTTTTATTATTGGGTGGGTATATTCCCCGTTTATTATATTAGCCTGTTATGTATCATAAATGGCTATTATAATATTTTCAAATTTAGTGCCTAAATTCATATCATAATTTTTTTGGATTAAAATTTGCCAATTTAAATTATCGAAGGCCTTCTCTGCGTCTAAAAACATAAGTGCAGTTTGTTTTTTGGGGTGGGCTTTGTAAAATTCTAAAACATCTAATACTATTCTTAAATTATTCCTGATTTGTCTCGTCGGGAGAAATCCATTCTGGTCTTCATGTATATGCTCATTTAACATTCTTTTTAGTCTACTTGCTATAATAGAAGTAAATATTTTGTAATCAGTATTTAACAATGAAATCGGCCTATAATTTTGTATATATCGGGGATCTGAATCCTCCTTTGAGCGAAATCAATGCCCCCCTCCATGAGTCCGGCATCCTGGATGCCAATAAGACGTCATTAAAAACTTCCACCATAAGAAGTCCTATTTGTTCTGCAATTGCCTTGTACAGCTCCCCTGGGATTCCATCAGGTCCTGGGGATTTGTTGTTTTTCTGGTTCTCTATTGCTGATTTCAATTCGAATCAAGTAATGTCTTTATTTAATTATTCTTCCATTTCTTCCCTAATTGCTTTATCCTTAATTTCATCCAAATAGTTTCTTATCCTATCTTCGTTAACATCTTCCTTTTTATATAACTCTTCAAAATACTTATGGGCAATTTCTTTTTTCTGTTCTATCTCCAGTTGTATATTCCCCTTTCCATCTATTAGCTGGTATATCAATCTCTTTTCTTTCCTTTTTTTTAAGTCTATATGATAGCCATCTCCCTGGCTTATTGGCATGTTCAAAATAAGTTTGTCTAGTTGTATTCAAATTTATAATCATTCTCTTTTGTTCAATTAAATACAATTTATGTTGAGTTATTGTTATCTGATTTTGCAATTTTGAATCCTATGGGTACTCTGTTATTGAGTTTCTAATTCCTTAATTTTTTGTTGTAATTTGTTTTACTGGGAGTATTTTTCCTTATTCCTCTTGGCGTTATAAGAGATTGTTATACCTCTTATTACTGCCTTCATTGAATCCCAAATGTTTTGTTTTGTAGTTGCTCCATTGTCATTTTCCTTTAAAAAATAGATTAATTCCTCCTTGAGTTTGTTGGTATATTCTTTTTTTCTTATTAACTGAATATTTAACGTCCATTTTTCTTGGGTTTTTCCCTACCCTTCCATATCATCTGAATTGGATTGTGATCTGCCCATTCATTGGGCAAAATTTCAATCCCTTTCATCTCATTTGCTTTTCCCCATTCATCCATGCCATATCAATCTGTGTCCATATTTGATGAGGATTTGAATAGAATGTAAATTGTTTTTCCTCAGGATGTAATCTTCTCCATATGTCAATCAAATTTAACTCCTTCGTCATTTCCATACATATCTTGGGAAGCTCTCTTTTTTCCCCTTTGTTCCTTCCCCCATTACTGTAATAATCCAACTTTGTCCTCTACTTTGGAGATGTCCACTTTAATTTCTGCTTTTAATTTCCCCATCTCCTCTTTTAGTTCATTTATATCTGCTCTTATCTCATTATGGTTTTTCATCATTGTGTCTTGCAGCTTCATCATCGATTCCTGTGAAGTCAGCAGAATTGATTGGATGTTGGCATTCGAGATGTTAGCTTGTTTCTCCACTGGTAATTTTTCTTCTATGGTTTTTTTCTGCCATGGGCGAAGCTGTTGCTGACGTAGTTGTTAATGTGGGGGTGACCTTTCTTCCAGTTTTCAGAGCTGTAGTTGTAGTGGAAGTCATTTCTTTTAAGATTTGTTTCTGTTGTTGTAATATGTTAATTATATTATCCCAAATTAACATTCAGTGATAGAATCTCTATATTAGGATTGACCAGTATCTAATTACTTAATCTATCTATCTGCTGGATAGCTGTGCTCTTAACTGGTTACTGGAGTACAAGTTCTTATAGATAAAAATATTATCACTGTATTATTTTAAATCCAAATTCTAATTGTAACACTCTTGTTGACTGAACAGAATGTAGTTCTTCATTTGCCATTATTTTCTCAAATTAGTTTCTTAACCAAATCTTGCTTATGTGATTGTTGCTTCAGTAGCAGCTTTCATCCTGTCATTCTGGACACCCACCCTGCCCTCTACAAGAGTGAGCCTTAACATTTCCAGTTCTATGGATCGACAGTAGCAGTGTGGGGGATAGGAGATCATTCTGCATGAGCAGCAGCAGGCGAATACATGTGCATACAGCTCCAATTTGAGCAAGTGGCAAGTGCATGCGCCTGCCACTCACACAAATAAAGTTTTGCCCATGAACGCACTCACTTGCCACTTGTGCAGTCTAGTTCCAAACAGGTTGCGACTCAGAGGTTGGGGGCCCCTGCTCTACAATTTGCCATAATCCCAGGAAATCCCAGGAAAATCAAAGGCATTAAGATCATTCCAGAGGCTCAGCGAAAGGAAGCAGACACCTATATTGGGTAGCAGCATTATAGAAAGACTTGAATAATAGTCATAAAGACATGATTTGATATGATTTATTTTTTATTTTATTTTTTTATTTTTTATTTGTTAATTGCTTACAAGATAATAGGTATAAGTAAAAGCATAGTTATGAATACATGGATACATATAAGAAAAATAAAAGAAACAATAGGACAGGGACAGTAGGCATGTTGGTGCAGGCATGCATGCCCCCTGCAGACCTCTTAGAAAAGGGGTGAGGTCAATAGGAGACAGTCTATGGTTAAAGTTTTCGGGTTTGGGTAAAAAAAAACACAGAGTCAGGTAGAGTATTCCAGACATTGACCACTCTGTTACTGAAGTCATATTTCCTGCAATCAAGTTTGATGCGATTAACCTTGAGTTTGTATTTATTGTTTGCTCTCGTGTTGTTATGGTTGAAGCTGAAGTATTCATTGACAGATAGGACATTGCAATGTATGATTTTATACCCGATATTTAGATCAGACCAAAGGCTGCATAGTTCTAGGTTTTCTAGGTATAGAATTTCAAGTCTGGTGGCATAAGATATTCTGCAACGAGTAGAGGAGTGGAGAACTCTTCTTGTGAAATATTTCTGGACTTTCTCAACTGTGTTAATATCAGATACGTAATGTGTGTTCCAGACTGATAACCTGTATTCGAGTATTGGTCTAGCAAATGTTTTGTATTCTCTAGTTATTAGCTTAGACAATATTAAAGGAGTTAACAACATAGTTTCTAATGATGGACTCCTGAGGTTGGATGCCACTCAATGGGCTACTAAGAAAAAGCCAAGGATCTTTTGATATCCTAATGGAGTTTAAAATGTGACTATATTAAAGCCTCAGAGACATTTAGTTGCTGATGTTGCCATGCAGTAAATTTCATGTAAGACATCAATGAATTGAAATGGATTGGACACTTTCAATTATACAGTCATATTGTTGACTACTCAAAACACAAAGAAACATGAAAAAAAGGAAGAATGTTGCTTCTATAGTCAGGAAGGATATAGCAAAAATAGTCCTTGGCTACAATGTAATCAATGACTGATAAATCAGATATAACAAGTGCTTCATTAATCTTTGATTATGCAAGCTTATGCTCCAATTATTGATGCAGAAAAAGAAGCTGATGAACTTTACAGTTAGTTCAATTTAAAACTAACAGAACATGGAAACAATATATGTTATTTGTAGTTGGAATCTAGAACAGGAGTGGGATTCTACCAGTTCACACCTATTCACTAGAACCAGTTGTTAACATTCTAAGCAGTTAGGAGAACCGGTTGTTCGAAGAAATTACTAGCCTAATCCTGTAAGGAAGGCAGGAAGGAAACATTCTGGTGTTGCTTATAGAAACTGCCTCTCCACTAACCCTTATTACATTCTTGGCAGGACTAGACTTCCTGTCGAAGGAGCTTCTCTGGAGTCTTTTTCCTGTCCTTTGCTGGTACTTTGCTTGTGTGGAGTGACCATTCAAAGTTACAATGGCACTGAAAAAAGTGACTTATGACCATTTTTCACACATATGACTGTTGCAGCATCTCCACAGTCATGAGAGGCCAGGTGTGGAAATGCATGCCTTGATATGATATTGAGTTGGCCACACCCAGTCAATAACATGACCACCAAGCCA
Organism: Laticauda colubrina; assembly: GCA_015471245.1. Lineage (NCBI taxonomy): Eukaryota > Metazoa > Chordata > Lepidosauria > Squamata > Elapidae > Laticauda > Laticauda colubrina. The sequence goes on from BLBF01000002.1 coordinate 37,998,733, forward strand.
TATCCACCCAGTCACATGACCACTAAGCCATGCCCACCGCCTAAGCCACGTCCATAGAACTGCTTGTTAAAATTTTTGAATCCCACCCCTGGTCTAGAATGTCAAAGTTGAAAATAATGATGAAAATTTTGTTTGACCATTTGGCTTAGGAAACTGAAATGAAGTTGGAGAATGACCAAGCAGTTTCTGGATATTTAGCTTTAAAAGTCAAGATGTGAGTGAGGACTGACAATGAACTACTTATGTGCAACTTCTAATTAAAGATAAGCAAAAGAAGAAAATCAATCAGTTTACAATTTTGACCATATACCTATCATTTTCAAGGGGGACATCTGGAATTGCTTTGAAATTCCTCACATCACTGATAGGAACCCAAGTGAAGGTGACAGTAATGAAGACTGGCAAAGTGGGAATATGATTTTAAAAAATGTCTAACAATAAGATTTCAAAAAATGTCTAACAATAAGCCACACTGTGGTGATTATAAAAACTAACAAAATATTTTAATTGGACAGTTTCCTAGCAATGGTAATCACTTAGTATGGTAAATAATTTAATCCTACTCCATTGAATATCATTTTTGATGATAAATTGGCCAATGGAGCAGTGAATTGAAGCTAAAGAAACTCATTTTGATGTTTTTGTCATGTTACTGATGAATCTAGTTCCCACTGTTAGATATTTTTATATCATAGAAACAAGGCTTTAAATATAATATAATAGTATGTCAGACTCAAGAAGCCGGAAAAATCAATACCTAAGACTAGGGAACTTTATACAATTGTAGAGCCAATTATTCTTGTAGTGCCATTAACCCCGGTCCCACTACACTTACAGATGCAAAGAGGATGTAAAACATTAAAAAAACCTTGCCATCCGTTGAAAAATGCTATGCATCCATTGTGTACTACTGCATATGTGTTTCATATGCTCTATCCCTTGAGCATCCGTCCACTGAGATTTCATCCACTCAAGAAGTTTTGAGCTGCACAAAACTTTGTGAGCAGATGAACTTTCCGCTGCGTACGATGTACATCCACGACATATATGGGCAACAAACATTCTATGTCTGTTATCATCCATTAAACGTCCGCTGTATCCTCTCTGCATCCTCTGGCCATCCCCTCAACTCACATCCATTGCAGCTGAAAATGAAAAGAGGGAGGAAATGAAAGGTACACGGAACGTCTACACAGCGTTAGTAGCATGGAAATAGAAAGGATGTAAGCATATGCATCTCGTATATAAAGGATTAAAACGGACAAAACGTTTGTATCTGGGATGTATCTCATATATTTAGTATGTCTGCAGTATGTCTAGAGTATGTAGAAGGCCTCATAAGGACAACCGATATTTTCTATAAAAAGGGGGAGAAAATCATCTGGATTGCTGGGATGATGGACCATACAGTCCCACTATGCTTGCACTGGAGGTTTATCTATCCCATAACTATCCTTATCTATCCCACAAGCATGCAAAGGCTTAACCATTTTTTCAAAGTTTTCATCAACACTTTATTAAGTAAAAAAAATTAACCAAGTGTCTTAAGCAAATATAATCTTTATTAATTTTCTTAGATAAACTTTATGACTTTATTAAATAAGCAAAATGAATCAAGTAAAGTGTGTTAAGCAAAGATAAACTTAACAAGTAAACAACTCAGTCTCTGACACTATTCTCAGTCACTCTGAGCCATGTCCATGGTCTCAGCTGTTAAGCAGGCTGGGACTGTGGAGGTGGCTGTGGCTTGACTGCTGGTCTGAGGCACCATTGGGGTGCTTGGCCCTGAGGGTACAACAGGGGATGGTGTGTTCAGGAAGCTGTCTGAGAGCTGACTCAGTCCCGTGAGGTTGAGAGGCCCCTCATCAAGGACTTGAGATGTCAGGCCCAATACTGATGACAGATTGTCCATTGACAGGCTTGGCTTTGGGGTGGAGGAAGGAGAATTGTAGTGGGGCTGTCTGGTCTGCAGCTGGGTGAGGAGTGGCATCTGTGGCGTGCAATGAACCTGGGCCTGGACTGGGAAGGTCTGTTTCTGCTGTGGGAAGTCCTGGTAGTCGTAGCCTTGGTAAGCGAGGGGCTGTTGAAAGCCGTGGAAGGGCTGTGACATCACCTGGGATGGAGGAACAGACCTGGATTGGGTAGGAGCAGCTTCAGCTGGGCCTTGAGGGTTGTGCAGAAGTGCTGTGATCTTCTGCTTCATCACCTGGTACTGGGCCTCGGCAGGTCCCTCAGGGTCTGGCTCACATAGGTGATGAAGGTGTTCCGGCCTGAGGATCCTCTGTCCAAGTGGACCAGCTGAGAGAGAAGTTCTGTGCTGGTCTTCTCTGTGTCACTGATTTCCAGCAGCACACTGTGGTTCTGGCCCTCCAGTCTGCCTCTCTGCTTGCATCCTCTGGAGCTGGGGGTGGGGGTGGGTTGGCCTCTGATGGCTGCTAGTTCTTCCTCCATTTGTGACAGTATGGCGTCATCCCCCACGGGATCCTCCAAGTCTGCTGGCATGGGGAGTGCAGCTGTCGGGAGGGTCTCTGCCGTGGGGCCCTCTGAAGACACCTGCCTGGACAGGCTCGCTGGCTCCTGGCTGGGAGAGGACTGGCTGTCTGTGGACTGTCTGAGGGAGAGGGGTGTCAAAGGGGCTGCTCCTCGATGGCGGATCTCACCCTCCAGGAAACTGCACTTGGCCATGATGTACATCTCCCGGTCAGTTAGTTTGACAGCAGCCTGCCCGGATTTCTTGAGGTAAAGCTTGCCATACCAGGTGTGCATGTGCTTCCACCATCCCAGGAGTCCTTCTGCAGTGTACCCCAAGCTCTCTGCCTTGTCTCTCCAAGCTGCCTGCTTCTTCTTGGTGTCGCGATAGAGTCTGTGGCCCTTTCTCCAGAGGTACTCGTTCTCCCTCAGCCATTCCAGCACCTCATCCTCATGCTCCTTGGAAATGGTGTACTGTTTCCTCTCTCCCTTCTCCTTCCCTTGCCTCTTCCTCCCTCTTTCAGGGGCTTCAGCAGGGCCTTCAGGGGCTTGAGCAGCAGAGCCTTCAGCAGCAGGGCTTTGAGGGCCTTGGGGCTGGTCCACAGCAGCAGCAGCAGCAGCAGCAGCAGCAGCAGCAGCAGCAGCAGCAACAGCTTCAGAGTCAGTGCCTGGGGGTGGGATGCTGGTTCTGTCCTTGCCAGGGCTGGAACGAGTAGGCACGGGCTTCCTCTTCTTGCCTGACTGACGAACCATGGTGTTCCTACTAGATTTATGTGGCAGCACATCTTTCCCCTGAATGCTGACTACATGCGTGCTGTATCCTTTTATATCCACGGAGCTGACACAATTCATACTCCCTGCATGCGCAGTGAATGCTTTGCATCCGATATACATCCGTGCGGCATCCCCTTTGTTTCCTATAGGCGTCCATGATGCATCCGCTTCATCCGCTATGCATCCACCCCTTCTGCTATGAGTCCGCTTCGCAATTCTCTCCCGGAACCCCTTAGGATGTGTCATCCGCTTCCATCCGCTGTCATCCACTAGGCTTCCTATGAACATCCGTTTAACATCCCCACTACATACTACCCATGTCCATTCTTTTCCATTCTGTTTATGCAAATTTTTGCCAATTTTTGGAGCGCATGACAACGGATGGAGCCACCCCCGAAATTTTTCTTGTCTGCTGTGTCCTTTCTGCATACGTTTTGCTTCCGTCGGCCAGTGGGACCTAGCCTTAAATCTAAATATTTTGGGGTGAAGAATAAGAAGTAAAACCAAAGTTCCCCTTTTCAGCATTAGTAGCCAATGAATTCATGATATAGGAATTAATACTGAAAAAAATATTTGTATCTCAGCAAATCAAACAAAAAGTGATGTGTAATTCAGATAGTTTAATCAATAAATATTGGAGGAAAGTTTAATACTGGCATTCATGTTTCATACACATTATAAAATAGTACAACAGTTTTAATATTGTAAAAAACATTGAGGAAACAATAACAAGCTATTTGGAAACAATTGGTTTGCCCTGAAATTCTGTGTAGTACTGAAACTAGCATGGACTGTGCTTCTTCTGTAGTTGGATCATCAAAAAGATTTATACTGTTAATGAAAAAGTAAACAATAATATTATAAAAATGCATTACTAAGTATTGGTTACAAAACAGTTGGTCATGAGTTGAAAACTCCTGGACAATGTCATGAAAATGGCAAACTACACTTAATGAATAATGGGAACAGACAATTTCAGTCTGCAAGGTTATTTTATTTTACCAAACTTATACACTGCCCCAATCATAATTGACACTGAATGGTTCACATATCTTATCACATAAAGTGAGGTTAAATATGTACATAAAAAGAAAAGAAGTCACAAACAACTCATAATTCTATGCCAAGCAGAATAAACAACTCAATTCTAATAGAATACCATATCCAAAGAAATAATGTATTTGTCACTAAATCTTGATGAAGGAGCCAGGTTTTAATCACTTTTCTAAAATCCAGTCAGGTTGGAGGCTGCTTCTCTTTGGGACAGAAGAAGGATAATACTTGAAAAGATGCAGAGAAGAGTAAAAACAATGAGGTTAAAACATATGAAGGAAGGTTGCAGATATTGAGGACATCTGATGTATTGAAAAGAAGAACTATGATAGCAGTGTTCCAATATCTCAGGGGCTGCCACAAAGAAAAGGTGAGCAACCTACTCTCCAGCACACCTGAAGGCAAGACAAGAAGGGATGGATGGAAACTAATCAAGGATTGAATCAAGTTAGAAATAAGAAGAAATTTTCTGACAGAACAATTAATCAGTGGAATGACTTTCCTCCAGAAGTTGTGGATGCTCCAACACTGGAGATTTTTAAGGACAGACTGGACAATCATGTCTCTCAAAGGGTCTCCTGTTTCAGCAAGGAGCAACTTCTTCCTCTGAGTTGGATCTTCAGCAAGATCCAACTCAGTTATTCTATTATTCATCTCCAAGTTCTCTGAAAATGATACCCATTAAGTGAAAGGACCAAGAGAGAGCATCTTCTACTTAATCTTATTGGATAGGCAGAAATAATATGAAATAGTTACTATTTAAATGAAGCAAACCCCTGAATACAAGACAAAACATATTACTGTCAAACAAAATAATATGAGTGATAAGTTCAGAATTTGAAATGTAAAGCGAGGAAGGGCAATATGAGAATGTTCCCAAATGTTACTGTAATTACTTATTATATCATTACGTCAGTACTGCCAAACATCTTAAGGCAGTGATGGTGAACCTTTTTGTTGTGATGTGCCGAAAGTGCACGTGTGCCGGCATCCACAATGCAATGCACCCTGCCACCAGTGCCCCAGGCTGATAGCTTCCATGCCACGCTGCATTGAGACAGTAATTGCTGCAAAAGGGGCCCAAACCAAGTACTGAGTACATATGCATTCTTATACTTTTCAAAGGTCCAATATTGTTCTATGTACAAACCTTGTTTTATAGATTGCATGTAATATTCTAATTTTCTGAGATTATGATTTTGGGGTTTTCATGAGCTGTAAGCCATAATCATCACAACTATGACAAAACACGGCTTGAACTATATTGCTTTGCATGTAATGAGTCTATGTCATATATTATTTTCACCTTTTAAGTTGCATTACTGAAATAAATGAACTTTTGCACGATATTCTAATTTTTTTAGTTTCACCTGTATCGGGAGGAGAAAGCACACAGCCCTGGGAGGGTCCTGTGCTGATTGTACAGGTATCAAATGTGATTCTACCTAGCTTCACCTGCTGCTTCCTGTCTGTTAGGAAGCTTATGATCCACTTACAAGTATGTTCAGGTACTGCTGGTTGGTTTAATTTACTTAGAAGAGTGTCTGGAATGATGGTATTGAATGCTGAAATGAAGTCTACAAAGAGGACCCTCGTGTAGGTATTTGGAGATTCAAGGTGTTGTAGGATGTAATGCAGAGCCGTGCTAACAGCATCATCTATTGATCTATTTGCTTGGTATGCAAACTGCATGGGATCTAACAGCAGATGCGTGATGGTTTTCAGGTGGGACAGCACAAGCCTTTCAAAGATTTTCATAACTACAGATGTTAGAGCAACAGGTCTGTAGTCATTCAGTTCCTTGATGGACGGCTTCTTTGGCACTGGGATGATAGTAGAGCGTTTGAACCAGGAAGAAACATCGTACATCTCTAGTAATCTATTGAAGATTCAGGTGAAAATGGGGGCCAATTGGTCAGCACAGACTTTTAAGCAAGAAGGAGTTATCTTGTCTGGCCCTCGTGCTTTTCCTGGCTTTTGTCTGAGTAATAGATCTTGCACTTCTTTTTCTGTGATCACCAGAGGTTGTGAACCCAATGGATTGGATTCAAAAACAGCAAAAAGGGAGAGATTATATCTGGTAATGTGTGCTTGTCCAGAAATCTGCCTGACATAAAAGGCTTTATAAATCTTATCAAGTTTAAGAATCCCACTAAGTGACAAACATGTTAAATCCCAATAAATTGCTATTTGCTAAATTCTCTCAGAGTAATCCAAAATTGGAAATAAAATAAGCACTATAGTAAATAAGCAAATTTCAAAAACTATTTCAATTAGTATCATTTATTGAGTTTGTAATTGTAACAAGGTGTTAGAAAAATATTAAAAAGAAAAAAACCTTTAATCTTACAGAATCTATTAGCCTTAGGTCCTTACAGATTCTATTTTGAGGGGTCCTTGATGCTCTCTGAGCTTGTTTGTTTTTCTGTAGACATCTCATTACCCAAATTAGATATCATCAGTGCTAATACTGATGATGTTATGTAGTTTGGGTAATTAAACACCTGCAAGAAAACAAGCAAGCTCAGAGAGCACTCATGTCAACCCTGAACTACTAATAGTCTGCTTTATTAGATTCTATTTTATTCAATAATCATAGCTAATAATAATAATAAGCATATTAGCAGAAAATGATATAGAATCAAAAAAGTATTGAGATCTTAAAACATGCTGAGATCTTAAATCATTATTATTCCCTACAACCCAGAACATATCTTAAATTCAAGTGGTGAAACAGTTAAAAACAACAATAACAAAATTCTGGAAAAAAATATTCGTTCTGCACTACTGAGTCGAACTATTTAACAAAATACATTCAGTAAAATAAAATCAGGAATCAATAATAGGAATGTTGCAACTGTAGATGATGGTCGTAGGACCAACTCAGATTTAGGCTTAAAATTTATTATTGGTTCCCAATAAGTATAACAGGTCAAATACAAAGAAAATATTGCAGAAAATATTGCACAAAGAAACCACAAATCATTTCAGTATTTCTATAATGACTTTCAAGAAAGTCTCTTCGGTACTTGGAGAAAAAATAATAAGATATTGCTGTTTCATTCTAAATTTGGCCAGATTGTCATTTTAACCTATGAAGCTTCTCCATCACTGGTGATAGATTCTCCATTTTACACACCTGAATATGCTGTATTTATTGCACAGTAGAAAATCCACAAAATTACAGTCTCACTTCCCCAGCTGTAGACAAAACAAAACAACTGTAGTATGTTGTAGCTCACCTGGCATTTTAAATTAGTGTTATTCACTAACTGTACATTTACCTTGGTCACTAATTTATTTTAAATCCAGAAATATTGAAATTAATATTAGAGTTCCTTATTTTAAAAAAAGAAACATTGCTAAAAAATGGAGCACATCATCAAACACTGTATAAAACAAGATTGATTTTACCATCATACTTTTAACTGGAAAATCTCTTTACTGGTTACATAGGATTCTGAAATTAAATGCACCAAGGAACAGAAATCATGTGAAGTAGAAATACTTTTTTTAAGAATAATTACATTAAAGCTAATCATGATATGTTATTACTTTTCCTTAAGGCCAATGTATTTAGCATCTTCCATGCATAAGAAATTGTATTAGCTCCAGGCTTGTTTATATTGTTTTCAAAATGTATTTTTTCCTCATACAGTTGCTTTTTTAAAAACAGAGAAGGTCCTGAATGAAACTGGTTGAAACTGCAATTCAGTATATATTTATCTGTTATACCATTTATTGAGGATTTTTTTAATAATAAACATGCATTGTTTATCTTTGACAGGCTTCTTTACTTTGTATGCCAAAATGTTCCCTTTCACAGTAACTTATAATTAATGGGGAAAGAAGTGATTCATATTATCCTTGGATGCCAGCTGTGACTTCAGATGCTCAACACAAATGCAAAACATACTTTGATTTCTTGCAACCACAAAAAAAGAAAACTTATGTTTGGCACCATGTTTTCATGTCTGAAGTCCTAAAATTATCCACAAATATCCACAATTTTAGAGGACTCATAAATTAACTGAGTATTGCAGCCATATCGTATGCACTCTGACCATAATCCTGCACTATTTTACTACATAATTAAGTTGCATAATGGATAGAACATCTAAATGCTGGTTTCAAAATAGCTACTTGGAATGTCAAAGTGACCACATTTGTTTTTAGCTATAATTGCACACAAACAAAATAAATGAACAAACACTTTTTTGCTGATCCCAGTATAAAAAGAAGGGGCTGTCATGTGCTGTAAATCAAGGGTAACCACAGTGTTTGGAATTGGGTGGAGGACACATTAGAAATACATCATCAGTTGGGACAGCCAAAGTTAATTTGAGTGAAATCATATGCTTCTGGTAGCGCTACGCAGAAAAAGATGTGATGGTTGAATAAAAGGTAGCCATATGTCCGGCTATACAGAAAACATCTCTCCAATGGAATTTCTGTAGGTGGGATGGGAGTACCTGTGGCTCTCTTATCACTGACTTTCCAGTGGGTCTGATGAGAATTGTAGTCAACAACATCTAGATTCTCAGATCCACTGCTGTAAAGGTTTAGAACGATTGTTTTTTCCAAGTTGGTTCAAAGCTAAAGCAGAAAAATAAATCCTGGGGGCTTGAAGTTATCTTCAGTAGCTAGCATAACAGATCATTTACTGATCTTCACAGTGTGATATGTTTAAATTATAGTATTTATTGTTAATTTTCTAATGTACCTATAAATCACTATATGTAAATTTTATGCCAAAACATCCTTTTTCTGACCATACGCAGGCAGCCACTATAGCTATATGTTTTGTTGCTTTCAGCTTTACACTTAAAACAAAACAAAAAAGATTAAGGTTCAGCTTAACATTTTTTTTAAAAAATGTGCAGAACCCAACAATGGTGCAAGTACAGATACAATGGAAAATATATCTATCCATAAAATTTCAACCCTGGTTTATCAACATTTGGCTTCACAAGAAAATTAAGCAAAAACTATAGAATCATCAAGAAGAAAACAAGTCAATGAAGTCAAATGGCATGAAAGCAATTAAAATATTTATCAGAAATTGCTGAAAGCAAGTAAAGCACATGAGATCAGGTTGTATTTTACTAGGCATCTATAAGTTATATGTTAAGCATTCAGAAAAGCTAAAATATTATATAACTTTTGTTTATCATTCCTGTTCCACATACATTTTATCATACTAAACTCAACATCTAGCACTAAAAATGTGTAAGATATAGTCTCATTTAGTTAAAGCAGTTAGAAATTAAGCTGCTAAACTGTGAATTAGAGTCTTCAGGAGCAATCAAAAGCCTCATAGACAAAGCATTATACAGAATTCTAGGAAGAGTTTCAAAATGTGAATACTGCCACTGAAAACACTACTCTGCCTAGTAACCACCAAAGGAACAAGCCCACACTCAAATGACTAAAAGCACTGAAACAGAATAAAAGTGTTCTGGCCGACAACCATTTTATGAGAATTGGTGGAATGATGACAGTATTGAATGTTAAAGCCTTCAAAAGTAAAACATACAATGCTAAGATACAAGGATATGTTATTCATTCTTTTTCTTTCAAGGATATATCCTACATAGATCTATCTGAATCTATAAGATGTCATGGATCAATCTATCTGTTTCACTATTTGTGTGTGATTATATGAATGTGCACACATACATACACAAGCACAGCATAAAGTAGTCCTTGCTTAACAATGGTAATTGGGACAAGAATTTTCATCGCTAAATAAAGTGCAATATCACATGACCACATTGCCAAGTGATGGTAATTCCAGAGGTGCCTTTTGGTGAGAAATTTAGCTATATAAATTTGATTAATAAATAAATCTCAACAGCAAGAATCATGGGTCATTAAGACCTTCTCTCAACTACCTGCCGGTTTCTAACAAGAAGGGTCAATGGGGAAACCACTAATAAGTTGCAAGTTTCAGGTGGTTCAAAAGTAGGCCTGTAAGTGGGTAAGCAGCTGCTGCAATGCAGCAACCACAGCAAGGCCGGAGGGAGGGTACATAGATGTCTTCTGTAGGTAGGACGTTGCTATGAGTGCACAAACATGATTTTCAGAGTCTCATACTCTGTAGCTGGGCTTCTCAGGGGGAAAAAAACTGAATAAGTAAGCAACTTATAGGAACAACTTTCTCTGATGGCTTCCCCATTGACTTTGTTTGTGGGAAGCCAGCAGGAAAGGTCACAAATGACAACTGCATGACCATTCTACATGACCATGGAATACTGCAAATGGCATAAGTGTGAGCCAGTTATTAAGCCACTTAATAACTGGTTTGTACTTATGTGACATGACCATGTGTGTGCTAGGGCAACCAGAACTGATTGTAGATACCACTCATTCAATACCATTGTAATTTCAGATATTCACTGAATATGTGATCATTAACTGAGAATTTTTTCTTCTTCTGTTCAATCATGTCTATTTCTCAAGGATTACCTGGATAAGTCCCTGCAATTTTCTTATATTTTTCCAGAAGTCATCAGCCATTGCTTATTTCCTAGTCACCCAGCTGGCTTTTTGCGTATGGCAGGACTATTTCCAGCCCGATGCCAGTATTTATGTATATGTGTATGTTTACATGCGTATATGTATGAATAAATGTATGAAAATTATAAGAAAAAATAAATGTAATAAAGGGCTTTGATAGAGATGTATCCTAAATATAGACTCCAAATATATTTCCGGAAGAGGAGAAGGAGAACTTCTTTAGCATTCTGTAAAGGCTAAAGCTTAAAGGCAGAAACCAGTGATACCCAGGCTAAAGACGATTGCTATAGAAACCTATTTCACCCATGTCTATTCAAGAAACTATCACATATTTGTTACCTTGGAAAGGTAGAAGAAAAGGAACTTCAGGGTATAAATGCTAGAGCACTGTTATATGAAGGCTATGAATTCTTGCTCTACAGTAAAAAAAATATACCTTAAAGCTCCATTACTTTCTCTAATAACAATTCTACATTCGCTGAGTCATGCCTGGAAGTCTTTTATCACATCCAGCCAACAGCTAAACTATGGGTTAAGTATCTGGAAATGTGTGATTTACTGCAAAGCACTGGTGTGAAACCTGACATATTAAGGCGAAGTCCAACCTCCTGCCTAATTCAGGAATTGAATTTAAAGCATCTACAACAGACGGCTCCCTAACCTACACTTGGACACAGCCAATGAAGGAGGGAGCACTATCTTTCTAGATAATTGGTTCCACTGTTGAATTGTTCTTACTATTGTTGAAGGGCTGTCAAAGTGCCTTTCTTCTAAGGATTCGAATTTTCCCGCTGGGAGAGCTCCAATGCAAGGATACGGACAACTGCTTGAAAGCTGGATCTTTTTATTTTTCAGGAAGGCGAGAGACAGTGAGGCTGCATTCCTGGGCTAGCTAGCTAACTTCAAATGGTAAGTCCCTGGTTTTTATACCTTTTTTCTCCTTTTGTGTGTGAATGTTCATTTAGTGTTTAATGTTTAATGTTTAGATATTAAAAAATCCTGTCAGAGTTTATTTTTCGCTGGAAGGAAAACTTCGCAAGGTGCGGAAAATAAACTCTGCAGGGTGGCTTGATTGTATTATCGGTTCTTTCCTAATCTCTTTTAGCTTTATAATGGTTTTTCTATTTGTTTTGTAGCAATCTCCTGTCTGTTTCCTTTGTAATTTATTTTGTGTCTTTTGTCTGTTTGTTCTGGCATGTCTTGTGTTTGTAAGGGTTTTCTTTTTCTTGTTTTCCTAGTTTTTTTTTCTTAATTATTTGGCTTTTGTTTAAGGGGTTCTTTAATACCTTTTATTTTATTTCTTTTCCTATGCAAGTTTGTTTTATGGCTGGCCTGATGTTCCCTTAGGTTTTTTTTTTTTTCTGCTTGGGTGACATCACTGTCCTCGTGAAGTTCCCTTTCCACACTATTAGAACTTTTGTTAAGCATTTTAATTGGCACATGCCACTCTGTAGCTTTTAGTTATTACTTTGTGCCCTGTACTCTTGAACAAGAGAGATCAGGCCCTAAACTTTAACAACATGATTTCCTTCTAGTACTTGAAAAGTGCTATTGTATAGCCTCACCATTCTCCTCTTCTCAAGGCTAAACATTCCCATTTCCTTCCATCCTTATTTGTAGGACTTGATTGTAGGACTTGATTGTAATTCCCTGATCATCTTGGTTGCCATTCTCTGAAACTGTTTCAATTCCACCTGGTCCTTCTTATAATAAAGTACTAATACACAAGATAGATGTTACAAAGAAAATAGATGGAATTATTACTACTGTGATTTTGAAATGATGTGTCTCTTGATATTGTCTAAGTACAGGTAGTCCTCAAGATACTCAGTTGACACCAGCAACATGGTCATTCATCTGAGCAGTTCACTTAGTATTATAAATACCATGAGACTACTTATGATTTTACTTCAGCTTTCATTTGCCTTACAGATTGGTGAAGATCATAAATGTAACGACTGGTCATAAAATTATTTTTTCATTACCATCTTAAGCGCAATGGATGCTAAACGAGGAAGGCATTCAACATGGACTCCTGTAGCATTTTTTTGTTCACAGGCACATCACATTGCTTGCTCAGTTTACTCTCAACTTGTATTTTCTGCAAGTACAATTACTAAATCAAATATTGCTCACTCTATATTTTTACATTTCATTTTTGTTTCCTAGATTAAAGACACTGCTTTTTCTCTAACAAGTTTCATTCTGTTACTTACAAAATATTTCCTTTACTATTTTGTTTTTAAATACTGACCAAGCTTTTTGAGGTACTACTTCAAATTCTTTTGTTGTCTTTTATTTTTCTTTCCCGAGTGGAACCGTTTGCAAGTGGGCTTTTAACATTTGTTAATATTAATATTACAAATATTAATATTAGTAGTTCTATAACTGTCTGGTTTGGTACAGCAACTAAACAGGAGAAAGACATCAACAGATAGTTAGGATTTCAGAAAAAGCAAATGCAACTAGCCTGCCTTTTTCTGAGGACTTGATGAGTCCTTACTTAATACTTAATACTTAATGAGCAAGAAAGAAGGCCCTTATCTCTCTTACATCCTGGACATAAACTGTTTCAACTTTCTCACTTTGGGATGCCACTAATGACACAAAGACAGTTTTCCCTCCATGCCATTATTTTGATAAACACATAATTCCCACAGCACCGTGTATGCCTAAGGATATCTAAACATGTAGCATGACTGCATTACTATTATCTTTCTCATCTTTCCTATTACCTACTCGTATTGCTATCTTATCACTATCACTTAGTTAGTTGTATCTTATAATTTAGGATTATATCATATGATATAGGATTTATCCCTTTGTTGCTTGTATGTATCTGATAGCTTGTGTACCGGACACAAATTTCTTGTGTGTCCAACAATGGTGGAATTCAAATTGTTTTACCACCAGTTTAGTGGGCATGGCTTGGTGGGCATGCTTTTCCTAATGCTGGTGTGCAGCTTTTCCCACAGACCTGCAGTGCCAATCAGCTGAGAGGATAAAGAGAAAAGCACAGGGACGAGTGGGAGGGCCAATTCTGTGCGTACTTTTTTCTCTCAGCTGATATGGAGGATTTTGTTCCTCCTCTCAACTGATCATTGGGGGGTTTTTTATTACTGGTTCAGCCAAACCATACCACCACTGGTGTCCAATCCCATTTGGCCAATAAAGAATATTCTATTCTATATCTCAATTTAATAACTCTCATTCATCTTTAGTTCCTTCTCTCATTCTCTCTCTCTCTCTCTGTCTATTTATTAATCAGATTCAACTTCTCCTTCTGTGGAATCATCTGAGCTTATTTACATCTGTTTGTTATTGAGAAATAAGAGATACCTATTTGATTACATTTCACTTTTCCTGAAAATCAAGAACTTCCAATATATCCCAAATATTTGTTATTTCTAGTTTTTCCATTATGACTTTTTCTATTGCTTAGTAGAAATAAATAAATAATACATTGTAAAAAACTGAATCTTTTCTGCCTCCCTCCTGTTGACACTTCCATTCTGCATAGGAAGAAAGTTATCAAGAATTAACTGGAAAGACCAGATATGTCTCCCAATAAATGTCAGGGTTCTCTCAATTCTCCCATTACTTCTTGCTTGTTTGAAATATTGTTAGTTTGAGTTTGATGGTATCATCCACATCTTTTGCAATCTGCTTTTTCAAGGTACTATACACATCTTGGGGCAGGCTACAACAGACATCAACTTATTTGTTTCTTTGCCTAATTTAAGTCATGTGCTCTCTGTAGAATTGTCAGTTTCATTCATTTGGATTTGTGATCAGAAATTGGTTTCTTTTTTTAGGGAAAAAAGGTGCATTTTCTCCTACTCTAAACAAGCTACATTTTTGAGTTGTTATATTTGGGGAATAGAAATCATTGCACAAGTTATCTATTAAAATAGTAGTAAAACATCAACCTCATCTTGTTCACTGCCCATACTTGTAGTATGAATAGTCAATGAAGACCATAGATTTTATGAGCCAATGCATAAAGTTACAATCGTCACAGCATCCCTGTGGTCATGTGAACAAAACTCAGGCACTTTGCAATCAGCAGGCTTTTACAACCTTTGCAACATTCCACAGTCACATGTTCATCATTTGAAAGCTTCACAACTGGCTTCCAACAAGCTGAGTCATAGGAGAAACTGGCAGTAAAATCATCAGTCGCAATCATGTGATGTTCTACTACTACCAACATTATTTATTTGTCTTTCACTCTGTTGTTTGCTGTTAGTCAAACACAAATTCTTAACTTTAATGAAAATTTTTCAGGGATTTCTTTTTTTTTAAATAAACTTTATTGGTCTTATATATCTTTAAAAACCGAGGGATTTAAACATTTCTATTGCATTCGCATAACAAATACCTGCTATGGGTCTTGTCATAGTGCAGCATACAGTCTCTGTGGACAGTTTCTCCCAACTCTATTCAACCATCTTGACAAACTCTTATTCACTCTACCTGTTCAATCATTCAGTGACTTTACTCCATGGAAGTTGGCTGCTTTATATTCCTCTTACAGTCTCTGCTTACTCAGTAGGAAGCAATCGCTCACATGGAGCATCACCAGTTCTTAGGACATCATAGTCTTGCAATCAGCAGCTTGTCCAGAGATTAGTTTTTTACCCCTCACAGCTGAGCACCACAATCAGTAACAATATAGTTTCTGTGATCTAACTCTTGTTCCCCTTTGAACTCATGTGGCAAGCTCCTGTTGACTATCCCTGTTTATTGGCTCAGCTAGGTTTTTTTTTTAAGTTTTAGTATGAAGGAGAAACATTAAGTAAAGAACTTCATACAAGTCTCAGTCTAATAAAACTTCTCATCAACTCATATGTGCTGGATTAACACAAGAAAATTATTTCTGCATTAAAATTAATGCATCATAAAACAATAGCCATGTTTCAGACTGAAATACTTTCATTTGAATCATAGTTCCTAACAATGGCCATGAATACACCCTTCATATTGCCATCATTAATATTGTATAAAATTGAAAATAAACTAAAAGTAAAATTAGAACACATCTTTACAAATTGCAACATGTCAAGCTAACAAATAGTAGACGTGTCATATCGAGCAACTAAATATCTAAATGATCAGTCAGCAATCCTAGCACAAAGGAGGGGGGGGGGAACCAAAAACAACAACAAAAAGCCACCGGCTTTGTTGGCTGCTCGATTTTTCATACTGCCATTGTACTCTATTAGCAAAGCCTAACACAATTAGGTATGAATATGCAGTAATAACATGCAGATTGTTCCTTCACAATTGCCCCAAGGCAGCCGTCTTAGCTTTTCTGTGCCTGATTCCTTCAACCTCATTACAGGCTTGGCAAAATTCATGGGGGGGGGAGGGGAGAGAATACCTCCGCCTTTCTTGCATGAGGCTAGCTAGTAAAATCATTAGTTGTTGTTAACCATTCTCTCTCAATAGGTTTGTTCGTAGTGCTCCCCAGCTCCCTGCCACTCCTGCAGTTGTACATGTTTCCCTTGGGTAATGTTAGACACTACATTTGAGCCTGCCAGAACAATTAACCCTACTGTTAATTAGAATGAAATGTCAGGCGCACAGATGGTACAAGCTGGCACCCTGCCATCCCGCCAACTGCTGCTGAAAGCAGCTACCCTACTGCTGACAGCTGCTCAGCCATGTCCCAAACCAGCAGATGTCAGAACTTTCCAGCTGAGGAAAGCTTTCAAGGGGGGGGGGGGGAAGGAGGGGGAAGGGGGGGGGGGGGCAAAACAGAGTCAGAAAGAAGAAGAAAAGGGAATGTCTGAATCCCAGCAGTGATTATTATGGTTTTATCATCACTGTTTTTTGTTACCTGTTGTCACACTGTATCAGTCAAGCAGAGATTTAACAAGTAGCATGATGCAAATTAAAAAAGAAAAAAAGTATGACACTAATAATCAGAGCTAAAAGCAAACATTCTGCTAAAGCAATATTACTGGAACATAACTGGTAAAGCTAAATATAAATTAAAGACCTAATATGCAAAATTTCATAATTTTCTAGCTACTTTAAGATAATATTGAAATAACATTTTAAGGCACAACTAAAAAAAAAAACTTTTTAGTTTTACATGCAGTACGTTCTAAATGAATTTCTTGTCCTTTTTTGAATCTGTTATATAGTACAGACTTCCAAACAATCCCTAAATGATATAGCAAAATCTGGTGAATCAAATATATGTAGAGATACAAGTAGAGATCAAGATGATATAGAGATAAGATTTAACATTATAAATATTATTGCTAAGACATCGTATCTTGTATTTAAGGCAGAAAAAAATATTCTTCAGATTAAGCAACCAATCATTTGTTTGTTTAAACAAACAAACAAATATTGCATTTTGCAGTGCATATGCATTATATTTTTATTATTCCAAACTACATATAGTACAAACTGTTACAGCCCAAAAGCTTTGCTAACAAACAAGATGATGCATTTTCATATAAATGCATCATCTTGTTTGTTATATATCTGCAACATTTCCAATGGACAAATTTCAAAGTCACCATGGGCGAATAGGTGGCAATATAAATCAATCAATAAATAAATAAACTTCAACAAGTGATTAAACTTATATTTTTTTCATTTATTAGATTCATCTGTATCCTGTATGTATTTTATGTGATCTATTTATATAGTTCATTAAATTACAATTTTAATTCCTAATTCATACACTATGCTTTGAATTCTTTGATAAAATTGCATTATATATTTACAGAAAGAAATGTAAAGTCAACTGATAATATATGAGGAAAAATATAAAAAGTTGGTTACAACAAAAATAAAGTTATTGTAGAAACTGTAATCTTGTATGTACTTTGAGAGTAAACATTAAACAAAACAGAATTTCTTTGGTGTAAATATACATAGATTTGCTAAAGTTTAGTGTGTATTCTTACAACATTGTTGTTATTGCCAACAAGCAACTCTGTGTTCGCCATTAGACATGATGCAGAACTACATTCCATGCCATTCCAAAAAACCAAATCAAATACCCCAAACATTCATGCTTCATTTTATTCATCGGAGTAGCCTGAAACTGAGACCATGGAGAACATTTTGTTCTAATCCCAGAATCATTTCTTAGTTTCTTTATAATACTAAACATATTTTAACATAAAAATAATTATCACAATTATAACTATTTCAATTTGTATAATAGCTGAGTTAGTCCCCAGAGACATACAGTAGAGAGAGAAGTGATAGTAACTAAATAGCAATATTACTTAGTAATAGCACTTAGACTTATATACCACTTCACAGTGCTTAAAAGCCCTCTCTAAGTGGTTTACAGAGTCAGCATATTCCCCCAACAATCTGCGTTCTTATTTTAAGACCTCGGAAGGATGGAAGGCTGAGTCAACCTTGAGCCTAAAGAGATTCGAACTGCTGAACTATTGGCAGCCAGCAATCAGCAGAAACAGCCGGCACTATTGCATTCTAACCACTGCATCACCACAGCTCTTTGTATTATAATTACCTTTATTGTCAGAGTACAACATGTGTACAATGAGATTGGCTGAGCCTCCCTTTGTGCACCCCCACACACACAACTCACAGTGTGGACAGAAGTCCCTAACCCACTCCCAATCTTATTGGGTCAAAAAATATTACTGTTTCTTCATATTAAAAGACTGTTGGCTTCAAAATAAAGTATAAGCCCATTGTGCTAAGTGTTTTCTAAATGGAGAGGAAAAAAATATACATGTTGTTCCTATTCTAAGTTTTGAAATCATTCAGTTTGCAACTATTAGTTTAATGATTATATTCTACCTTAAATAGATTAGCAAGATAGATCAGAATGGTAAAAATATGTCATCGCTGTCTAAATGTAATACACAGAATCATAAAAATTCAATAATCAAATTTCAGACTCCTGAAAAAGAAAGCTCAAGGGCAGATCAATAATCTTTTGTGAAACTAAACAGAATTTTTGCTCAGAGATAAAAAGAAATACTGTATTGTTACTTACTGGTAGGAATTAAAACAGTTTTTTAAAAAGTAGTTTATCAAGCAAAGTTATTTTAAGGTTCTCTTCTAATATAGCAAATCAATATGTCACACACAGAAACACTGCTTCCTGACTCCACACAATCCTATTGTGTAGGAAGGGCTAAAATATACAGAATTATGTGACAAAAATATCATTAATGTGACTTCCAAAATATCAAAGTTTGGTAGACAAAATTGTATTAAAATACCAATATTCCTCTACAGTCATCTTGTAGCCAAGCAAGAATAATCATCCACAACAACATCTGGCTACCTGATATGCCAGCGGAAATTCCCAAGAAATGTCTGACATGACAAGACTAATGGCTGGAAGTGACCTCAATAAATGAACATAAATGACATTTCTAGGACATGGTTCATAATTCAAAACTTCTCAGGACACAACTGAGGAAAGAATATAGGACTATAAGAATCGAACCGATAACTCTGAATGTTGAATTGACCAAGAAATACAACATTTTAACATTTTCATGGCAAAAACACTGCTAGGGTCAATGTACACATATTAATTACCACAGTATGCACTGATAGCCTTATTATCTCCATTTCATTCTTGTCCTTTTCTTACAAACATGGCCACTAGCTTTTTTCTTCAATAAAAGTTGTTCATGTATATCAAACAATCCTCTTAAAACATACTGCATATATGTGATACACAAAAGTATATGAAACAATAACTTCATCATTTCATTACATTATGCCATAACTCTTATTTTTGCTGCAGAAGACGAATATAGTTGCATCTCTGCTACTTCTTTTCAATGAATAGGATATGCCACTTCATTCTTAATTTTTTTCTGCCCAAATGCGGGTTACAATCAGGGAAGCCATCCCATTTCTAAGGGCACCAAAGATAACTTTTTTCTTTCTTTCAATACTGTAATAGAAAAAAGGAAATTTTCAGAAGAGTGGCAAGATGGCAAAAATTTGAACCTCCCCATATAATTATAATAGTTTCAGTTCAACCCACCTTTTGTTTGAAATGATATTAAAAAAAATACAAAGCTCAGACCCACATTGCAATTACCGAAACATATAAGTTGCTTCTTTCTAGACTGGAAGAGATTTGGTCAGTGCTAGTGATAACAATATCCAATGGAACAAGAGGCTAAAACTCCTTCAGGACAGAAGGTATTCCTTTTGCATTTCTAAACCAGGATTGTTTCAGTTAAATGTAGTTTGTCATGCTTATCCTTCCGACTCCTCCATGTTATATTGCACAGGGCAGAGCAGAAATGGAATTGATTTCTATCTTCTCTTTAAATAAACTTGATAAAACTGCCAAGCAGCTGACCGTTTTTCTTCTTAACCTTTCCCCCATTTCTTGAACAGCAAAGTGACTGGTTAATTTTGCAAGTTAAGTCAAAGACACATCTCTTCTATATTCTATGCATCAGTGGAACACTATCTGCTCAAAATCCACTGTGGCTTCATATATTTAATAAAATTTGATCACTTCTTAAAGAAGTAAGTTGAAATACGTATATAAAGCTTGCAATCTAACAGATTTTATCTCTCTCTGCACATGCAACAGTTTTATAAAATTCAACCCAAATCATTAAGAGGAATGATATATAGCAAAAAATAGCAAAAAACATAGCAAAAAATATAGCAAAAAATAGATAACATTTGCTTTCAAACAGCTTTATCCTCCTTATTTTGAATAGAAGTACAATTTCCCTTTCATGAACTAAGATACTTGAACTGGTGACATCTCACAAACAACTGTAGGTTGTTCAAACCCGTATTAATCCTTGGGGTATTCAATACATTTAAATGAATCAAGGACATCGGTTATATGCCTTAGATTGCAGACTTTATTATATGCAAGCTGAATATATCTGAGACAAAAAAAAATCTCATTTATGTTGTCAGGGCATACAGCTTCAGGCACAAAAGAAAGTATTTTCTCTGGGACAGTAGTCAATCTACATAAACTCTCTGAAGAATAGTCTGGTTTTGCAATTCATGTTCGCTATATCTAAGTTGTCTCTGTGACTCTAAAAGGAAACACTGATCAAAGCACACACTTTGCACCATGAACACAGGCTGCTATATACAAATATAGAAGCTACTGCACTGTCAAAAACTGATTCAGATATGGTGCAATTCTCCTGGCAGCAGAAAATTAAGCATGCCATCCCCATTAATTACTCTTTATAAAAATAATACATGTGCATGTTCACAATTGCAACTTTTTATCATGACTGAGTAGTTAATTGTGCACTCATTCAAAACCAATGATTTTACTTGAATGCAGTAACCAAAGTTTCATTCAGTAGCAAAGAGTAGCACATAATGAGAACAATCATTTATGGAAAAAACCCTTTTAAAAGGTTGGATAAAAAGTACAACTAGAACAGTCACTTATTCTGAAAATTCTCAAAGTAATTGAAAGCTTTAATTCAACTCCAATTCCTTCTCCAGCAACATAGGGCAACTAAGTTTTAAGTAATTCAGGAAAGCTGCTGCAGTAATTTCTGAAATGATGAATAAGCAGTTTGAAAACAAGAATAAATAGGAAAGGTTACAGAGGATGCAGTATAATTATAATGAAGCTGAAGGCTATACAAATACAAAACATTTTTAAGAATGGACAAAATCCATAAAATTTGTAGATTCCATTGGTTTAATTTCTTTCTAATCCCCTTCTTTTTATGGTGATCCACCTAGAGCAAGGGTGTCAAACTCCAATTCATTGAGGGCCTCATCAGGGTTGTGTCTGACCTTGGGGACCAAGTAGGCGTGGCCAGTGCAATGTTACTTGTGTCAGAGGCATCCCTCCCAGGCTCCATTTTTGGCTGTGATGGCCTCCTGCAGCGCTCTGTCAGCGAAAAAGGAGCTCGGGAGACACTCGCAAGCTCTGTTTTCACTGGCAGAAGCACTGTGGGCCGGTCCTTCACTGTTTCCAGGGCAGCCCAGTGGACCGGATTTGGCCTGCAGGCTTTTGAGTTTGACACCCCTGATGTAGACTTTGAATAACTGAAGAGTATTGAGCATGGGCCTTTGGTTCAAGCTTCATTCAGGGTAGCCAAATCAAAATCAAAGGTTTGTCCTTTCTGTTCTAAAATCAAACAAAGAAACAAGATTGAAACCCTACAGTGACTATTACCTGAAGACAGAATTCAGTTGGCATCCATTTATGGCCATCTGTGAAAAAATGAAAGCCGGAGAGATATAAACAAACACTTGCTCCTTGGCCCCATTCCAATTCAATGAGATGGGCATTACTATCACATTGCCAAGATGATTAATCTGGCATCTTCGTAGATGAGCATATTTGACAAAGTACATTTCTCTACAAGTTATATTTGCAACAAAAAGATGGTGGAAACCTGTAAAATGATATAAAGTTAACATATTTTAAATGCTAAATATTTGGTATTTTCAGAATATTTTGCATGTACACATTGAAATATAATATTTTAGGCTTAATCTAAAATAATATTTTAGACTTAATCTAAATAAATCTTTAGAAGAGTCTGATCTATTTAGCAAGGTTCAAAGCACCACACAACTACATATGTAAGTATGACCTTACTGTTGACCTTACAAAGCACTTACTATCTTGTTCCTCTCTAATAATGTCTCCTCCACTGCAAACAATTTATTCTACCTCACATTCATCAAGTGGCCATAAATCAAACTAGACCCTTTTTTTACTGAGTTGATGATTTTCAACTTGCAGACAACATTGGTGTTTAGATGAGAAATCTAATATTGGCACACATATTGATTTTAATTAGTCTAATTAGTTCATTACACCAAAAATCAAATAGACCATTCATTACCTTCCAAACTAATGGCATATGATCAAGGGTTTCATATGATAATGAGTTGGATCAATTATCATTCATAAAAGAACTCATTAACAAGTGTAAACACTGCCAAGCCTAATGCCACTGCAAATTATGAAGCCACGGCTTCGCCATTTGCATAAGCATACTAATTTTATATCCTGATCATTTTATTCCAAGATCTACCCTCTCTTTAATACTCATTAAAATTATCCAATTTAAAAAGAAAGCTGTTAAACCCTGGATTTAAACCCTGTGGCACTGCCTGTAATCCAGAGGTTTAAATACACATATTCTTTATTAAAAGCAGAGTTTGGGCAGGGAGGAACACAACAACAAAAGAAAGTCTGATCTTCAGATTCTGTAAAGCCATGGGCAGAAAAAAAACACCAAAAAAACAGAAGAGCAAGAAAAATGAGAAGGCTTTTTAGTTGAGAGAGTTTTGACCCCTTGAAATTCCTTGGGCACCACTTGTTACACTTAGCCATATTAAAATCAGGGTATCTCCTGAAGCCCTTCTGACACTTTTAGAAAAGGCTCTAATTCATTTAGTCCGAAGTGCTGCTCATATAGCTCAATAGCCATAACACTGCAGTCAAAAATCTCTACTGGATCAAAAATTAAGAAATGATATGTCTTGGAATATAAATCCATTAAATAAAAATATACAGTGAAACAGAAATTTCACTTAGCAGCATGCTAAATGCTTAGCAGCATTTTTCATTAAACAGAACACCAACATCTGGCAATTGTTTCACACACTACTGGCCAACTTCTTCTCTTCTTCCTTTTCCTCCTCTTCCTCCTCTTCTTCTTTCTTCTTCCTCCTCCTCCTGATTTCCCTTCCCTAGTTTGTTTTTACTCTGTTTTCTTTGTTTGTGTTTGTTTAAAAACCTTTCTGGCAGATTCGCTAAGCTTACCTTCCTTCTTCTAAGGTGCTTCCTACTTCCTGGCCTTTTGCACCCCTAGCTTCCTGGTTCAGCTTCATGTCCTTGTTATATCTCTGCTTCAGATCTTAGTGTGACCTCAGAAGCAGCACCTGTGATGGAAGTGATCACAAAAGCAAAATGGTTTTCCCAAAGAATAGAAGTACTGACTAGGATATAAGTTGTTGAAATAGGGCCAAGGCCATCACCAGGGAGCCTCTCTTTCTGGAGCACTTTCAATTGTTCAGACTGTACGTTTACATAGTCTTCAGTGGTTGGCCCTGCTCATCAGTAGCTACAATGCCTACAAAGTATTGTTAAGGGTACTACATGTGGCTTATGCTACACATCTGAGAATGAGAGCATGCATGCATGTATGTATCCTTGTGTACATATCCATGTACATACATACATAGAAACACATACACTTGGGTCTCCTCTGATTTCTAAGGTGGGAAATTGACTTCAACAGATCCAAGGAATATCAGAGTGCAGTCCTAGCCACAGCTAAGATAAAGTGCAGAACCCTCAAACTCCCAGATCTCTAATAGACAAAAGGACAAGGAGGGAATTTTTTATACACATACAACACAGGGGAGAGGGAGAGAGCGCTAAATAAATGGTCTTCTAAAGTCATTTGTTTATACATATTTTCAAACCTCTGAAAAGAATTTTTAAATTACAAAAGCCTTAAAATAAAAAACCACTGCTAGTCGCATCATGCCAGTTCTTCTTGTGCCAAAAAAACAGAAGAATTACCCACAAGCACGAAAATGTACGCAGATCCAAGGTTTGGAAAAGTAAGAAAAAGATCAAAGGGAAAAAATTAAGGAAAATATATATCTAAAATTCCTCTTCCCAAATGTGGTTGTTCCATTACGATAACTGTTAGAACAACCAGAATAACTAATACATCAACATCTGGTCAAGTGAAAGTAAACTGTATTGCAAATATTATATGGATAAAAAATAGGATTTTTGCAGCAAAATTACACTATTGTATTGGATATGTCTTGGAACACTCTCTAGGAATCCATCTAAACGTTAAGACTTTAAAATTGTGTTCTTGTATTATCAGAAAGTCAGCCCCGTGCTGGCACCCACAATGCAATGTGCCCCGCCACCTTCTGTGCATGTGCACGCAAGACCCCTTCCCGGCCCTTACCTGCACTGAACATGTGCATGCCTCCCTGCTGATTTTCGGCCTGGTTGAAGCCATTTTCACCCTCCTGGAGGTTCGAGAGAAGCCTTTGCAGCCTTGGGAGGCTAAAAAGTGGGCCTTTCGGAAATACAGAAAGTACCCATTTTCAGCCTCTGGAGGGCCTCTGGAGCCCGTGGGAGGCCGTTTTCACCATTTTGGAGGCTCGAGGGAAGCCTCCGGAACCTCTGGAGGCTGAAAAGGGCCCGTTTCAGCACTTCTGGTATTTCCGGAAGGCCCATTTTTTGGCCTCTCAAGGCTGCAGAGGCTTCCCTCAAGCCTTTGGGAGGGCGAAAACACCTTGAAACAGCCCAAAAATCAGCTGGGAGGCGCGCAATGCAGGTAAGTTTGACTGGAGTTTGTGTGCCTGCACAAATGACTCTGTGTGCCACCTGTGGCATGCGTGCCATAGGTTTGCCTTCATGGGCCTAGACTTACAATTAGCTTCCCTAGCAAACTTACATAGTTGGCTGGCAACTGCTGTCAAAGAATCACATATTTATAGAATAAGAATGCAATTGGTAAGTATACAAGAAATAAATATATATATATATATATATATATATATATATATATATATATATGTGTGTGTGTGTGTGTGTGTGTGTGTGTGTGTGTGTGTGTGCGCGCTGTTTAGCTTCCTTCGGGTATTATCCCACGTCATTGTAGTTCTGTTCTCTTTTTAGATAATTTATATGGCTGCCCACCTCATAGAAGTGACTCTGGGCCATAAACAAAAAAATAAATATGAATACTTTGTATTTGATTTTCAATTTAAAACATGAAGCAGCACTGAAGTAGATCGTTAGATAGACACACATTTACATACTTACATTAGATTATATAGTGACAATTCACATTCAGCAGGACGCAAATAAGAAAATGCAGCATTGAGATTTGTCCCTTGTAAAACAGTTGCTTCATTTTCTTTTTACAAGCAACTCAATCCATACATTAATATGTACTATAAAATAAGCTTATGGCCAACATATTATCATTAATACTTTCTTTCTGATGAAAAATAATAATTGCCATCTATTAAACTGAAACAATAGCAAAATGATTCAATATTTTGTTCATTGTTTGAGTGGGGAAAAATATTTTCTTCAAAAGCATTCATAAAATAGCAATGCAAGATCAGTCAGATCGCTTGCTGTTTCAGCAAATTGCTAAGAAGCTTCAATTTCTTATGAGATTTTCTTCCATAGACCATAAAAGAAGTGAGGGCCCAGTTTTTAAAGAAATGCCTCTTGGTTAGCTTCATAATCGCTTTCAACAAAGTAGGCCAAGTCTGTTACTCATAATGGATGGCCAAAGGCATAGTTTTCTGATTTCACTAACCTCTTAACACTTTACAGACAGGAAATATAAATCTAATGATTAAGTCACTGGCTCCTGAGCTATACATTAAAAGAATTCTTATAGAAAATAAAGAATGGGTAATACAGTGAACAGTTTTCCCTGTTTTTATTCCTGTATGAAGTTTTCCATATACCTATGTTTTGACCTTATATTAAAAGGATACTTTTTAAAAAATGGAAGTCCAGCAATATTATGCATCCTTTCTGCACAGTATTTTTCAAAGAGCATCATCTTTGGCACATTGGTTATTTATGCAAGTCTTGTAAATTATTGTTTGCTGATTTTTAGTGGCACGCATGAAGAAACAAAAAACAGGCACCTGGATTTAATATTCCTCCTCCTATACTTACCTTGCTACTTACAAAACCATGGTTTTCTTTTCTGGTATTTTCTATTATCTTCCACCTCTATTCTGTCTTCATTTGTACTGTGACTGCTATAGCACTGAGATTATTTGCTATGGATATCTATGTTCATCTTTTCCTTATTAAATTCTGCTCTTCTGCTTTTCACTCCCTTAATGAGAAAATGAGAATGAACCAATCGGAAGCTATCTTCACCCTACTTCCCCCAAATCCTAACTAAAACATAGGATTAAACCTCTACCTCAGTAATGAACTTTTAAAAAAAATTATGTAGAATCCCTATTCCCAGAGCAACAAAATAGTGAAAGGGATAAATTAATAATTAATCTAATCTATTAATGAAATGGGTCCAAATCCCAAGCCACACATCCTAAAAATGTAAAGAATGTAAGCATACACACCTTATTTTCCCACCCTGGACAGCTGTATCCAACAATAATTGTTCAATTTATAAATGCACTTCTAAGCCAAAAACAGATGACCTACTGCTGCAGATGTTTTGGACTAATTCCCGTTATTCACAGTATATGCCATATGCATGAAACTTAAACACTGAGAAGGTACTAGGTTGCCCTATCTATTTTCCAGAGTGTGTTCTTGCAAATCAAATTCTGAAGCAAACAGCTGCATAAAATTAACTTAAACTAACATAGCTATATATGTAAGTCCTCAATAAGGAACCCTAAATCTTGGCACTACACTCTCTTTTAGTTTTCCAAGGAGTCACAGATTGTGCCAATGTTCAGAAACCCATCAATTTCACAATTTCTCCACAGCAAATATTTCAACACTTCATTAGGAATTATGAGTAACTAGAGAATGTCTCATAGCAGCAGGGAGATAATGAGGAACTAACAAGCATTAATGTGGCACTTTGCCCAGAGCAGAACAACTTCCCTTTTACTAGTCATCAAATGAGACCTTGCTTGCAGCATCTTATGTGAGTGAGGCTATCCTCAGTTGAAAATTTAAATTGCTAATCGTGCCTATTATCATCATTGCAATACTATAAGGTTATGTCATTCAGGCTCTAAAGGATCTAATTTTCTTTCTATATCAATAATACCATTTTAAATAATTTGTTTCATTTTTAGGACAGTAAACTTGTTTTCACCGAAACTGCCATTACCAGAAAGAATCTTCACACCTGAACAGATCTAAAGCAATGGCTCTCAATCCAAAGGTTGAGTAAACCTTTACAGAATTGCTTCTCTTGTAGCAGAATACAACATGAAAGTATTTCATGAAGCCACATTGTCTACCATTCCTTCTGTCTAGGTTTTGAAATGGAATAAAATGCTTATCAAGGCATTTTTGCTTGATGAGGAGAGTTGTATAGGCTTGTTCAAGCTGCTTCACACAAGGAAAACAATGCCTAACATCTCAGAATCACAAGAGGCCTTGATATAGTTGGCTGTCTCTTACTGTCCTGATTTATTTCATTCACATGCAAGTCAAAAGAGATGTATTTCTACATCTCTAATCTTAAAAATACAAAGCTTAAAAGAGCTAAGAACTCAATATGAATATTACCTTTTCTAAAAAAAATAGGAAAATAAAGATAAATCCAAAATAACAAAAGCAAAATTAGACCTTTTTAAATATTAAAAGTATAATCACATTGTAGCATTATAAGTTTTTATTATTATTAATAACACTATAATTACATTAAATGTCTGCTACTATCAAAAAAGCCACCATGTATTTAATTCTAAGGTGAACAACTTCCCATACAGATTTCAACATAAACTTCCTCAATAACTTCAAAACTTCCTCTTCTATACACACTGCTCAAAAATATAAAGGGAACATTGAAACAACACAATGTAACTCCAAGTCAATCACACTTCTGTGAAATCAAACTGTCCACTTAGGAAGCAACACTGATTGACAATCAATTTCACATGCTGTTGTGCAAATGGAATAGACAACATGTGGAAAACATAGGCAGTTAGCAAGACATCCCCAATAAAGGAGTGGTTCTGCAGGTGGTGACCACAGACCACTCTCAGTTCCTATGCTTTCTGGCTGGTGATTTGATCACTTTTGAATGCTGGTGGTGCTTTCACTCTAGTGGTAGCATGAGACGGAGTCTACAACCCACACAAGTGGCTCAGGTAGTGCAGCTCATTCAGGATGGCACATCAATGCAAGCTGTGGCAAGGTTTGCTGTGTCTGTCAGCATAGTGTCCAGAGCATGGAGGCGCTACCAGGAGACATGCCAGTACATCAGGAGACATGGAGGATACCGTAGGAGAGCAACAACCCAGCATTAGGACTGCTACCTCCGCCTTTATGCAAGGATGGACAGGAAGAGCACTGCCAGACCCCTGCAAAATGACCTCCAGTTGGCCACAAATCTGCATGTGGCTGTTCAAACAGTCAGAAACAGACGCCATGAGGGCGGTATGAGAGCCCGACGCCCACAGGTGGGGCTTGTGCTTACAGCCCAACACCGTGCAGGACGTTTGGCATTTGCCAGAGAACACCAAGATTGGCAAATTCGCCACTGGCTCCCTGTGCTCTTCACAGATGAAAGCAGGTTCATACTGAGCACATGTGACAGACGTGACAGGGTCTGGTGACTCCGTGGAGAACGTTCTGCTGCCTGCAACATCCTTCAGCATGACCGGTTTGGCAGTGGGTCAGTAATGGTGTGGGGTGGCATTTCTTTAGGGGGCCACACAGCCTTCCATGTGCTGTCCTGAGATAGCCTGACTGCCGTTAGGTACCGAGATGAGATCCTCAGACCCCTTGTGAGACCATATGCTGGTGCAGTTGGCCCTGGGTTCAGCCCTGGCTGAAGTGTGAAGAGTTCCTGCAAGACAAAGGCATTGATGCTACGGACTGGCCTGCCCGTTCCCCAGACCTGAATCCAATTGAGCACATCTGGGACATCATATCTCGCTCCATCCACCAACGCCATGTTGTACCACAGACTGTCCAAGAGTTGGGGGATGCTTTAGTCTAGGTGTGGGAGGAGATCCCTCAGGAGACCATCCGCCACCTCATCAGGAGCATGCCCAGGTGTTGTAGAGGGGTCATACAGGCACGTGGAGGCCACACACACTACTGAGCCTCATTTTGACTTGTTTTTAGGACATTACATCAAAATTGGATCAGCCTGTAGTGTTTTTTTTTTCACTTTAATTTTGAGTGTAACTCCAAATCCAGATCTCCATGGGTTGCTAAATTTGATTTCCATTGATAATTTTTGTGTGATTTTGTTGTCAGCACATTCAACTATGTAATGAACAATGTATTTAATAAGAATATTCTTTCAGATCTAGGATGTCTTATTTTTGTGTTCCCTTTATTTTTTTGAGCAGTGTATTTTTCATTTCTGGTATGCGTAAAAAAAGTTGAAACTAACAATTTCTATTTCATTTTTATTTATTCCCATGCTAACACCACTCACTTAGAAAAATCTGGAAAGCTGGAACATCCAATTTAGATCACTTTAATTAATTGTTTATATACTGTGAGAAATATGAACATTCTTTGTTTTGGATTACTAAATATATCCCAAGACTATCTATTTCTTTTTAGCTTTTTCTACTTCAACATTAATTGATGTATTCCTTTAGCATACTCCATTAATGAGATTCTTAATGTAAACCTCTCATTAAAGATTTTCTTATGTGACTGTCCTCTCCTCCCACAGGAAAAGACATATCTTCTCCTTAACAAATGCAATTTCACATGTGTAGTTTTTATATTTCACATTATATTTCATATGTAGTTTTATATTTCACATATAGTTTTTTTTGACATAAAACAAGTTTTTAAATCAGAAATTCCAGAATTAACTGTACAAGCAAAGCAGTAGACTAAATATGGCTCTATATAGTAAGTATCAACAAGTTCTGGCGTATGTGCCAGATTCCTGGGTCCCTAAAAGAATACCATCATGCCTACTATACTTTTTGCCCTGGGTTTACCTTAGGTTCTAGTTTAACAATCCAAACAGCTGTGTAGTTATGTCCTACATTTGTATATTACTTTGTATATTAAACAGCCCATTTAAGTCAAAAATTGATTTCCCCCAGAACTGAAAAACCAGTAGGCCAAGGATGGGGAACCTTTTATGGCTCACTCAGGAATTCTGGGAGTTGAAGTCGATAAGTGATAAAAGAGCCAAGTTTCCCAACCCCTCTATCACTGCTCTGAAACTTTAGAGAAGTGATCTAGCTAATTAAATTATTTAGCTCTAGATCCCTGGTGGCACAACAGCTAGAATGCTTCATTGCTGGGAAACTCTGCCAACAGCTTAGAGTTCAATCCTGATGGGACTCAAGGTAGATTCAGACTTCCATCCTTCCACTGGGGGTAAATGAGGACCCAGATTGTTGAGGACAACATGCTGACATTGTAAAGTGGCCAGAGTGTGCTGTAAAACACTATGGGAAGGTATATAAATATAAGTACTGTTGCTATTGCGGAAAGATAGCTTGGTGCTTTTCAGAGTGCTACTGTCCACCTTGTTGCTAGGGAAGTGTCCACCAAGATCAGAAAATTGAAGATAAAGGTCCATTACACTGTTCATTTGGAAGGAATCCCAAAATGTGCAATAGAATAGAATAGAGTTTTTTCTACTCAAATTTCTTTATACCAAATAGGGAATTCTCTACACATAGTCTTTGACTTATGTTTGGTTAACAAGCATTTGCAATTATGAGTCAAAAAAAAAATATTTACCATCTGTCCACCTTTACCACCTCTGCAGTCACGATTGCATTTCGGACACTTAGAAATCAGCTTGCATTTATGACTGGTTTTAATGTCTAACAGACACATGATTACATTTGTTACATGCTTTTTGCTATTTTCTGGGGGGGCGGGGAGAATTGCCATTTAGCAAGCTGGATTCAGATTTACAATCATCTGATTCAATTAGCAACTGTCATAAAACAATTATAAAATCAAGTCTGGTCATATGGGGACTCCACTGATGACACTATGACTTACAACCAAAATTCAAGGCTCAATTATGGTTGTAAGTACTGCTGTAGTTCCATTTTGTGATTTTGTTTATCATGATTCTAGTTTGATATAAAACCTGCAGTATCTTCTGAACTTCCTCAGGTACTCTATTTCATAGCAGACATGGAAAAATAAAGTAACTATACAATAGTTTTTTCAAGAATGATTTAAATTTGGACTTTAATTACATTGTAACTAGACTATAAGAGACTATAATCTGCAGAGCTAATTAGCTTATTTTTTTAATTGATGAAACTATAAATATGGTTTATTGTGGTGTGTATATATTAAAATGTATATATGAACTTCTAATATACCATCTTTCTGTACACAGCATTTATTTTTGATAACTACAAGTTATATCAATGGAAAAGCAGAATGCAGAAAATAAGCACAAAATATCCTAGTTTGGAAAGAAGCTTGGCATATTGTAGCTTTCACTTTTTAGTGCATGATATAATGAATTGTAAACTTTCTTCTAATGAAAATCCTTCAACAAATGTACTGGTAGTTGCTAGCCATATACCTGGAAAGCATGGTATCTTCGTCAGAACTGCAAATGCATGTGTATTTATCTGACTATAAAGATTTCCCATGTGAAACCCTTGGCTTTTACTTGTTAAGAATTGTTCAGATTTCAGAAGTGTCTGAAATAAGCTGGCTTTATAAAAGGTATCCCTTTTGCTTTTTAATAAAACTTTTAATACCTCCTTGACCTGGAGATTTGTAAACAGACTTATACATTGACACTATTTATTGTGAGTGCTTCATTGTCCACAAAAGTTGAATTGGTCCTGCTTTCTTTGCTTAGTGAAAAGTATGAAACAATAAGAAAGTACACCTTAAACACAACTGTACCTTAAGTTAGCTTAGAAAGTGGTTTATTATGAATACACGAAATAATGTGAGGAATATATTTTTCAGTATGGTCTTGTTGAAAAAATAAAAATGTATTAAACAAAAAGTCTAGCTTCTCTTTACAGCAAAATGCACATCACATAGTTTTACAAAGCTTTCATAATATGAAAAAGTAATAATCTACTAAAATGCAAAATCGAATTTGCATTTATGAAACATCATATGAGCTATTAGTGGAATACACTAAATTTTCCAGGATTTGACTGAATATACTTTTGTTCTTATTTATGAACAGAAAACAAGAGAGCAAAGATTATATATTGCTTTTTAAAAGCATTTATTATTTTGTGCACCAAGAATCACCTGAAAGCACTGAGCAAAGGAGCAATGATAACTTAGGTAAGATGAATAAGAAAAAAGCAGATGCATATGTATGTATGTATGTATGTATGTATGTATGTATGTATGTATGTATGTATGTATGGTATTCAGCTTTGTTTGGGTATTTTCCCACGTCATTATAGTTGTGCTTTTAAAGTTGTAGTGACCTTTCGGCAGAATCTCATCTGCCATCATCAGGCTTGTGTATTGGGTTTGTCTGTGTGTGTGCAGATTGTGCAGCTGTTTGTTTTAAATTTGGGGCTAGCCTCGTGCTTTGTTAGAATGTTTTTCTCTTCATCTTGACTGGTTGGGAGTCTTGGTTTATGTTTATTGGTCTTGGAGTTTCTAATATCTTCTGTCTGTTTTGTAGCATTTTTTTGTCTTGATTGGCTGGCAACATTGTGTTTCATGAATTGGGGGCTTTTAGCATGGCTTGGCTTCAGGTGAATGGCCAGCTATCGTTTATTAGGAAGCTAGGTTTCATCTGGGTGGCTGGTTGGGGTTTGTTTTGGCTGCAGGTATCGGGGAGGGGATGTCTGTTTGGGCCCAGGTCTTTGCTTGACTTGTGGTGTGGAGATTTTTTTTCTTTGTGAGTACAAGCTTCCAGATAATTGACAGTCTGGTGCAGTCATCTTTCTCTTGTTGAAGTGTTCAGTACTGGAGATTAATTTGGTTCCATCAAAATTAATTTCACATCCTGTGGCTTTAAGGTGCTGGAAAAGGGAAGAAGTATTTTATTCTTTTCTGACTGTGTTCTTGTGTTCTGCAATGCATGCATTTATTCTCCTGTTGGTTTGTCCAATGTATGTGGGCTGGGCAATTGTTGCATGGTATTTCATAAACTCCTTGGTTTTCTAGCTGGATCTTGTCCCAGCCACGAAAACCAACACCGGACCCAAAACAACCAACAGAATAATCAGGGAAGCCACCGAAATAGAGAAACACCCCCATAATATGAATAAACGGGATACCTCCCACCTACCAGACATCTGAAAACTAATCCTTATCAACAAACGAGTCCCAGCCACGAAAACCAACACCAGACCCAAAACAACACATGACGTCACCACCTATCTCCCTCACCAGACTCAAACCCAAATCCATCCCATGGACGAAAGGCAACCACCATCCAGAAAGCAGACCATAGCTGCATCACCAGCTGCCAGACACCCTGACCCCCAAACCAAGCAAACTGACACACACCATGAACACATAGCCAGACCTCAAACTTGGAGCCAAACCAAAACCCGGAACACACACACACACACACACTGTGATTTATTGGATTACATAGTTAGTTCTGGGTAATATGCACTATGTGGTTAGTATTATATTCAAGTACAACTACGTTCATGTCAGAAGCACCTATCAAGTCACCACTGGCCAGGGGGCCAGTGTCCTTGGTATTTTCTCATTGAAGTGGTTCCTATTTATCTACTTGCATTTGCAAGCTTTCAAACTGCTAGAAAAGCAGGAGCTGGGACAAACTGACAACTCATTCCTTCACACAGTTTGTACTCTCATGTACAGTTCTTAGTATATCAAAATGTTGTCTGATGAATTTCACTTTAGTGGCTACCACAGTCCTGAATCTTGGGATAACAAAGGACAGTTCCATATGGGTCACAGACAATACTAGATTGGAAGCTTCATGCAAGATGAAAATGGCAACTAGGAATCAAGATTCTTGATTGTTCCAAACCCCAGTTGATTCCAGGCCCAACATTACATGAAGGTCTCACTTACTGGTTGCAATTGGAATCAGAAACTCTATAACTAAGCCACACAGTCATTGAACAAAATATCAACATCACTTCCTATTCAGTTATTAAATGAATGATCATGGTTAAGAAATCACATGACCATGATTTGGGATTTTACTGCTAGATTTTCGAGATTCTGATTGTTGGAAGCCAGCTGTGGAGAATGCAAATGGTGGTAATATGACTACAGGATGCTGCGATGGTCGTAAAGGCTTGCCAGCTGCAAAATGCCTGAATATCAATCGTGTGCATTATGGGGATGCTGAGATGGTCATAAATCTGAGGTCTGGTTGTAAAGTTACTTTTCAGACCAACATAACTTTGCTAACAGTTGCTAAACAACAGTTATTAAATGAGGTCCACCTATATTCATACTATGCTGACAGCTTGTCAATACCACACTTTTCTAGGCATTGCAGTTCCAACATCTCTGCAAACTTTAGGAGGGGGAAATTTTAATAGAACCAACCCAATTGCCTCAAGAATTAATTATGGACTCAAACTTAATACTGCTTTTTTCCTAGTAATATTCTTGTGAGCTTTTATGAAAAATGTCTATTAAAGAACCACCATTAAGGAAAATATAATATTTATATCATTGAACACTTGAGCAGCATCTTTATTCCAAGAATAAACATGAGGCTGCTCAAAACCAGAACTAAGAACAATCAATTCCAGTGACTGGACATTGGAATCAAATGCAAATAGCCAATTTACCAAGCTGTAGTTTTTTTCTACATATGGTGCTTGGTCATCTATACTAATCGAGCTGAGACGTGATCTTTCCCCTGCCACACATTTTAATGTGTAACAATAACTGGGAGCCTGATCAATAAACTAGTCATCTATAATAGTAATTTATGGCAGGTGATTCAGAACAAGCAACTTACATGGCTTCATAACCAATCTTTTAAAGAAGCTTGGCTTCTGTGCATAGTTTTCAGATGTTAATTTCACACTTCCATTCTGAGTCTTGCTTATGTGTTTTGAAAGCTTTAAATATTTAGTTATTGTGAGTTGTTTTAATATATATGTTTAATATTCTCTTTACCCTTTGTATCCTTGAGGATTTGTTTCTTGGTTTAGTGAGAAACCATAGTCACATTTCTAAAGTTATGGTTCCAATATTCATTGTACACATGCCTTAAAATCAATAGAAAATTTTGCAGCTTAAAAGCAACCAAACAAAACAGAAATTAGAACAAATTAACTACCCAACTACTTTGTTTTGTCCCTAAACAAAGAACAAGGTAATAGTGACAAATGCTGGAGTGAAATATAAAGGGACAAAAAGAAACTGTCCATTCTGTAATAAAATAATTAGCTGATAAAACTAATGATAAAACAACAATGGAACAGTTAAAAGCCATTTATGATTATCCGCAATAATGTTGTTGTATTCCTTTGCACAAGGGTTAACAAGAAACATAAGATGAAAAGCTACATCTTATTCGCACCATTAAACTCCTGAACCACCTTCTGCTCACACAAGAGAAGCATGCTCTTTATTTCTTCAAATTCCACAGCATGGAATGCTTTCAAAGTTTCACATCACACAGAAATCCAATATACACAATATGTAGGTTGTCTCATCTCTACATATCAGCACCAGTCCACAGATAGAAGAGCAAGAACAAGATTCATGCAACAAAACATAGTCCCAAAATTATTAACTGTATATACTTATAATGTAAATAATTTCTAAAATTTCCAAGATAATGAGCTTTTTTACCACCACTCAATTTATTCTGGGTTCTAAAAAAATCAGAGCAGGCAAATAATAATCAGAGAAATGTATTATTGAAGGCAGACTGAGAGCAATGTTCAAATAAACAATCAGAAGATACTACAGAGTTCTATCATTAGAGACAAAGATGCTGGTAACCAAGGAAGCCACATAAAGCCCCAAGGAAAATTGTTTATATATCTTACTGACTTGGAATATCAGGTCCCATAGTATAAATGGTGCATATCATCAATGTATCTTTTGCTACACTTATAGAAAATCCAGAATTTTCTGGAAAGGGAAATTTATAAGTTTGACTGGTGGAATTTCTTTTTTTAAATAAAACCTTTCCTCCTGGTATCTTATATGCAAAAGGTGAAAATACTCTGCACTCTGCAAGTAACTATCTTCAGTGTAAGAGAACTTGAAACATTTCTTTTTTTCAGCCATGAATCCAATCTTAGACAAATCATCTGTAATTCTTGAGTATATGATTTGAGTAGAGCCATAAACATAGTAATGCTTCTTGATAAATGAAAGCTGATTGTAATGGTTGGGTGATGTGTTTCAAGGAAGGCCTGAAAAGCAAATAAAATTAAAATGTTGTAGGGAAGGGACGGAAGTAGTTGCAGGATTCCTATATGAAACAGAAACAGGAAGTTAGCATAATACTGTGAGCCTTAAACTTATCTTTGCTATTTAAACCACAGTTTAAAGAACACAAGGCCATAGTTTTCAATACAGAACTTAGAGAACTTCAACAGCTGATGCTAATTTAAGATTTGTAACGTGATACAAAAAAAATTAGTAAAATAAATGACTGAAAAATAATAACATTTAATTATTAGTACATTTAAATAAAATAAAATAAAATTCAGGTTCTGTCCTACTTTTTCACAATACTTGGCAAATTGTTCAAATGCCTAACAGAATCCTCATTCAAAAAAGTTAGAAGTTTCCTATGTCTGCAGTAAATTGGATTTATTAAACAGAAACACTATGTATTCAGTACCTTCCTTCTTTGGAAGCAGATTTTTAAATGAACACTGTAACTCCTGAAAGTTCTCATTGCTTGGGCATAAAAAGCATTGATAGTGATGATTGATGATGATGTTATGTTCTTCTAATTCCATCATCTCCATCCATTTGGAACAACCTGCCTCTGGATAGCTGGGTGGTGTTTCCCCCCCAAAAAAGTGGTTTTTTTTCATAGAACTTTTAATCTAGCTTGTTTTCTAGGTGCTGAAGGAGGGTTGGATATTTTTGTTGGTTTTAAGTATTTGTTTCATTGTATTTGCCTATCGTCAGCTCTATATAAATATCACAATAAATATTTTAAAAATAATCTTTGAAATTGCTTATGTTGTAACTGGTATCTAACCTAAGAAAAACAATGGAGAGCTCTAAATCTATTCAAAATAGAACTTTTGGCTATTGTGGAAATCAATATTGTCACTGATGAAGTCTGCTATGAAAACAAATGACCATGGTATTCAATATTTTTAAAATATGCATAATGTTTTCTTCTGTAATATGGGTCACTGATTATTTCTTTCACAAATACTTGCATAGTATACTTTATATTTAACAGCATTTTATTAGCAATACAGAAAAAAAGAATTTGTTGCCTGAACTATTTGGCACTTTTATTGGTCTGACAACATGCTACCTTGCTAAATAAATTCTGAAGATTAGATATAAGAATTAAACTAAACATGTATTATATATCCTGCACTGTTCTATAGCTAACCATCTATAGAAACCTACAAGCCACAACAATGTAATTTGCTTTAAAAAAAATACATAGCTATGAACTGTAAGTGCTTAAATGTCAATAAATTAAGTTCTTTCTTGAATAGGTAACATTAGCCTGTGCTTTCCCAGTGTGAATTTCCAAACTGAGAAGAAAACATGGCTCCTTTCAGATGTTGTGGGTCATTTCACCTTGAAGTAAATGTTTCTTCCCAAACATCTGGAGAATCCTTACTTTTGTCCTAGAACAGTGCTTCTTAAACTCAGCAACTTTAAGATGTATTAACTTCAGTCTGCACATCTTAAAGATGCTGAGATTGAGAAATGGTGTTCTAAAAAGCCACTCTGAGAAAGCACAAAGCTTATATATTATTTGCTGTTCCAGTAGGTAATATACTGAAGATTTGAAGAAACTGAACAGATGTCTTATTCCAAAGTGCACGCAGTGATAGGAGGCAGAATGTTTTGGTTCTGCAGTTCTACTTTTAACATGCCCTACCAAGAACATTCAGTTAACACTATTTCTCCTTTTTTATATGGTAAAGTTAAAGCATGTCCCTCAGAGCCAATTTCTATTAGTTATCTAGCCTCTGATTTAGTTTTCATATTCTTCAAAATTTGCTTGGCATTTCTGTGTAGACATTTTGTAAGCCACTCAGGGCACTGAAAAATGTAGAGATGGGGAGATTACATCTATAAATAAGTAAAATGGTTTTCCAATAAGGCATTCAAATTTTCGAACCAAGACTATTCAAGAAAATTTATTTTTCCTTCTATGTAAACCGTATTCCATATATAAAAACTGGGTCAGATTTTTCATTGTAATAACCACCTCTGAAGTATTAAAAATTCAATAAAAGTTTCATTTAGTTATATCCCAGGCTCCTCCTTGACATTTCTCTCTTCTCCTCATTCTAGTTTGCACAATCACACAAAAGAAAGAGTTCAAGGCAGTGTGAGGAATACTTATCTGCCCATTTTTGTCACTGCTTGGATAATTGGAAAGAGCAGGTGAGCCTGAGGAAAATCAGTTCCTCATCAATGCCCTCATTTTTTGTTCCTGTAAATTTTTATTTTCACCTATTGAACATATTGAATCATTACAATAAGCACTGGGGAATTACAGACCACATTTAATAGGGGCATCCTTTCTAGGTTGTTTGCATGGTAAATCGAATGCTCTCTTTTATTTTATCCCCTGAAGCTCCTGATTTTCTCCTACTGAATTTCATTAATTAAGGCAGCTCTATTATATTAAACAGTCTTGTCCTTGATATTACAGAAGCAAAAAATTGTGTGTGGGGGGGTTATGCCATGGCCTGTAGATCATCCACAGGGAAATTGTTTATACTCTTTTTTCCCCTGCAGCCTTTTTTGTCTCACTTAACAGTAGATCATTCAACAGGGACAAT
Organism: Laticauda colubrina; assembly: GCA_015471245.1. NCBI lineage: Eukaryota > Metazoa > Chordata > Lepidosauria > Squamata > Elapidae > Laticauda > Laticauda colubrina. The sequence continues at coordinate 38,038,114 of BLBF01000002.1, forward strand.
ATCAAGCGGCTGAGGAAGCCAGCAATTCTTTTCCAGCTTGTATTTTAATTTCTTCCAAGATATCTTGTTCCTTACTAGCAGCCTGAGAAGATGTTCATTGCAAACACCTGAAGGTACATCAAAATCAGATTTGGAATCTCATTTTTCTCATATTAAAAACACACTAACGTTAATATTAATAAATGCAAACTGAAAACAGTTTCTCTGGAATATTTGATTTAGAGGCCAATGTATTTCAATACTGTACACAACTTTGAACTTTGGTATCCTTTTCGAAAGCAGTGATATTTTACATTGCTTCACAATGTGTGATTAGTTGTCACAACCTATAAAGTTATTTTTAAAGCTCGCCTTAAGAATATTCTATACCAAATACAGATGATGCAGTACTGCTGGTACCACAATCAAAATCATTTACTACATGTACAGTGACAATTGTACCATTGTTAAGCTGCCATTCAAAGATCTTGTTATACAGGAAGAGAGCATCCCATACCTACATAACAACATTTTCTGTCAATCACATTGTTTCTGCACAGATCTAGCATCAAACTTGATTATTAAATTGTGACAGGCTATAAAACATTGGTTCTGCATCAGAACAATCTGATCTAAGATGGATCTAAAATCAAAAAGAACAAAAAAGCTTCTCCTCACATATACTCCACATCCCCAATCATTTATCACTATTCAGCTCCATGTTCCTAAAGAATCAGACTAAAGAATTAATCACGAGAAGTTTCCTATGTCATTTGAAGATAATTCGGTCACTCTTCAAAACAGCAATTCAAAGAAGGAAGAGGATATTAGTTATTAACATCAGCAAAGAAATCCCATCCCCCAAATCCACAGCTAATGAAGAATAAGTGTATAGGTAGTCTTCGGGTTATGAAAACTAAGGCTAGGGTGACATCTCTAAAGTTGAAAAGAGCAGCATCATTCCACTGCATTGCTTAGGGATGTAAATCTATCATCATGATCCCAAGGGATATGAATTGTAAGCAGTACAAGTAAGGAGTGTGGAGGTGCCACTGGGAATGCCGCAGGGGTGCCAGGAATCTGGAGAGAAGACCAGCGCACCCTATGAGTCATGGGAGGCCAGGGAGAGCTTGGAAGGGCCGCTGCAGGTGGACAAGGATTTGTCTTGCAGGCAATAAAAAGGGAAACTGACTTACCAGAACAACTTGCAACCTTCCCTTCCAGTTTCACCATTGGCTTTGTTTGTGGGATGCTGGAAGGGAAGGTCACAATGGCAATCATGTGACTGCAATGTCATAATTATAAGATGGTACTCAAATATCCGGATCATAATCACATGACTGTGGAGGTTCTACAGTGAACCTTAAGAACCTTTAAGACTAGTTGTACATCCATGATTTTCAGTGCTGCCATAACTGAACAGTCATCAAATGGATGTAAGCTATGGACTACCTGTTGTTAATAGATAGTCAATAATCGCATTAGAATTTGTGGAAGGAAGCCATAGGGTGGAGCATGATACGCTATACAGATGTATAAACTTGATCAATAATAAAATTTTAATAATGGTTATTTTATATTTTTATAATGGGTGCTTTTATAAAGTTGGTTTTATCTGATTGTTGTACATTGTCTAGAATCTCTCCATGTGAGATGGGTGGCCATATAAATAGTTGTTTAATGACTGCCTCATTTAACAACTGATGCAATGATATGTGAGAATGACCTTGAGGGACAAGAGGAAGGGATGCTTCCTTGGAAACTATCAGGCAAAGGCAGGGTAGTCCACAATTGCTCAACAGCCAGAAAAAGGAAAAACCCATCCAAGCAGATAAAAGTGTTGGCAGGAGTTGTGTTCCAGACTTGCTAATGTAGCTTTCCTATCTGCTTTGCCGAGGAAGATTAATATCAACCTTGTAGTTTATTCCTCTGATGGTTAAGCAACTATGGGCTTCCTTGTCAGATCGTTTCCCAGTTAACATCTCTTCCCCCTGTCCCTCAAGATCATTCTCTCATACTAGTCCAGTTATGATGGTGATGGAAAAATAATTTTACAACATACTTGTGACCTTTGCTTAACAATTGAGCGACCAGTACCAATTGTGGTCATTAAACAAGTATTACTTGTGGTAGGGAGAGGTTGGCTGGCTAGCTAAACTGAACAGTCATGACACTCTCATTACAAAGGAAAATATATTGTATTCATGTGTTAAAAGTTCCACTTGCCAAATAAAAAGCAAATATCAATAAGGCCCACCTGATATAAACAATTAAATTAAATAAACCCACACAATCTGTACTGGCTAGGGCAGAGATGTCAAACTCAATTTTATTGAGGACTACATCAGAGTTGTGTTTTACTGAGGGAGGCTCGGGTGGGCATGGCCAGAGTGAGCATGGCCAGCTAAACATCACTCTTGTGATCAAATGCCACTTTTGCTGATAGTTTGTTTTGCTAGCGCTCTGCCAGTGAAAACGGAGCTCGTGAGAACCACGCACGCTTTTCTGTTTTCAGCTGCAATGGCCTCCTGCAGCCCTCTGCCAGTGAAAATGGAACTCAAGAGAGTCACAGGGGCGCAGCCCTCCAAGCTCCATTTTCATTACCAGAGGCACCACAGGCCGGTCCTTCGCTAATTCCAGGTCAGCCCCATGGACCAGATCTAAGCACCCGCAGGCCAGATGCAGCTTGCAGGCCTTCAGTTTGACACCCCTGGGTTAGGGTACCTGTTGGCTTTCAGATGCTTTGAATTCTTTAGTTGAGTACAAAAAGGCTAGATAATATCCCAAGCCGAAGGTCTCCAAATGTAATGGTCTGCATTGATCTTTGCATAACAAAAAGAAAAGGGACTAGAGACCTTACAAAAAAAAAAATAGTCCACAAAATCAGAAGTAATGATGAAGCCCAATGTAATATAGGCATTAATTGAATGTGAATCAAAAGTGGTTGGTCCTAAAGCATTTGTTTTGCTTTCATTCCATTAATTAATGTACTAATTATACAACAATTAACTTTAAAGTTACCTTGGCCAAAGCATGATTTTATTAAAAGCAGGGGCATACATATGGAAAGACAAGGAATATCAACCATTACAAGAGGTTGATGTTCTTTCAAGTGTTGAAAATGAACAAAAGACAAAATATGAATGAGTCAAATCTCTCTGGCCAGTATCCATCCTTAGCAGAATATTTTCTGCTATCCTTCTGAAAAGGACATGTCATGCAGTTTATATCAGCTTTATAAATGCTAATTTCTCAGTTTAAGTATGTTTTATTGGTTTTCCCCCAACATCTGTCTGTTTTATTCTTATGTTCAGTATATTCATATTTAAAATAGACATTTAATGGGCACTATTAAGTATCTGTAAGCAAAGGATATATTTCTCTGCATTTTGCTATGTTATACTGCACTTGAAATCACTTAATATGTGTTTCATTAAACAAAACAGATTAACATTTTAATTTCTGATTAAGATTAAATTCTAGTTTCCAGTGCATATTGGGATGCAAGGACAAAAATAGGAACCAACTCGCTAAAATTAAAACAACTAGAAAAAACTAGAAATTATTATTAAAAAATAATACTCATATAACTTTGATCAAAACAGTGCACAGTAGCACACCTTTTATATAACGAAGTCTACAGAAAAAGCACTACACTTACAAAAGCCATTGAAGAAGAAATCATGGGGCCTTGATAGATCACATGCTGATAACACTACAGTTGGAGTTTTAGTGGAAATCTGGATTCAGTATAATTAACAAAAGGATTTGAACTGCACAAAGACAAGAGTAATTTTTTACATAGAAGTTTGAAAAAAGGAGATAGGTTTCAAAGCTCTCCCACTGGCCAAAAAGGATGGATAATGCAAGCAGAGTTTAACTCAAAGAAGGTGGAAAGGAAGCTGAGCTTATCTGATAACTACATATGTTCATTTGCAAATGGTAAATTACCACAAAGTTCTATAAAATGCAAACTTGTTTCTACCTACCCTTCTTTAAATTATTCAGTTATCATCCAAATCCCTTGATGTCTGGGAAAACCACGAAACCTTCAAAGAGCAGAATCCTAGTAGATGAGAGTAGTACACAGGAGTATAGCATGCCATAATTTATAACATCTAAGGAGATCCAAATTTTCCCGAGGTGGTTTTGATATGATTGGAGTCATGTATTCCATTAAGCAAAGTATAATTGGGTTGGTTTTGGTTTACTGTATAGGATTAATCTAGCCATGCACTTTGTAAACTGTGATTTATATATTAATACAATTTATAATTACAGCCAATTGTTAATGTCAGCCAATCATCTACTATAGCCCCAGTTTTAGCCAGAATTGTAGTACCACAGTTGAATTTCAGCAACCAATTTAAGAACTACTACAACTCTTCTTTGTATCTATTCTAACAGCAACCACAACAAATGGTGATAATAAAATGGGATGCATATGTTGACACCATCGTCCAAATACCACCATTACATACCTCTGTTCAACATCTGATGTAAGTATTGTACATTGGAGCAACATCATGACATATATTTTGTCTCTAAACTATAGGGCCCAATTTTCTTCATCACAACTATTGTTTTTATCCCATACTAAGTAAAGTAGAAAAAAAGTGCTACCATATATCTATGTACGTAGCTATGGGATTATCAGAAGTTGGAACTGAAGAACAGACATGGGAAATGATCTTATTTTTTAAAAAAATGTTAAATTTATATGCCATCCATCCCACTATCAAAGTGACTCTGAGCAGTTTAAATCACTACAAAAACAAGAACATAAAATATTAGAAATGTAAAAAGCATTAGAAACATAAGATTTGGACAAAACTAGGAACCAGACACATAACTAATCCAGAGGTGGAATCTTCTTTTTTTTAGACCACCAACCTTCTCCAGCATAAAATGTCCCCATTGGGGCACCAAGCCATCAAAGCTTTATTTTGAAATCCAGGCATGGGATTTCATATAACCATAATACAATACTTTTCTTGTTACTATTTCATGTTACTTTTCTTAAATTAGAAGATAACTATCTATTTATTCCTGATAACTAATTAGAAGATAACTATCTATTTATTCCTGATTAATAAACTCCAATACAAGTAAGCAAAGAAAACATACATCTCTAATAATATTGCCACCTCCAATGAAAAATCCAGATAAAGGCTCTTTTCCCTGGTCTAAAATTCTAGTAGAGAATGATGCAAGCTATGAACAACAGACTAGGGCAGGGCTGTCAAACTCCCAGCCTACGAACCAGATGCATCATGCGCTGGCCACACCCACGCCTTGTTTAGAGAAGGGGAAAAAAGTCCCAATACATCAGGTGATGCATTACGATGTGAGTTTGACATTCCTGGACTAGGGGAAAGAGAAAGCAATTATTGAAGGACTGCCTATTTCAAATTAAAAGATATATACCTTGAAAATTCCATTTAATTTACAAATACTTCTTGAATTCTTCTTTCTTTTAACATTCCATTTTCTACACAAGCTTATAGTCAATAACAAACATGTTATATCCATGGTGAAATATTCCTCCTCTTCTTGTGGAAAAAACAACAACACTTTGCCAAAGCTGTATTTTCCTTTCTTGGTACCCATCAGGATCTGGATCTGCTTTGGCCCCTTGACCCACTGACAGGATATACATGCATTAGAGTTCATATTTGATGTAATATTATTGTTGCAAACTCCATTTGTCCAATTCATCAGGAAAAATTAATGTAAAGTAGAGTCATCTAGGGTCATCAGAAAATGCTTCTTACATTAAATTTTAATGGTAACTTCAACTACGCAAATGTTTATGGTAAATAAATTGCTAAATACTTGCAATGTTTAATTCCTTCTTGCCCCATTTTGAAATTGCAGTATGTCTGCAATTAAGAGATCATTAATATCTATAACTGATCCTTTTAAGTTATTTCTTTACTTTTAGGAATCTATATAGTTCCATTAGCTTTAATGAGAATCATGTGCAGATATTAAGGAGCAAATGGGCCAATTAGAGCGAGTACAAAATGTTCAACCCATCATGAAAGTAATATTCAAAGTTATTTCAAAGCATGCATAAGAATATGAGTTCTATACCAGCACGGAACATGGCTACCAAGTGGTAGCATACATAAAAAAAACGATTAATCTATTTCTGTTGCTATTAATGCAATGGTACAGAAAGATATGTTGTTTAATATGAAATGCATGTTGAGGTTCATTGTCCAAGTACGTAGCTCCATACTGTATATGGTCAGAAAAAAATGCAAGGCATGTGAAAGAGAAGCAACTGTTGACAAAATGCTATACATAAGTAATGCTCAATTAATGACTACTCACTATTCTGTCACAGTTCAAAGTTACAATGATACTGAATGAGTGGTATTTATGACTGAGTCCTAGTGTATGGAGATTCTCAGTCATCATGGTTGTCCCAAAGGTGCTTTTTCAAGAGGCATACTGGACTTTTTGGTTTTTCTTTGAAGATGTTTCACTTCTCATCCAAGAAGCTGAAGAAGTGCTACCATATATGTATATATGTTAATAAAACAAAAACCAGAAAGTCCAGTTGCCTCTTGAAAAAGCACCTTTGGGATGACTAAGTCTTAAACTTTGGCTATTCCAGCAGCCCCATGGTCTCATGACTGCAATGTGAATCTTTGGCTTGCACTTACACAGTTGAAGTGTCCCATAATCACCATTTGTATCCTTCCTTACCTGCTTCCCACAAGCAAAGTGAAAAGAGAAGCCAGCAAGGAAGGTTGCAAGTTGGTACTGTAACTTAGGCTTCGTCCCACAGCATTTTATCCTCAGGAGACCCAGCTATGGAATAAAAGATCCCAGGGATTTCATATTTGATAGCATGTATGTGCCTAAAGCACTCGCCTGAATGCTAGCATTCATACACCTGCCTGGCCATACTTGCCACCAGTGCACTTTTCCACACCCACTCTTGCACTGCAGGGGCTACTTACATATCTTTTCCACCTGATAGTGGTCATCCCCAGCCCCCTTAAAGCAGCATTTCATGGGCCACACACACTCTTCCTACCTGCCAACTACCCTGTCCTGCGACACTCATTTAGCCTTACCTGCCTGCCACTTTGCTTGCAAGAGAGGCTTAACAACCTGCAACGCTCATTGAACTATAACAATGGGGACTACCAGGATTACTATCGCCAAGTGATGCAGTTGTAAAAGCACAAATCACATGAACTGCATCACTTAATGAAAGCAACCCCAATGACTATCATTAACCGAGGATGACTTGTATACATGAACTAAGTTTTTAAAAACACTGTTAAACTGTTTCAAACTCCTGAAATGATCTGAACTCTAAATTTCTCGGGTTGACAACGGGAGGAAATTAATCTCTGAATTATTTTTGACTCAAATATATGTTTAACAATTTTAACAAAAATGTTAAATTTATATCGTGCTCCACTCCCAAACATTTTTGCACTATTGGCAAGGCTAAACAACTCTGTCACCTTTAAAAAGGGAAAAAAAAAAAAAAAAAAGGGGGGGGGGGAGTGAAATTGAAAAAAAAAAAAAACACTAAAAAAATAAAAATAAAATGAAATGTGGCATTCTAGAAACGGATGACTTCGGGGAAAAAAACAAAAAACAAAATCATGGTCATGCTTCCCAAGGTTATTTACTAACGATAACTCAATGGAGCCTCCGACTTCACAGGCAGTCTACCTTCAAATATTATTTGCTGCAGGGCAAATAAAAAGTCAATGAGTCCATTTTCTCCCCGCGGAAGGCTTCAGCGAACCACTACTACCCAGCCAAAGATGCACCAACCCACCTGCGCTAAACTAACCACCTCCGTTGGGCTCCAAAGGGTGTTTTCCCCAGTGACGTGTTTGGAATCATCCCGCCCAACCCTCTCGTTCCGAGTCCTATTTTTCTCAACCGAGAGCCCATTGGTTACTATTTAGTGCCGCCCCTCAGCTGGGATTGGACTCGTACACCGCTCGTCAAGTAGCCGATTCCCATCGAGGGGCTTCGGATCTCAGCTTTCTCTTTTCTATTAACAGCCTTTGGAAAGATCGTGAGCTGAAAGAGTTCAGTTCCCGATACGGATAAGCGAGATTCCGGGTCTCTTTAGGAAGCCATGTTTCATTCTCCCCTCCCCCGGGGCGGAAATGAGAGTTTCAGAGACAAAAAAAAAAAAAAAAAGAGAGAGCCGGTGAAATGGTGTTATCGCCGTAGCACACCCCCCCCCCAACAAAATAAGGGTTACGCTCTTTCAAAGCCGTGTCTTCTTTTAGTTTGGTAATAACCCACAAGTTGCTTGTTTTTATTATCTATTATTTTATCATTTATCTATTCTATTCTGTTTTGGAGGGTGTCTGGGGACATGAGTAGGATGGGGCGAGTGATTTAAACAAGAGTCCTCAAATGTGGCAGAATGAAGGGCAATGTTGTTGTTTTCATTATCGCAAATTTGGTTCAGTACAACGACTCAGCGCCGTAGACCACCAAACAGAGTGACTGCTTAGGAGAGGATTTAACATTTCCATTCTCCCACCCAATAGCTGTTTCGGGCTTTCTCAAGGTGAGCTGATGCCCCTCAAGAGCAAAACTAAAGCCTCCTGCTGATCCGCAATTTCTGACATCATCATTCCAAGCTCCCAGATTATCCAGCCAGAAAAGGAAAGGGAGGGGGGGGGAACCGAGTCCAGTGAAACAGACCGTGAGCTCCTACCGGCCCCTCTAAAAAAAAATCCCTTAAAATTCCCCCTCCTCCTTCCCTAAACGAGCAAATGAAGAATCTCCCGGCAAGGGGAATGGAGAAGTTTCGGGTTTTTTCCTATCTCTATGAACAAAACGGAGACTCAGAAGCGGCCAGGAAGCAACCTGTCTAGGAGATGGGAGCGAGTTTAATCAGCGTTTCCTGTTTCTTTTCCAATTGTCGGCTCCCCATCCGGAAAATGCTGGGGCTCGCGGCACCACGGAGGGCCATGGAGATGACGAAAGCGGAAATAAAAGAAGAAAAGCGACTCCGTCCGCTCTAGGCTTGCGGACTCTGTTGCTCGGTGTGAAATCCGGGTCATCTCTTTTCCCCCGCCCCCTTGGAGCCGCGAGCTGTGGAGGCCGAGGCGGCGGTGGCGTTTCCCCAGAAGCCCCTCCCTCAGGAGGAAAGCCGAGGTCAGTCAATGAGGGATGGGAGAGGACGAGCCAGCCGTGGCTGAAGAGGCTGGAGGGAGAACGGCCAAAGGGATTTCTTTCCACCGGGCAGACCGGCTCTGAATCGCGAGGGGAATGGGTCTCTTTACCTCCCCCGGCCCCTGGGACAAGCAGAAACGCAACTAACGGCTTTTTTCTTGTCCTGCGTCGAAGAGCCAATCCAATTGAATTTCTGCCTGTCGAAATTTTGTGCCTGACGAAAAACGTCGTGGAACGTTTTTCTTTTCCCTTTTTTTTTCCCCCTGGGTGAGCTGGCTGCGGTCAGGGTTATCCTTGGACAGCCCTGCGAATGTTTGACCCAAAATCCAGATAGGGGCTTCATCAATGGAAAGCCCCTCCCTCCCCCGTGTTGGGAAAGGGACAATAGCAAATATTCCGAAAAACAGAATTAGGGATTCGGCCCAGTGGGACACATGTGTTAGAAACACAAGAAGGCCGGCCTCCATGGCCGTTCTTAAATTCTTTGGAACTTTCCTTTGATTGGCCTAAACAAAACCAAAAAACAAAACCCATTTGGCTCATAAGCTGACTTGGAAATGTGATTGGTTTTAACTGTTGTTTTGCTCCATGTCTTTACTGTGTTTTATTACTTGCGTTGTTGCTTTAACTACTGTAATTAAGAATGCTTGAAAATCATGGCACTTCGTGTTACTGGTTCAAATAAAGTTCATAAAGTAGTTGTAATTGCACCTTCCACAGTTTTATACAGTTCCTTCTTACTTAGTAGGAAATGATTTTATGGTAGTTACTTAGTATACCTGTACAGGTAGTTCTCGCTAACTGCCCATCTCCCTCAAAGCCTAGGATTGTGCTATTAAAAGATGTCGATTTCCCAGGCAATGGTTATAAAATGTTATTGGTGGCCTTGCTCAGAGCCATTACAACCCACGTAATCAGTTCTCCAATGTTTTTCACTCTAGATTTGAATTTGATTGTAGGAAACAATCTGTGTGTAAAGACTACTTGTTAGGTGAAGCCAAACTTGGGGATATCTCAAAAATTATTCCTAAAACTGAGCAGTGCCGGCCCCGCCAACTTCAAACAGCAACCCGTAAAATGAGAGATTGTATAAATGGATCATGGAAAAGAGTCCTAGTTCCTTAAAGCTAAACCACCTTAATCTTGAAAAACTTGATTTGGAGAGTAAAATAAATAGAAAATAAAATATCAGGGAATGCCTTGCCAAGATAGAATCAGCCTGGCTGCTGCAAACAGCAAGAGCAGCTCCCACTCCCCCAAGTTCCAGGAAAAGCATGTACCACTGATACATATTTTAACTGTTTGCCATTTATATTATGGTTTTTCACTGTGTATAATAATTGTGATGTGACTAATTGGTTGGGGTGACTTAGAAATATGTTGAGTAATTAAAATATTTTTAAAAGATTCTTTTCACTTAGGTTCCTGTTTTTTAATATGATACAGCCCTATCACCATAAACAAGGCTTGCTGATTACTAAGGCTGTATGCAATTTGAAGGGAATGCCACAACTTGAAGCAGAGGTTCCATCCCAAGCACTACATCAGAAGGGCTATACTGCTTCAGTCTTGCCATTATAAAGAGCTGCTGCTCCTACACAAAAGCCCTTCCTGCTAGAATGAAGTTACTGGCTAAATCAAGTTGACCCTCTCAGTGCTTCTGGTTGATACAAGGTGATTTTTATTTTCTGAACCAAAGAACTGTCTCTCTTATCTATTTGAAGTGAGGCTTTCAGGTGGAACTGCATGAATTTACACAACTCTTCCAAATACTATATCTATATGGTGTTTAGTAGAAATTTACAGAAGCGTTTGTTGAAGTTCCCATGGCATTTCACTAACTGGTATTTACCACTACAATTTGTTTTTTAAATTCAGAACCACTCTTTATATTATATGTGTGGTTGTACCCATTTCATTCATTATATGCCAGAAATATCTCAAACTTCTTAAACTGATGACAAATAAGAAGGGAAGTTCTAGTTTTAAATCACATATTCAAAGTATGGCCAATGTACAATGCTCAAATCTTGATCCAAGAGAAATAGCTATAAGGATATTAATGGTACATTAGAAGGCACATTTAATTTCCTTTTGAAGTCCATGATACTTCCCTTAAAATAAGATTTTAAGATAAACATGTAAACGGGTTTTTAGAGGACATAAAACTTTCTGCCATTATCATTGTCAAAAATATCATAGAAATTATTTTCTATACTTTCCTATGTATAAATAAAAATTGGTTTAAACATTTGGTGGTTTAAACATTTGATGTTTTGCTGCTATAATAAACAGTTTTAGGAAATCAGTTTTATCAAGTTTTCACTTAATTTAAGCAGTAGTGTAAGAATGTATCTCCCTGTTTTTTTGGGATGTTAAAAGGAGTGAGGTTTTGAAAAGTGATTCATTTTTACAAATTCATCAAAAATGGGAAGATTCTTATTAAATGTTATGGAAATTGTGTAATTTTAAAGGCTAAAAATTAGCCTTTAATGCATGAAATTCTAAACTTGGAATGTTTATAGAGAAATTTAATGTACCAACAGGCAGTGCTACTGGGGACTAGATGAATTAAGTTATGTGAAACGATTATAGGTTCATACGTCATCATGTAGTACGAAATGTCACAGTGACTCATTCAAGAACTTCTTTACATATTATAGCCTGATATTAATAGCTATTTTATTATGCACCTATAAAGATGTTTAATTATTAAGTTAATAGCTAGTTTTCTTAGTAATTACAAGTATGGCTTCTAAGACTTCTGCACACGGTAAAACAGCTTTGTAACAGCCTTTAGCCTTTGAAGACAAGGCTATTACAAAACTATTTTACAGTATGCAGAAGTTTTAGAAGCCATACTTGTAATTACTAAAAAAGACTCACTAGTTGCTGAAGCACACTCTGTCACCTTTAGAAGACAATGGACAACTATTTCTAAAAAGTTCCAAAGAAAATTGTGTAGATTTATCCATGTAGTTTGGAGAAGGTAAGACTGAATTTAAAGTACCTCTCCCCCCAAAAAAGAGGGGAGGGTAGAAAGTAGATGTCTGTGCTACTTCGTTGATAGTGAACATATACATTAAAAATAGACATGAATTCTGATCAGTCATATCAGAATGACTGATTGTTTCATTCATATCAGAATGACTGATTAACAGTCATTCTGACTGTCAGAATGACTTATTGGTTGCAAAGTGGCTCAAATATCAGTCGTGACCATGAGGATTCTTATGATGGTCATAAGTGTACAGACTGATTGCAAAGTTACTTTTCCAGTGAATTGTAACTTCAAATGGTTACTAAACCAAGTAACCAAATTCTAATTCCATTGAGATTTATTTGTTTTATTAAATTTGTATGCAGTTGATAACATGTTATAAAACTTCATTTTTTCCTTTAGTTATAGTAAAAAGACTAAATAGACTATGTAAAAATAATCATTAATTTTTTTTTCAGAAATTCAAGTAATGTTCGAGAAACGTTCAAGTTATTCAAGTTTATAAATGTTGGTAGGCTGTGCAGAGTGGTTAGCAAATCTTAGTCTGTAGTATACTTTCAAATGATAGAAGGCATTTAATTGAAGCATATAGAAAGTCAAAATATAATATGAAATTAATCTTTCTGAAGGTTATTTAAGCTATAGCATAGCAATGACAAACCAATTTTATAGTGATGAAAAGATAATATGTAATTCTGTGAGGCTTTTGTTGAAACTTCCTACTTGTCTTTCTTGAAAGGACAGCCTTGTCAGACTACATGCAGGCACAGGTTTCTTCACTCCTTTTCACTATTCAATTCCCTGCATTCAATAGTTAGCTTAACAGCACAGCCCTCAAGAATGCTATGTAGTTTAATTAAGGATTAAATATAAACTATTACTGAAAATGGAGGAAACTATATTTATGCAGAATATCAGCTGCTATGGAAACCAGGAAACTAGCCATGTGAATATTTGTATGTATGCGTGATTCATGCTTGTGAGTGAGTGAGTGTGTCAATGTGTATGCAATACGTATGAGCCTCAGAGTTTAAATCATAGATTTGTTTCTCTTGCTTTTTCATAGAAATGGATTTTTTGCTGCCCTGCTTCCAGACTGGGAAGTAAACAGCACCTGCAATAATGCTTATGTCTGAGCCTTCTAGCTTTCCATTTTCCCAGTTTCAGCTCTCACAGGTCTTTAAGAAGGTTGTTTATCATGAATTGGTTTGAAAATCCATAGATCTGAGATAGCCTACAACCAACCCATACAGTGTGTGATAGACAGATGAAGTGTAGATGTTTGTGTAGCTTTGATAATTCTTAACTAGCATCTGAATTTGAAAAGAATACTCTGAATTCCTTGAAAATTTTTTTTTAATTAAGACAGAGACATATTTAAAAATTAACACCTCATTCTCTAAGAAAATATATTTATAAATAGCACTTATTATATATACAGTACATTCCCTTTGTCCCCATGCATTCATTATGTTAGGGGTGAGAAAGTGTCACTATGCAAATATTATTGGATTAAAATGCCCAGCAGTCCCAGCATGAGGGATTTTGGAAGTTATAGCACAGCAGCCTCTGGTTCTCCACTCCAGTGTGTGTGCAGCTTTATTTAATAGAAATTCTTTTAACTCTTTCTTCCCGTTTTATTGGCATAGGGATGGGGACTAGTTGGCATCCAGATGAATGGATCACACACACAGGCTGACTTTCCCTTTGAAATTCCGCATTTAATGCTTATGTTAATTATACTTTAAAAAGCTTTAAAAATCTGCAATTGCTGTCATGCTCTCATAAACTAAGGTGACCTGGGAATAGATCCTGATATATGTAAATGAAAATAGTATTCCAATCCTTCCAGGTTTTTGTACCCACACACTTACATTTTTGTAAGACAGTGCTATCAATGAGATGTGACATTGATAGGCAGCTGAAGACAGTTTACTCTGCAATGATTATTGGCTGCATATTTCAATACTACCTAACTGATACATGGGACTAAAACTCCTGGAAAATATATTTGAATTCACTGGCGTATAATTTATAGACATTAACTTATAAATTGTTCTGTGCATCACAAACACAATTAAAATATTTCAGTGGTCAAATTTAGAACACCAAGAGGGACAGCTTGGTATGTTTTAAGTTTTACATTCTGAAGATTTTTTAAGGCTTGCCTATGTAGGCATTGGACTGTGTGCACCTCTGGTATGAAAATGTTTGTTTTCTGCTAATTATCCTTTAAAGAGTAGGCGTGAGATGGCAATGTCACTGGATTGGCATATATTAGTTTATTATAGCAGAATTGCTGGGACAGTGTGGGAGGAATGACACTCTAGAGATTGCTTGAACTCATACATTTCTGCTGCCAAAGTTTACAGGCCTGTAAATTTAAATGTAGAATTTTTGTAGGCAGGATTCATTGACAGATATGCTTAATGGAAATACATCTAGTTCTGAGCCTCAGAACAGGTCAATAATAATGCTTATATTGATAGCAGCAATGTTGGAGATGTTATTTGGTATTAAAGCTAAAATCCATGTTATCCCCTTAATCATAATTACATTAATATCGACAGGCCCTTGACAATACCCACTTTAGTATTGATAGATTTCTGTCAATAATGCATTTCTAAATAAAAAATATTCATTCATAATTTGTATAATACACAGTAAGCAATGTTAACGCATATCAGAAAAAGCATACTTATTTAATTAATGTTACTCAACAATTTGTTGTTTCTAGAATATTTATTGGTCAATAGGAACCTTTAGTTTGATAAAAATACTAGTAATAACAGCATTTTAAAACAAATTAAGTACAATGTACCTGGTAATTCATAGAACAGTGAAGATGTCAGGCACAACTTGTGTAAAGTTATGGTATGGATAAGGCTGCATAGACTAGAAACTCCCTGGTTATATATTTAATACATTGTGAAGCAGAAAATCACTATATAACTTCATAACTGTCTGGCAGTTAATATGACAACATTTCACAGAAAATACAAATGCAAATTCGAGTGAAAGTCCCTGCTGATGCCACATTTGGAGGCATTTTTGATGGTAGCCTTTTCAAAACTGGAAGTGAAAAAGTCTGCTCAGAAACAGTGTTAACCATGTAACTACATCTTCAGTACCTGAAATAGGGATCATAGAAGATACAAGTAGAAGTACTGATATTCTCTCGTTTAGCAACTACAGTTAGGACCTGCAACTTGGTCATTAAGCAGAATGGCCATTAAAAGAAACTACAACACTATTTATGATCTTATTTCATAACCCTAACCCTTTGTTTTACAGAACTGTGAAGATGATGGTTATTATTATTATTATTATTATTATTATTATTATTATTATTATTATT
>BLBF01000002.1:38066168-38108668 GCA_015471245.1 Laticauda colubrina
CCACCACTTGAAGGACAACTTTCAATTCAGACAATGTTGAAGCAAGATAAGGAACAAGAAAAAGTAAATTTACAGATGATTATGCAAGGAATTCAAGATATTAAGATAAAAATAGATACCATGGACAAAAAAATAGAGAAATCTGATGAAAATTTTAAACAAATGATGGGAAAGTATGAGGAGAGATTCCAAAAAATTGAGGAAGAAGGAAAACAAAGAGATGAGAAGATTGGAAATATTGACACTAGATTAACAGTGATAGAACAAGAAAAAAATGGGATGTTGAGGTGGGAGATGGAAAGATCAGAATTTTATCTTAGATTTCAAAATATAGAAGAGGAAAAAGGAGAAAACTTGGCTGTGATAATGATAGAAATATTGGCAGATCTTCTGGAAATTACTGAGGAAAAAATGATGGACGGAGTAGATGAGATATACCGAGTTTATACAAGATATGCGATGAGAAATAAACTACCAAAGGAAGTACATATTAGATTTACTAAAAAATCCATCAGAACACAAATACTACAAGTGGCAAGAGAAAAAGTATTGAAATATAAAAGCAAAGAGATTGTAGTTTTAAAACAAATACCTAGAAGAGTGAGAGAGATGAGAAGAGAATATCGATTTTTGACCAAAATGCTACTGGAAAATGAAGTGAACTACAGATGGCTGATACCAGAAGGACTAATTTTTACGTGGCAAGAGCAGAGACATAGAATTGACTCGATTGAAAAAGCAGAACTTTTTTATGCAGAATTTTTTGGAAGAAAAAAAGAGGTGGCAGAGAAAGAGATCTCATTAATTGAGCTTCTGGAGGAACAACTGGAGATTGAAAAAGAGAAAGGAGTTGCAGGTGGACAGGTAGACAGTAAAGAACAACGTGAAGTGAGAGCTACGAGAGCTGTTAGACCTAAATATAAAGCATAATCATGGAAGAAAAAAAATTGATTACAATGAATATAAATGGACTTAACTCAGCTGTTAAAAGAAGGAAAACTTTTCACAAATTAGAGAAATTAAAATTTGATATAATTTGCTTACAAGAAGTTCATATTAAAAAGCAACATGAGCATTTGTTAGTACAGCCAAAATTAGGGAAAATATTTACTTCTTTGATTCAATGTAAGAAAAGAGGAGTTGTTCTCTACATTAAAGAAGATATTCTAGCAAAACTGATCTACACGGATGAAGATGGAAGAGTATTAATGGTGGAAATAATGGATAATAATAAAAAAATACTCTTGATTGCAATTTATGCTCCGAATGATAAACAAGAAGAGTTTTATAAAAAACTACATATGGAAATAATTAGACTGGACTATGTTAACATAATCATGATGGGAGACTTTAATGGAATTGTGGACAATAAATTGGACTATATAACAACAACAACAAAACAAAATAGAAAGATTCTCCCTAAATCTTTTTTTAAAATGACAGATGAATTAACCTTAAAAGATATTTGGAGAGAAAGAAATGTTAAAACTAAACAATATACTTTTTATTCTAATAGACATTTATCATGGTCCAGGTTAGATATGATTTGGATCTCAACAGAATTAATATCTGCTATTCAAGAAACAAATATTGAAATAAGTACTTGGGCAGATCATAGTCCAATGACAATTAAATGGAAGGGACAAAGAAAAAGATCGAGATGGACATTAAACAATACCATTTTAAAGGAGAAAGATTTTATACAATGGATGGAGAAGGAATTGGTCTTTTTTTTTAAAGAAAATAAAAAAGAAGATACCTCAATACAGAATGTTTGGGATACAATGAAGGCATATGTAAGAGGTTTGATAATAGACTATACAAGAAAAAAGAATATTAGGAAAAGACAAACCTCTAAGGCCTTGGAAGATGAATATATAAGACTTGAAAAAGAATTACAGAAAATACCACAGAAAAAAGATATTAAATTGAAACTGGATGTAATTAAGCATAAAATGGAATTAATAGAGAAAGAAGAACTGGCACAGAAAATTAGAAATTCTAAACAGAATTATTTTGAAGATGCAAATAAACCAGGTAGATGGCTAGCATATAAACTGAGAAAGGAGAAGGAATCAAGAAAAATACTGAAACTAATAGATGATCAAGGTCAAGTTTGTTGTGGTAATAAGGAGAAAAAGGAAATTATTCGAGATTATTATGGACAACTATATAATCAAGAGAATATTGATGAGAAAAAAATTAAACAGTATTTACAGAATGTTAACTTACCGAAGATACCTAAAGAGACTGAAGAAATGTTAGAAAGCAATATAACAATGATGGAACTAAATGAAGCATTTAAAAGACAAAATAATGGGAAAGCACCAGGTCCAGATGGGCTTCCGGCAGAATTCTATAAAAAATTTCAAGAATCATTGAACACTCCATTGTTAGAAATTATGAATGAAGTTATGTTAAAAAAGATGACACCCAAAACATGGTCAGAGGCTTATATTACACTTATTTTAAAGGAAGAGGCTGACCCGTTGCAAATTAAGAACTATAGACCTATTTCCTTATTGAATGCAGATTATAAAATCTTTGCTTCAATCTTAGCAGAAAGACTGAAAAAATATTTAAATAATTTTATCCATCCAGATCAAAATGGATTTCTACCAAAGAGACAAATTAGAGACAACATGAGAGTAATTTTGGAAACCTTGGAATATTATGAGGCTCATCCTGAAAAACAAATGGCTTTGATATTCCTAGATGCTCAAAAAGCATTTGACAACGTGAACTGGAGATTTATGTTATTATTATTGGAACAGATGGGCTTTGCCAGAAAATTTATTCAAGCAATAGAAGCCATATATAATAAACAGACAGCAAAGGTAATGATGGAGGGAGAATTTACAGATCTTATTAATATAAGAAGAGGCACAAGACAAGGATGTCCCCTATCTCCTTTGTTATTCGTATTAACTTTGGAAGTGTTGAATAGAAATATTAGAGATGACAAAAATATAAAAGGAATGAAAATTAAAAAGGAAGAATTTAAACTACAAGCTTTTGCTGACGATTTAGCTTTTATTCTGGAAGACCCGTTAGAAACCGCTCCAAAGTTATTGGAAAAGGTAGAGACATATGGTGAGATGGCTGGCTTGAAAATAAATAAAAATAAAACAAAGATTTTGACAAAAAACATGTTATTGAGACAAAGAGAAGAACTGACAGATCTTTTGAAAATTCAAATTACAAACAAGGTTAAGTATCTGGGGATATATTTGACAGCAAGATGTAGCACATTAAAAGAGAATAATTATATTAAACTTAAACAACAGATAATTACAGATTTGAAGAAATGGGAAAATTTACAATTGTCATTAATAGGGAGAATTTCAACAATTAAGATGAATATTTTACCTAGAATTTTATTTCTCTTTCAAACAATACCAATTAGACTTGGAAAAGACTATTTTGAAGATTTAAATAAAACTATGTTGAAGTTTATATGGCAAGGTAAAAAAGCGAGAATAAAGTTAAAACTTTTGCAAGATGCTAGAAATAGAGGAGGTTTTGGCCTGCCTAATTGGGAATTGTATTATCAAGCTGCAAGTTTTATGTGGGTCAAAGAATGGATAACATTAAGAAAACATAGATTGTTGACATTAGAAGGACATGATTTACTGTTGGGCTGGCATGCTTTTTTATGGTACAAGGGAACTAAAACACAGGGGTATTTCAGAAGACATTATATACGGGAGTCTTTGTGGTTAGAAGATAAAAAAACAATGTTATTTGAAAATTCCAATTTGGTTATCGACTATTGAAGCATTTTCCTATCCTATGATCTATAAAAAGGAACAAACAGTTAGATATGGGGAACTGTTGGATGAAAAGGGTGGACTTAAAACGATCCAAAATTTAGAGGAACAAGGTATAAGGATGAATTGGTTTTCATATGCGCAAATACACTCAAGATATCTTGAAGATTTTAAAACGGAAGGATTCTATGATAAACAGACTGATTTAGATAAGATATTGATGGGTACTGATGAGAAAGTGATTAAAAAGTTATATGGTTATTTATTGGGAATTAAGCTGGAGGAAGAACAAGTTAAAGAAACTATGATTGCATGGGGGAAGAATTTTGGATATGGAATTGATTTAGAGCAATGGCAAAAATTGTGGTCTCAAAATTATAAAATGACAATGTCAATAGCATATAAAGAAAACTTGTATAAGATGTTTTACAGGTGGCACCTTCCCCCGACAAGAATAGCAAGAATGTTCAAGAATAAATCTGAAAAATGTTGGAAATGTCATCAGATACCTGGCTCATACTATCATATGTGGTGGACTTGTGAGAATGCTAGAAAATATTGGACTAAAATTCACATGTGGTTGGAAAAAATGACAAAGAAACACATAGACTTGAAGCCAGAGATCTTTTTATTGGGAATTTTACCTGATATATATAATAAAGACTTGAAATATTTGATTGTAAATGTATTAACGGCGGCTAGGATTGTATTTGCTAAAAACTGGAAGAATGAGAAAATACCATTGCAGGAAGAAATTATTAAGAAAATATTGGAATGTGCTGAGATGAGTAGATTGACATTTGAAATTAGAGAACAAGAAGATAAACAATTTTATGCAATTTGGGGTTTTTTTTATCAATGGTTAGATGATAAAATACAATAATAGAGCATTAATATTATATATATGAAGAGTTTTTTAGGATTGATTTGTTATGATTATACGATAAATTATAGAATAAACTGTTTGAAGTATTGTTATCTCGCAAAGCATGAATGATTAAAAGTATAGTCAGAAAAAGATTTTTTTATTTTTATTTTTTTTTAGTAATATTAGAATATGGATTGACAATATGAGTGGTTATGCAATATAATTGTAATTGACACTATAAAATGAATGCACAAAACTGATGAACCAACCGATACACCGGAAGTATATATGAGAGTAGATGTTTTTAATGTTTTGTATGTTTGTCTGTTTGTAGAAAATTAATAAAAACTTTATAAAAAAAAAAAAAAAGAAGGAACAAACAGATATGGGGAAATTTTGAGTGAAAAGGGTGAACTTAAATCTATGCAAAAACTAGAGGAACAAGGTATAAAGATGAATTGGTTTTCTTATGGACAAATCCATTCAAGGTATGAAAAAGATTTTAAAACAGAAGGTTTCTATCATAAATTGACTGATTTAGATAAGATTTTGACAGGTACTGATGAAAAGGTGATTAAAAAACTGCATGGATATTTATTAGAAATTAAACTAGAATAAGTTAAAGAGACTATGATTGCTTGGGGGAAGAATTTTGGATATGGATTGATCTAGAGAAATGGCAAAAATTGTGGTCTCAAAATTATAAAATGACAATGTCAACAGCATTTAAAGAAAATTTGTATAAGATGTTTTACAGGTGGCATTTTCCCCCGACAAGAATAGCAAGAATGTTCAAGAATAAATCCAAAAGATGTTGGAAATGTCATCAGATACCTGGCTCATATTACCATATGTGGTGGACTTGTGCGGATGCAAAAAAATATTGGAATAAAATCCACACATGGTTGGAAAAAATGACTAAAAAGCATAGAATTTAAAACCAGAGATATTTTTATTGGGAATTTTACCTGATATATACAGCAAAGATTTAAAATATTTGATTGTAAATGTATTAACAGCAGCTAGGATTGTATTTGCTAAAAATTGGAAAAATGAGAAAATACCATCGCAGGAGGAAACTATCAAGAAAATACTGGAATGTGCTGAAATGAGTAGATTGACATTTGAAATTAGAGAACAAGAGGATAAACAATTTTACAAAATTTGGGACCTTTTCTATCAATGTCTAGATAACAAAATCATAGAATATGTAGAATTTTCAAAAATAATGAATATATAAAGATGTATTTCTTTTCTTTTTCTTTATTATATATATAAAATGTTTTTAGGATAGATTTGGGAGGACTATATGAATTGTTATAAAATAAACTAAGTAAAGAACAAATGCCAAAATTTGAATGAACAAAATTATAGTCAAATGATTGATTAATAATAATACTAGGATGTTCAAGTTTTGATTGATAATATGAGTTATTATGTAATGTAACTGAGACTATGAAATCGAAGCACAAAAAATTTGCAAACCAACCGACACACTGCTTGTATATTTATGGAAAAAAGATGGATGTTTTTATGTTTTGTTTGTTTTTAAAAATCAATAAAACTTAATAAAAAAAAATGGCACTTCATGTGCTCAGGTAGTCAAACACAAGGGCAATGAGAGGAGAAGAAAATTCGGATAATTATTAGTTCACTAATGTTGCACAGTCCTTGCAGTTGACATTTATGGTAGAAATTTTGGGACAGCCCATGGGAATGGAATGTGAGAAGAAAAGGTATGATTCAAAGCCACCTCTCTATTAGCTGTACCCTAACACAATGGCTATTTATTAGATTTCTAACTCACTTTTGTACCTCGGTTGGCCCTTCAGTCTGATAACAAAATATTAGAAACCTAGATTCAAATAAATTGAAAGGCATGAATAAAAATGGAAAGTAGCACCTTCTGATTTAACTATGTCAATATAATGACAGGTGGACCTAAGTCTAAAAGTATAAAATAGTTTTTTTTTTAAGTAAAATGTTTTATATAGTACAAAACCTGGTTGGATATTAACTGTTCAATCACAAGAATTATAGGTGCACCTGAAATATAGATTTTAAGACCAAATGTATCCCCTAAAAGCTTTGAATGACATTTCAGAGATTTTTAAAAGTTGATGCCAAATTGTAATTAATTTACAGAAGGGAGAAATGATTAAATACCTATCTAGAGGGCAATTGTATTAACTATATTTAATTTTATTTAATTCTAGATATAAATGGAATGAAATAAAATTTAATTTTTATCTTGTTACCATTTTTGGAGTATATCCTTCAGCACATCTTTCAAAGGCCACACTCGGCTTCTGGCCTTAAAAAATGTTATGGACCTCTGACCTCAAATACCTGGGATGAAGGAATGGTAATTAAGAACATGCTATCCTTCAGGATCACATGTTTGTTTTAAATCTGAACATTTGCATTATGAAGTAGAAGCCAGTGTGTGTTCTGTGCAGTAACGTGCTATCAGGATCCTGGTTTGTATGAAAATGTGTACAGTTGAACATACATTGTATGTGCTGGTGAAAAACCACCAGCAAAGGACTTAACCTGAGTGGGCGTATGTTGACTATTTCAATTTTGATGTCTAACATGACAATTGAAGATTTAAAATATTTGCTTTCCATTCGGTGAGATTGGGATAGTTACATTTTATAGCCTGAATTGCTCTTCACTGGTCTAACTCATGAAACTTTTATCAAAATGAAAAGAATAAATATTCTAAAGGACAACAAAATGTAATAGAAAATATGTTGATGAATTTATTTTTTCTTACAGGGGGCACCGTGTTGACCATGGCATTGAAGGACAACAATGTCAACAAAGTGATTCCTGTCCTCAGAATTAGTCAGCTGGATGCACTTGAACTGAACAAAGCCTTGGAACAGCTAGTTTGGTCCCAGTTCACTTGCTGTTTTCATGGATTTAAACCTGGACTCTTGGCTCGCTTTGAACCAGAAATTAAAGCATCTCTTTGGCTTTTTTTGTGGAGATTCACCATCTGTTCCAAGAATTCAACAGTGGGACAGGCTCTACTGAACATTCAATACACAAATGATTTATCCCAGATACAGAAATACCAGACATTGAGCAAGCAACAGAAATTATGGTATCTTATTTGTACTGTTGGCGGGAAATGGCTGGAAGAAAGGTGTTATGATTTATTTAGCAAATGTCCATTGGAGTCATTCCAAAGGACAAAATATTTTATTAACTTGATCATCAGGCTTCTCAGACTCTGTGAGTTGCTAAACTTCCTAATTTTTCTTCAGAAGGGAAAATTTGCTACACTTTCTGAACGTATTTTAGGAATCAGATCAGTATTCTGCCAGCCACAGGGCATCCGTCCAATTGCATTTGAATACATGAACCGAGAACTCTTGTGGCATGGATTTGCTGAGTTTTTGGTGTTCTTTTTGCCATTTATTAACATGCAGAAACTCAAGCTCAAGATTTCTTCTTGGTCTTTACCTGTTAGGAAAAACTTCAATAATGAAAATATATCAGAAATAAGTCACAAGGAATGTTCTGTGTGCAGGGAATGGCCTACTATGCCTCATACTATTGGTTGCTCACATGTTTTTTGTTACTATTGTATTAAAAGTTGCTTCTTATCAGATATATACTTTACCTGTCCTAAATGTGGCATTGAGATGCAAGATCTCCAGCCATTAAAATATAAGCTAGAAATGAAAGAGATATAACTGACTTTTCCTAAAACGAATATAATTCGTAAAACTGACAGAAATAATTTACATATATTGTATATTTTAGTTGGGTTCCCCACCACCACCACAATTGTCTTTCTATAATTCATTCCTGAAAAGACTTTTATTTATTATAAACAGGTGTGCTAATAATATCATGTACTTGAAACCTAATAAACTGATTTTTAAAAGATAAAGTCATATTTGGTGCTTTTTACCTAATTTTTGCATTTTTTTTCTCAAAACATGCAAGATTCAGAAATTAGTTTGAAATTAGAAATTAGTTTCAGAAGTTAGTTTGAAAACTAACTTTTATGCATATCTTATTCTAGAACAGGAGGAAGTGGAAAATCTAATGGACTAATCTGAAGAGTTATGAAAAAATGACTATTTTCCTTTGCAACTTTTCAGTTCAGGATTTTTTTAAGTAACATGTTGAAAGTGGAAATATTAAATCTGAAATATACATTACATTGTGCCAGGAAGCTGACATTTCTAAGCCTATTTTCTGGCCATTCTGACTGGTTTTATTAACTGTCCTATGTTTTTAAGCTAAACATAACTGTCCTATGTTTTTAAGCTAAATGTTCTTTTCATATCCTTTAACTGTAAAATATCCTGTTTATCCAATATAACTGTCTTTATACAGCTATTAATTTTTTACACTTTCCTGTTTCTTACTTTGCAGAATTTATCTTTATTAAAGGGTAACAGTTCTATCATTCCTGATCTTTTGTCTCTTACCTAGCACTTCCTTGCATGCTGTTCATAATCCTGTTTGGAGTTTATTTTGATATTTCTCTTGTTTTTGTTTTAGCTTTGTATAGTGCACCCATTATTTAGAAGAGCTTTGAATTCCCTTTGGTTGGCTAGTGGCATCACTTCTTTTGTCAGCCCTCCTTATCAGTGACCTATTAACTGGTCTTTTATTTGGGGTCTTGGTATTTTGCAGTATTGAGCTAATGGTCAATGTCTCTTTTTCTATAGACTTTATAGTTTAGATTTACATCATTATCTCTTGGCAAGCTCTTGGCAACAGAAAGCGGGATTCTCACAAAATCTTTAGTAGATTTATAAATCTTCAAATAAAGATAAATAAATCTTTAAGTAGATTTATTGAAAGAGAAAAAGAGGAGGTTACACAAGTATCAACAACTGGCTATTTCCATTTTAGCATCCAAGTTAACTATTAACTGATTGGAGATTGGATTGCTTTTGCTTTTGCTAACACCCATACGATGGATAGGGTAGCTGGTTAACCATTTTCTGACAGAATGTAGGAAAGAATGAGCTAATAATATTTTGCAAACTGCTAACTGCTTTCTCAGAGTTTAAGAATCTCATAACATTACTTTTCACTAGAACTTTCCAAAATAGCAAGCTACGATTGTTGACAATTTCTGTAGTAAATATTAGGGTTTGGTGTTGCTCCCTTAGTTGGTTTAAAAATTTCATCAAGTTTTCTCTTTCAGCCAGGCAACAAAGGTAGAAACACATTGAAACATTTTATCCGTAGGTGCCTGGATTATAAAGCTATCTGTTCAGTGTCTTTCATAAACATATCGGCAACAAATTTTGATATTGTGAGTCCACTGTATTATTATTGAAGATTTCATGGACATATTTGTAAAGTCATCAGGAATGTGGCAACTCAAAGGATATTTTACCTCTATATTTAAAGGTAATTAAATATAGCTTGCAATTAAATTTCAATTGACAGATTACAAATTGACATGGAAATGAGTTCTGGATTCTGGATTGATTCTGGATTGATCTTCACAAATTACTGCTACTTTAAATGCTCTGTTTTGATAAAATGGACAATTGGCACAGTAGGAGCATCGACAGCCTGTTCTTTCTGGTTGACTTGTGTCTTTAGTCCATTTCTAGTTCATCATAGTTTAATTCAAAAGGAAGTTTGTATTTGAGTTTATTATTTGGTTTTGCTCCTGTAAGATTGACTAACTCCCATAAAGCAAATAATCTTATCTTGCTTATTTTCTCAAAATACCTCTTTTTTAATATAGATCATAATTTTATTTTCAATAAGTGGCATTTCACAATTCTATGTAATCAGGAACTTAGTCACAGCTTGTAAGATAGAAATTGGTTTTATTTAGTTATTAACTGTCCTGGTTTTGTTGCAGAAATAGGGACAGACAGAAATGTTACTGATCCTCATCAAGTAATTCAAACAGACTACATTACAGCCACTTTTTTTCTGCCATTCCTATAGTGATTCTAGCCTTTTTTTTTACCAGTAGGATAGGTGTAATAATGGAGAAAGCCATTTCTGAAGGGTCAATGAATCTGGAAAAATGATTGCACTAGATTAATTTTTAATAGCATGAACATCTTTAAAGAAAATGGTCTGCCTTGACCATGTTTGCTAATGGCTGGCTTATGTCCAGCTAATAGAAGATTTAAACTGGATAAGGAGTTATGCATTTACCAATGAGAAAACTGACTTTGAGTTGGAGATAAGTATGTACTAATGATAAACATGTGATTGCTAACGTGTACAAACTGCTGTTGAAAATAAATACTAAAGATGAATATGTCAAAGATTGTATGATTAAATAAGCAAAAAGGTTTTGTTGGAGTATAATGTTGGATTAGTGGGAGAATGTGTATAGTAAAGGATAAAAATAAAATGTATTTCAAATGTATTGATTAAAAAGATAATGTTTATAAGATAAAATATATCATTGGTACTTAATAACAATTAATAAATTCTTTAAGATGTATAAGAGTTTGCCAAATGTTGGAAATGTAAACAGTCTGAAAGTACCATTTATCATTTTTGGTAGATGTTAAGAATGCTAAGAATTATCAGAATAGATCTACATTTCAATTCAAATAATTTAGATGTATTTTAATTCAGTGAATATTTTTAAATTGAATGCGTAAGTAAAGCCAAAGCTTTTTATTTAGAATTGATGGATAAACAGATTTTAAAAAACCATAGAACTTTGTTTTTATGCATGATAACAGTAGCAAAGATACTTTATGGACAGTGATAGAAAAATTCATAAGTATCCTTGATGTAGGTATGGATAATGAAATTAATAGAGATGGTGAAATTGATACTTTGATTGGACAAAAAAGTTTGTCTAGCTTCTTCTCTACTTGGAAACCAGTCCTAGACTTTTTGTGGAAATTGAAAGAAATTAAATTTCTTTTTTAACTGTTGGTTTTTATTATTATATTTATTTAATGATAAAAGTATGATAACATTAACAATTTAAGTTAGTTCAAAAGTTTATTCTATTATATATTTGTATTTGCACCAAAAAAAGCAGAAGTTATTTTCTTTAATAGCTCCTTCCCTTTTTTTTAACTGCATTCCCAATTTGGCTTTTTTTCCTTCTCCCTTCTCCTGAGCTTCTTTTTTTTTATGACTTCTTTGTATTTTATATCTTTTTGAAATGCAATAAAAAAAAATTAAGAATGGTTTGCCTGGATAGGTAAACACAATGTACCCAAGTGGTTACTTTTCTTACAAAGTTCATATGTATTTCATTATTATGAAGCATCATCACATTCTTTCGAGATAGGAGCACTTCTGAATTCCATATGTTATTCTAACTGTACAAGTTACAGAGTCTTACATAAAATTTATTTGTAATTGTGTATCTCAATATGTAGTCAGAGAAAAATTTGGAATCAAATTATGGAATCCAAAGATTAAAACTAAAATTAACCCAGGACCATATAACATCAACACTTGCCAAGTCATCAGAAGAATATGCTATCCTCATACTTTGTACTGGTAGAAGGTGTTTTCCAAAATGGGGGTTCAATATGTTCTCCAAGAATAACCATTTTGATGATCAATCAAGGGATTGCAGAACAGGAAAACAGGAAACAATGTTATTCTTAAATACTCCGTATCCTGCCTTTCGATTGGAAGCAGGGTATGAACTATGGCACAACCTAGTGCTTCTTAGTACCTAGCCGCTGCAGTGAATCACTTATCTAGGAAAATAACAGTGTCCGATTCCACCATAGAATGGACAATGATTGATTGCTCCAGTAGTACCTACATTGAAAAAACTGGCAGTGAAGATACCTTTGCAGAGATTTTCTTATCTTGCTTATTTTCTAAAAATACCTCAGAAAAACATCATCTCATTATCCTCACTGTCATCCAGTTCAGAACAGTTTCAATCGGATAACTTTTGACCTTCAATATGATATATACATCCTGCTAACTAAAGGCCCTGTCACACTGCCCAACAGATGCAAAACGGACACAACGGACGAGCAAAATGTTCCAAATGCTCTCAAAAGGGGCAAAAATTTGCAGAACCAGAGTGGATAACACGGACGGGGGGGGGAGGATGCAGGGCGGATGGAAAGCAGATGCGGAATGGAAGCCCAGCGGATGGAAGCGGATGAGAGCAGATGGCACATCCGCTAGGCTTCTGGGGGGCCTCAGCAAAGCGGACACGGAACGGAAAGTGCGGATGCAGAGCGGACACCGAGCGGATGAAGCGGATGCACAGCGGATGAAGCGGATGCAGAGCAGAAGCCTAGCGGATGCACAGCAGAAGCCTAACGGATGCCGAGCATTAATTGCGCATGCAGGGGGGTGCATTGCATAAGCCACGTGGATATAAAGGGAAGCAGCTCGCACGTGGCCAGAATTCGGAGGAAAGACCTGCTGCCGGATACATCGAGTCCTTGCCTGCCCTACCTTGCTGCCAGCCTGCCTCCAAGCCTCCTGGCCAGCCTCCCTGCCAGCCAGTCTGCCTGCCAGCCTTGGTGCCTGCCTGCCAGGCTTCCTTCCAGGCTTCCTGCCAGGCTTTCTGCCAGCCTTCCTGCCAGCCTTGGTGTCTGCCAGCCTCCCTGCCAGCCAGCAACCCCACAACCATGAGGAAGAAGCGAAAGCCTCAACAACCTGCCGCCATCCCTGCCAAGAGGGACAGGGCCACCCTCCCCCCCCCTGTCCCTGACTCTGCTTCTGCTGGGGCTTCTGCTGCTGGGGCTCGCTCTTCTGGTGCTGGAGGTTCTGCTGAAGCTGCTCCTGTGTGGTGCTTCTGCTGGTGCTTACTCTGCTGAAGCTGCTTCTGGTCCTGCTCGTCCTGCTCGTCCTGCTCGTCCTGCTCGTGCTCCTGGACTTGCTCGTACTGTTCGTACTGCTCATACTGCTCGTGTTCCTGGCCTTGCTCATCCTGCTCGTCCTGCTCGTGCTCCTGGTCCTGCTCGTGCTCCTGGTCTTGCTGGCGCTGCTGGTGCTTACTCTGCTGATGATGATCCTGGTCCTGCTGGTGCAACTAGTGCTGCTGGTGCTGCTGCTGATCCTGCTGCTGCTGCTGCTGATGATGATGATCCTGCTGCTGCTGCTGATGATGATGCTGATGATGATAATGATGATTATGATCCTGCTGGTGGTGGTGATGATGATGATGATGATGATGATGATCCTGCTGGTGCTGCTGCTGCTGGTGGTGTGGAGGAGCAGCCCCTACCACCTGGGAGCCCCTCTGATGAGGGCCCATCTGGTCCTGCCAAAGGGAGGAAGAGGCATATACGGGCACGGGAAAGGAGGCAATACTTCATTGAGGAGGAACAGGAGGATGAGGTGCTGGAGTGGCTGAGAGAGAATGACTATCTGTGGCGGAAGGGACACCGGCTGTACAGGGACACCAAAAGGAAGCAGGCTGCTTGGAGAGAGAGGGCGGAGAGTATGGGTTACACTTTGGAGGTGCTCCTCAGCTGGTGGAAACATATGCACACCTGGTACGGGAAGTTGCACCTGAAGAAATCTGGCCAGGCCACGGTTAAGCTGATGGACAGAGAAACCTACATCATGGCCAGGTGCAGCTTCCTGGAGGGTGAGATCCGCCACCGAGGAGCACCAGGAGCCCCTCTCACAACCCTCTCTCTCCGGCAGCCTACTGAGAGCCAGTCCTCTTCCGGCCGGGAGTCAGTCCCTGTCTCCAGGCAGGTTTCTGTGGAGCGTGCCACGGCGGAGAACCCACGGAGAGGTGTTGTAACCGTGGTGGAGCGCATGGAGGACTCCCTGGTGCGGTGGGAGAAAGGAGACATCCACCACATTAGTACTCTCAGCATCATGGGTCTGAGCCAGCTATCCGAGAGCTTTCTCAACACACCGTCATCTGTTGTCCTCTTGGGGCCAGGCACCCCAGTGGGGCTTCAGACCAGCACTGCAGCAGCAACCACCTCCACAGCACCTGGACCCTTCACCCCTGAGACTGGGCACACCTCCGAGTGACCGTGAAGACTGCCAGAGACTGGGTGTGGACTTTATTTGGACACTTGACTTGGGTCTTTTTCCTTTTACAGCTTGTTGTTCAATAAAGTTTATCTTTGATTCACACACTTGCTTCATTTCTTTTTTTTAATAAAGTCTTTGCATGCTTGTGGGATGGGTTAAGATAGCAGTGGGATGGGCAGGGATACCTTTGGGATGGGTAATAGCTGTGGGATAGATAAACCTCCAGTGCAAGCCTAGTGGGACTGTATGGTCCACCCTCCCAGGTGCCACAGCTATGGCCCTTTTTTATCAATAACAATGTAATCAATCATCCACACATGTCAACACAAACACAACTCTTTATTAAATGCCCTGTTCATTGTAGGCCCACCCAACATACATGGCCCAATCTCATCTGTGTGATGAGGCAGGCTGAAGGAAGCACCCATTAATCATCTATCATACTGTCTTGCCACTCCACTGCTCCAGCTGGGGAGTTGCACCAGTGTTTCAGGAGGTTGCGCTGCTTCTTCCCTTCACGTGAGGCTCTGTTGGGGCCTTGCACATCCTCAGTGTCTATTAGGTTTTGCCCTTTCCTCCATTCCCCAGGCTCCATGTCCCCATTGCCTTGCTGGAGGTCCACGAGCCTGTTCTGCAAGACTGGGTAGCGGGTGCGCATGAGATTGTGCAGGATGCAACAAGCTTCCACGATCCTCCTCACGGTCTGTGGGCGATGCTGCATGGTGGTGAGAAGTACCTGGAACCTGTTGGCCAGGATGCCAAAGTCGTTCTCCACCACCCGCCTTGCCCTGGACAGCCTGTAGTTGAAGATCCTCTCTTCACGGGTGAGGCATCTGGAAGTGTAGGGCTTCATGAGGTTGGTTCTGAGGGAGAAGGCGTCATCCCCCATGATGAAGTAGGGCACATCTTGCGTGTCGTTGGGCAGGGGGTCTGGATCTGGGAAGCCCATGATGAGGTTGCCTTCCAGCCCCTCCTTGAGGTCACTGGCGTTGAATACCTGGGCATCTGAACATGAGCTGTTGCCTGAAGCATCGATGTACATGAACTTGTAGTCAGCATCGACCATGGTGAAGAGGACGATGCTGAAGAAGCATTTCTTGTAGTTGAAATAAGTGGACCCCGACTTGGGTGGTGCTTTGCAGGCCACGTGCTTGCCATCTATGGCTCCAACGGTGTGTGGGAAGTTCCACCTCTGATACCACTGCTCTGCAACTTTTTTCCAGCCTTCTTCAGTGGAGGGGCACTGGAGGAGCTCCTCCAGGTATTCTTCGATGATGGCCTGCACCACTTCTCTGACCACAATGCTGATGGTGTTGTGTGGCACCCTCCAGCTGTACTGATTGCTCCTGTAGGTGGTCCCTGAGGCCAGGTGGTGCAGAGTGAGTGCCACCTTGAGCCCAGGTTCCAGGCTGGGCTGGAAGTTGGTGTTTGCCTTGATCAACCTGGGTGTCAGCCACTGCACAACTTTGTCAAACATGGCTGGAGGTATCCTCATGAAGTTCTGGAATGCCCGAGTGTCTTCGTTCCTGAGCTCCACCATCAGCTTGTTGTACAGTCCGTACTCTGCTCTTCTGGCGATCCATCCCAGACGCTTCTTGGCCGCCTCTTTTTCTTCCCATAGTAGAGTTCACAGGAGCCTGTAGATGGCTGTAGATGTTGCAGAAGGATGGTGTTACGATCCACGGTGGACATGACTGGATGCTGTGGAAGAGCAAGAGTCAGATGAAGGCTGCAGAGGTCTGCACAGCTAGGCTGCTGGTCTGAAAGTGAGATGCAGGTGAGTTGCTCCCCCTTTTTATAGGCAGTATAGCTGTCCCTTTGCATCCTCTAGGCATCCTTAATATCCGAGATAGGTCCCCTCTGCGAACGTTTTTTCCATTTTAAACGCTTTGTTCCCGTGCTGCATCCGTTCTGTACCGTTCTGCATCCGTTCTGCATCCGTTCCGCTTCCTCCCTGCGTCCGAGCGGATGCGAGTTGCGCGGATGTGGAACGGATGCCTAGCGGATATAGCGGATGCGTAACGGATGCAGAACGGATGTGTAGTGGATGCGTAGTGGATGCAGAATGGATGAATTGGATACATTTTCCACGCAAAAGTTTTGAGCAGCTCAAAACTTTCTGAGCGGATGAAACGTCAATAAATGGATGCTGGACGGATAGAGAGGAAGCAAAACGGAGGCAGTGAGTACATCGCGTTAACCAATGCATGTGACAGGGGCTTAAGCAAGTTAATTTTCTCAAACAATTGCCCAACAAGGACTAGAGTTACAGTTTGCACTCTGACAAGAATCCATAGGGGTTTGATATTAAGCACACTGAGGGTAATTAAGTTGTTGTAATCATTAGTGTAGCAACCAGTTTGGCATAGTGCTTCAGTCTCCCCACCTTAGCCACAAGCAAGAACATGAGTTAATTTGCACTCCTATTTAAAACTGTTCTCTTGTCTTTAGACAGTGTAATTATTTTAACTGTTAGAGATGTAATCATACAAACCATTTTACAGCTACCAAAGAACAAAAAACGTCTTGGGTTTCAACATTCCTCTTTCAGTTGTCAAACTGGTGTACCAAAATGAGGCAGAGGTACATCTTAATCTGGATTCTGTCCAGTGCAAAAGCACCTCAACATTTGATCTTAGTTTTTTGGGGGGGGAACAGTTGCTAAGGAACATAGTTTTATTCTTTATGAATCTTTTGGTCTCTCTGGGTCTTTTTTTCGAGGAGGAAGAAAGAGACATACTGGAACTGAGAAACCCTGAATGCAGATCTTCTCTCTACTTTGAATTGGAATGCAGTTTATCCCCCCACCCATCCATTTTCTTCCTACCCCCATTTAACTGGATGGATGAAACACTTTAATGTCATTATAAGAGTAATGGAATTGCTTGGGTGTTTGGGAGCAGATAGTATTCTACTTGTAATTGTCTTTGCAATAATGCATTGCTTTGAATCTGGAATTCTATTATTTTACATCTTTGGCAGTTTAAAGTGTATTTTTTTTATAAACAGCAAACTTCACCTCATAAAAATTCATTATATAAGGGTATAAACAAGTATTTTTCCTTCCAGTCATTGACAGTAAGTGATTCATCAGTTTTTCACAGAAAACCAATTTCATTGCAGATGTTCTGTAATTTCCATCCCTCTTCAGTTGTAAAATCATATCAACCATTCCAATGCTAGCAATGTATTTTTTTAAAAAAAGAATGTGTATGTGCACGCACACACATGTGTGTGCTTAATCTTTTTAATAGAATTCACTAATGTTTGCTGTCTCATCAGCTTTTCAAAATAACCCTAAAGTAATCATGCTACCATTCTTCCTTTAGGTAGATGATCAGTTCCTTTACTACTCTTTATTATACATTTTAATAACTTGTAGGAAAATAAATAATCCACAACCACCATATAGAAAAGTTATATGTCTACTGTTTCTCTTTGGAATGTCTAATACAATTCTATACATGTCTACTTGGAAGGTACTTTCTTCTAGTTCAGGGTACTTTCTTTCAGCTAAGTGGATAGAGGTTTGTTTCCAGCTGTGCGGTGGATAGAGAACGGCTTGCTAATTATTCCTGTCGATGCTTACAGTAGTTTGGGCAGCACCAGTGTTTTCATGGATTGTAAAATTCTCTGTGGGAGTGAGTTGCTTTATCACAATTCACTCACAGCTGATTGCCATCTTTATTAAACTACAGTCCTGTGAAGCAAGATTCATCTATGTTTCTCAACCTTGGCAACTGTAAGAAGTCTGGACTTCAACTCCCAGAATTCCCTAGCAGGTACAACTGAAGCACTTTAAGGTTTTAGATTTAGATCTGGGAAAACCCAAGTTCAGGTCTGCTTGCATCCAGGGATCTCACTAATTGCCAGCTATACTTTCTAAGCCTATCTCAACTCACAAAGTTGGCACCGCAAGTAAAATTGGAATAGGAGTCTATGCTACATTGAGCTCTATAAGGAAAGCTGGAATCTTCCTATAACAATTTTTTAAATAAACAATGCAATATAAGGGGCAGGTGGATACATCAAAGAGAGATGTTGACATGGGAACCAAATGTGTTTGTGTGTATGCAAATATATATAGCAATAGTGCTTAGGCTTATATACCACTTCATAATGCTTTACAGCTTTCTCTAAACAATTTACAGCATCAGTATATTGACCCCAACAATCAAGGTTTTCATTTTACCGCCCTCAGAAGGATGGAAGGCTGAGTCAACCTTGAGCCAGTGAGAAACAAACGCCTAGTAGTTAGCAGAGTTAGCCTGCAATACTGCATTCTAAACACTATACCACTACGGTTCTTATGCACAGTATATGTATGTACAATGTATGGTATACATGCATGCATGCATGCCTGTATGTATAGAAGGCTCCTTCCTGGAAAGTTTGTTTAATATCTGTCTTAATCTCTCTGTATGCAGAAAAACCATCATTTGCACAATAGAATCACTACTATTTCTGCTATACTTAGTAGACTTATTAAAAGGACCTGGATTTAATTTATATTCTAAAACATTAAATTAATTTTTACTTGCAGATATTAATGGAAATTCATTAGACTTAAATGTGATCTTATTGAATGCCTGGAGGACTAAATTAACCAGAACAGAATGTGAAATTTGGTGAAAAGAAATTGATTCAGAAGTAGAACGAGGTGAGAAAAGATTAGCAAAATAATTTTTAAAAAGTACCACTGGATATCTTGCAGCAAAAGGCAGTATATTTGAATGATGTAAAACTAGTCAAAAATTATGCATAACCTCAAACTTTTTTCATAGGCAAAATGAGCAACACATAAAATGCAACAGTGGCAATTTCACTTGCAGTAAAAATGTGAGGAAAGTGCAAAGAAATCAGATTACAAATAATTGTCAAATTGTTTACAGGACCTACTTAATCTGTGGCAATTTTAGCATCAAGGACATAAAGACACTTAGCTATGTAAGACTTTTGACACTACTATTGTAGTGTTAAGTATTTGGATCCTTATCCTTATCACCAAAACTGAAAATACTGACATTGTTGCAGATATATTTTAAGTTGCTTGTGCAAACATTGGCTCTAGCACATTAATCAAACAAATAAAAAACATTTATACTGGTTGTTTTGCCTATGGCTAGCACAGATTCTCCTATTTCTGGCATTATTAATTAAATCTCAGTTTGGTATCAAGACTAAACATGTGTTTTCTGTGATAACCCTCAAGTACAAATAAATGATCCTATATTGAACCACTCAGGTAAAACTTCCATGTCTCTTTTAACACTATACTTTTTAGCTACCACATATCACAGATGGAAAATTATGTTGTTTGAAGCAAAGGCAAAATTTGATTAACTCATGTTGATAGGTAAAACAACAAGGTAACATATGTTGCAATTATTTTTAAAAAATCATAGTTTAGTGTATAAAAAGCCACAGTTTAGTGTATACTTTTTAAGATTTAAGAAATATTCCAAAACAATCATTCCTCAGTAATCCCCAGTAGCCTTAGGTTTTGAGACACATTTAGAAATTTTTAGAATTGTTATGAATTTTTATCACTAAAAAGTGGAGCATCCATCATAAGAACATATTAAATGATCCAGGAAGTTAAATACAAGATAAGTTGTTGGTTGGCAAAAGGACTAGATCATGCTCACTTGTAGTTCTCAGATTATAGACTTTGTCTATTTCAAAGGGATCCACAAAGTCAAAAAAAATCACAGATTACCACCCTGCTTTCAGGCATTAATGAACCAAATAACTGCTTGGAATCAATGACTGTGAAAATACCTCAAGGGAGATTTCTTATCAAATATTTTTGGTATCTCTATTCTAGATCAACAAGGTGTGAAACTGAACTACCAGTCAGATTATTACAAAAATAATTTCTTTGGAAAACATCTGGGTAGTATCATCTGTCATAAAGCATTTGTTAATGCAAGCACAGGAAATCTGTGAACAGATTTTCTCGCAACCTTCTTGAAGGCTATTGGAAAGTATCAAGTGAGGTTATGAAACCACATACACAAAAATATCAAAATTAATTGGGGGAATGACATCTTTGACAAATCCATTTCCCCAGGCCTACCACCCCACCCAAAGAAGCGGGAATCAAAGCACCAGAATTTGGTATGAAAATGGCCAGTTTCAGTAGGTTTGTCTGTCCATATTTATGGGTTAAGAAGGCAAGAAAGGAGGGGCTCAGAGTTGCAAAAATGGAATAAGTTTGGCTCATGCTCTCAATGTCACCCTTATTTTTAACTTGAAACAAGATGCTTTATTGTTGAATTTTAGTGGCAAAAATTTGGAGAACTCTGAAGAAACAAATGCAGATTTCTACTCTGTATCTTTTAATTCTGGCTAATTATATTGCATCAGATGCAGAAGTAAGCTAAAATATGTTGGACTAGTTTGTGGTTCTTCATTTGAAGTCAACCCAGCCATTATGTGCAAATGTCTGTAAATGTTTAGAATAAAAGATACTCTTTTGGCTCCCAGGATAACCGGCATTACTTTCCATTACCACTCCTCCAGTATATGTCTGAACTAGTGACCTAGAAGTGAAACGATAATTCTCAAGTAATTTTACAGCTTGCTTTGAATCTGAGTTTTGTGCATCTTACTAATTACCCTTATCTAAATGTATTTATCTCTTTTTCTAACAACACTTCAAATTCATGGAAACACTGATTACCTGATGGCCTGGCTAAGCCATTTTTTTAAAATTGTCAAGTTAAATTCTGTCTTTTGCATTTGTAGTCTCCCAAGTAGTAATCTAGTCTCATTTATTCTAGCTAACAGTTAAGTGAATTCTATAAGGCACGAAAAAGAACAGATTTTAGTTTGACATCACCCAGTGTTCTAGCTAGGCAAGAAGGGTTTTAAAAAGAATCACCAGACATTCATGTGATATCATCCTGTCCATCTTTTTCACTTAACTCATCTAATATGCTTTTAGAATACAGTCAAATCCTGGATCTTATGTACCTGGAAATCAAATACACTGTCTGGCACTCCATATCATGGCTCACCCCATTTCTCACTTGACAAACACATGATCAGTAGTTACAGTAGTCTTAGTAGAACAATTTTTATGATTGGGACACAAGAATATTTCAGACATTTGTAGGAACTTTCATGGAGCTAAAATTGCTTTTACACACGGTTGTCAACAGAACAGAGCAATAACTTTGTAATGCCACCCACATTGTAACTGCTACATGTTGAAGTCTTGTCTCATAAAATATGTGTATCAACATGCTTGCTCATGGTCTATAAATGTATCTCATCAACTTGAAGGTGAATCAAACTATAAAATCTTGCTGATAGAAAAGGTATCTCAGAATTCTTTTCATCATTCCCGTTCATCATCCCCAATGTTAACCACATATCAAATCAAATATGGTATGTCTGACAATTTGTTTAACATTATTTTTGAATTTTTCATGAGTGATTTTAGTTTCTAAAATTGTTGTCATAGGCAATGGTAAGAATGTTTCTCACAATATTGTAAATTGCCCAGTTATCTTGTGGTAAGATGGGCACTAATTAATTTTACAATGAATGAATGAATGCCCAGCAGCTTTATCCTGTGTTTAGTCACAAGGTATAAATTTTAAATGTAAGTACATTTAACTAAATATAGTTAAAGATCTAGGGCCTTGCCTTATTAGGATTACTGTCTCACAAGCTTCAGATCATTTCTCCCAAATACAGTTAAACTTCCTAATCTTCTAAATAAATCTTGAAAAGAAGAGTCAGCAGTCACATTTTCAGCTTGATTTTGTATTGTTATTCACTGTTAGGGTTAGGGGCTGAAAATTATTGAGTTCTAGCAGTACAGATTACCTTCTTGCTATCTTATACTGAAGAAACTTTCATTCATCCAAAGGAACTAAAATATAGAAATTCATTGTTGTGTTTTTTTTGCTTGAGCAGAGCAATGAGTTTCCATAAACTTCATTGTTTTCAATTAATGCTTGCAATCAATTCCATCACAAGTGAGCTTGTTTCTTTCAAACTGACTGCTTTATGTTCTTTTTACAATATCTGAAGTAACGTCTGCTTACTCAGCAAGAAACAATTGTTAACACTTCCACAATGGGCAATCTGAAACTCTCAGAACATATTCCTCACAATCAGCATGAATTTTAGAAATGACCTTTTCACCTAGCTAAGTATGCAGTTTTTGTAGACTTTCTCCATTTATTTCTTCCTCCTGTTGAATTCCATTGCTAAACTCCTATTAGTTGTCCCTGTTCAGTTGTTTAAAAAGAAACAGTGTGGCAATTACAGCTGTAGAGCTGGTATTTCTATCATTAAACTGTTTAAAGTAAGAATAACATCTGAGAGATTCTGAGTTTTGATTAATGTTCTGGTATTTTACAGCTTTGCAGAGCCCCAAATGTTGTTCCAGTTTACTCTCCATATCCACTTACCTATATCTGAAGTAGGGCTGAGTGGTATGATGGATGCTCTGATGAGAAACATAGTGGTTGACCATAAAAGATTATCACTTCTGCAAAAGCTGCTTATTGGAATGCTTTGGGGAATATATCTATCTCTTGTGTATTTTCTTATTTTGCTGCTTTTCAAAAATAAATTCATTATTATATATTTAAGTGCATTTTTGCATGATACTCTATTTTCAGATTCACAAATTCTTTTATTGTTATATTTTATCAAGTTTAAGTCTTCATTTCTATACATGGTCCATTAGTCTATGTATTAGCTTGTGTTTGCCCTCTTCATTTCTTTTCATTCTCCATGTGTCACATTCATTGCTTCAGATTAATTTATTTCTACTAGTTCTCTGAATTTTTCTTGTATTGTCAGTTATCTTAATTGTGTAAATTGTTATGAGATTTAAAATGTTGCATCATACAGATTAGCATTATTTTCATCATATATCCACAGTTATCATATTATGCAAACTTTTTAAACTTTTCTTTTTAAACTTATTTTAAAGCCATCTCTAAACATTGTTGTTATTAAATTGGACAATTTCTACATTGGTTAACATTTTATTTAAGCTCTTTGCTGGATTATTAAAGAACAACCGGTTTGTTTTTTTCTTGTCCATGCTATTTCTGCCATTAAAGCCCATGTCACACTGCACCAACGGATGGAAAGAGGATGTAAAAAGGAGAAAAATGCTTGCCATCCATTGGTTAATGCGATGCATCCGTTCTGTACTCACAGCATACGTTTTTCATACTCTCTATCCGTCCAGCATCCGTCTACTGAGATTTCATCCACTCAAAAAGTTTTGAGCTGCATAAAACTTTTTGAGTGGATGAAGTATCCAATGCGTCCATTCTACATCCGCTATGCATATGGGGAACATCCGTTATACATCCGTTGTCATCCATTACACGTCCGCTATATCCGCTAGGCATCTGCTGCGCATCCGCACAACTCAAATCCGCTCCAGCGGAAAACGGACACAGGGAGGAAGCGAAACGGACGTGGAATGGACACACAGCGTTAGTTGCACAGACGTAGAAAGGATGTAAGCGGATGCAGCTCGCATATAAAGCATTAAAACAGAAAAAATGTTCATATAGGGGACATATCTCGGATATTTAGGATGTCTGGAGGATGTCTAGAGGATGCGGAAGGACACCGAGTTGAAAACCTATATTTCCTATCAAAAGGGGGAGGAAATCACCTGGAGCTCAGTATGAGTCCAGCAGCCCTGCTGTGCAGACCTCTTTAGCCTTCATCTTGCTCTTGCTCTTCCACAGCATCCAGTCATCTCCACCATGGATCATTGCACACTCCTTTTGGTAGCCGCCATCGTTCTACAACAGTGTGAAGCCTTCTACAGGCTCTTTCAACTGTTCTACGGGAAGAAAAGGAGTTGGCCAAGAAGTGTCTGGGTCTGAAGATGGATCGCAAGAAGAGCTGAGTACAGACTGTATGACAAGCTGATGGTGGAGCTGAGGAATGAAGACATTCATGCATTCCAGCACTTCATGAGGATGCCACCAGCCATGTTTGACGAAGTTGTGGAGTGGCTGAGACCCAGGTTGACCAAGGCAAACACCAACTTCCGGCCCAGCCTGGAACCTGGGCTGAAGGTGGCACTGACTCTGTGCCACCTGGCCTCCGGGACCACGTACAAGAACATGCAGTACGCCTGGAGGGTGCCACACAACACCATCAGCATTGTGGTCAGAGAAGTGGTGCAGGCCATCATCGAAGAATACCTGGAGGAGCTCTTCCAGTGCCCCTCCACTGAAGAAGGCTGGAAAAAAGTTGCAGAGCAGTGGTATCAGAAGTGAAACTTCCCCCACACTGTTGGAGCCATAGATGGCAAGCACGTGGCCTGCAAAGCTCCAGCCAACTCAGGGTCCAATTATTTCAACTACAAGGGCTTCTTCAGCATCATCCTCTTCGCCATGGTTGATGCTGACTACAAGTTCATGTACATCGATGCTTCAGGCAACGGGTCAGCTTCAGATGCCCAGGTATACAATGCCAGTGACTTCAAGGAAGGGCTGGAACGCAACCTCATCATGGGCTTCCCAGATCCAGACCCCCTGCCCAACGACACACAAGATGTGCCCTACTTCATCGTGGGTGATGACGCCTTCTCCCTCAGAACCTACCTCATGAAGCCCTACACTTCCAGATGCCTCACCCGTGAAGAGAGGATCTTCAACTACAGGCTGTCCAGGGCAAGGCGGGTGGTGGAGAATGCCTTTGGCATCCTGGCCAACAAGTTCCAGGTACTTCTCACCACCATGCAGCATCACCCACAGACTGTGAGGAGGATTGTGGAAGCTTGCTGCATCCTGCACAATCTCATGCGCACCCACTACCCAGTGTTGCAGAACAGGCTCGTGGACCGCCAACAAGGCAATGGGGACATGGAGCCTGGGGAATGGAGGCAAGGAATAAACCTGATAGACACTGTGGATGTGCCAGGCCCCAACAGAGCTTCACGTGAAGGGAAAAGCAGTGCAATCTCCTGAAACACTGGTGCAACTCACCAGCTGGAGCAGTGGAGTAGCAAGACAGGATGGTAGATTCTTAATGGATGCTTCCTTCAGCCTGTCTCATCACACTGAT
Source organism: Laticauda colubrina (assembly GCA_015471245.1). NCBI lineage: Eukaryota > Metazoa > Chordata > Lepidosauria > Squamata > Elapidae > Laticauda > Laticauda colubrina. Next base: position 38,091,828 of record BLBF01000002.1, read on the forward strand.
GAGATTGTGCCATGTATGTTGAGTGGCCCTACAATGAACAGGGCATTTAATAAAGAATTATGTTTATGTTGAAATGTGTGGATCAATGATTACATTGTTATTGATAATAAAGGGCCATAGGTGTGGCACCTGGGAAGGTGGACCATACAGTCCTACTATGCTTGCACTGGAGGTTTATCTATCCCACTGCTATTCTTACCCATCCCACAGCTATTACCCATCCCAAAGGTATCCCTGCCCATCCCACTGCTATCCTTACCCATCCCACAAGCATGCAAAGGCTTAAACCATTTCTAAAAGTTTCCACCAAGACTTTATTTACTAAAAGAACTGAACCAAGTGTGTGAAGCAAAGATAAACTTTCTTAATAACAAACTGTAAAAGCAAAATGACCCAAGTAAAGTGCCCCAAGCAAAGATAAAGTCAACAGGTAGCCACCCAGTCTCTGGCACTCTTCTCAGTCACTCTGAGGTGTGCCCATGGTCTCATGGATGAAGGGTCCAGATGCTGTGGAGGTGGCAGTGGCTGGAGTGCTGGTCTGAGGTGGCATTGGTATGCCTGGCCCCAAGAGGACAAAAGGGGATGGTGTGTGGAGGAAGCTCTCAGAGAGCTGACTCAGTCCCGTGATGTTGAGAGGCCCTTCCTCCATGACATGGGGTGTCAGTCCCAAGACCGATGACAAATGTTCTGAGGCTGGGCTTGGATGTGGGGTGGAGGAAGGAGGAGTGTAGTGGGGCTGTCTGGTCTGCAGGTGAGTGAGGTGAGGCGTCGGTAGCATATGTGGCGTCGGTGGCATCTGTGGCGTCGGTGGCATCTGTGGCGTCGGTTGCATCTGTGGCGTCGGTGTCATCGGTGGTATCGGTGGCATCGGTGGCACCTGTGGTGTGCGAGGAACCTGTGCCTGGACTGGGAAGGGCTGCCTGTGCTGCTAGAACTCCTGGTCGCTGTAGCCTTGGTAGGTGAGGGGCTAAGAAAAGCCTTGGAAGGGCTGTGACATCACCTGGGGTGGAGGAGCAGACCTGGAGTGGGTCAGAGCAGGTTCAGCTGGGCCTGGAGGGTGGTGCAGAAGACCTGTGATCCTCTCCTTGATCACCTGGTACTGGGATTCGGACATTTCCATAGGGTCTGGTTGACGTAGGTGAGTAAGGGCTTTCTGTTAGAGGATGGTATGTCAGACTGTACCAGCTGAGAGAGGAGATCTACACTGCTCTTGATTGTGTCCCTGATCTCCAAGAGGACAGTGTGGCTCTTTCTCTCCGGTCTGGTTCTCTGCCTGCTTTTTGTGGAGGTGGAGCTGGGTATGGGTGTGGGTTGGTCTCTGGTGGCAGCGGCTTCTTCTTGCTCCAATTGCATCAGGGGGTCCTCCATGTGCTCTACCATGGGGAGTGCAGCTGTCGGGGGGGTCTCCGTCATGAGGTGCTCCAAAGATACCTGCCTGGACACAGGAGCTGACTCTTGGCCAGAAGAGGACTGGCTCTCTGTGGGCTATCTGAGAGTGAGGGTAGACAGAGGAGCTGCTCCTCGGTGGCAGATCTCACCCTCCAAGAAGCTGCACTTGGCCATCACATAGGTCTCCTGGTCGGTGAGCTTGACTGCGGCCTGGCCAGACTTCTTGAGGTGCAGCTTCCCGTACCAGGTGTGCATGTGCTTCCACCACCCGAGGAGGACATCCAAAGGGTAGCCCAGGCTCTCCGCCTTCTCTCTCCAAGCCACCTGTTTCCGCTTGGTGTCTTGATAGAGCCTGTGTCCCATCCTCCAGAGGTACTCGTTCTCCCTCAGCCATTCGAGCACCTCCTCCTCATGTTCCTCTGCAATGGAGGACTGTCTCCTCTCCCCCTTTTCTCACAAATGCCTCTTCCTCCCTCTGGCAGGGCCTTCTAGGCCCTCATCAGTAGGGCTTTGAGGTTCTAGGGGCTGGTCCACCACACCACCACCACCAGCAGCAGCACCACCAGCAGCAGCAGCACCACCAGCAGGACCAGCAGCACCAGCAGGACCAGGAGCAGCACCAGCAGAGTCAGCACCAGCAGAAGCACCAGCACCAGGAGCAGCACCAGCAGAAGCACCAGCACCAGCAGAGTCAGCACCAGCAGCAGAAGCACCAGCAACAGCACAGTCAGCACCAGCAGCAGAAGCACCAGCAGAAGCAGAGTCAGTGCCAGGGGGTGGGATGGTGGTCCTGTCCTTCTTGCTAGGGCTGGCAGGAGTAGGCACAGGCTTCCTCTTCTTCCCCATGGTTGTTGGCTGAAGATGTGTCTCGCACCAGGTTTTTCTTCTGAATGATGACCTGCTTGCGAGCTGCATCCTTTTATATCCGCGGGGCTGACGCAATGCATCCTCCCCGCATGCGCAGTGAATGCTTTGCATCCGCTATGCATCCGCTAGGTGTCTGTGATGCATCCGCGTCATCCGCTCGGCATCCGTTCTGCATCCGCTCCTTCCGCTGCGCATCCGCCTCGCTGTTATCCCCCGGAAGCCCTGCGGATGTGTCATCTGCTTCCATTCGCTTCCATCCACTAGGCTTCCGTTGAGCATCCACTTAACATCCTCGCTACGTCCTCCCTCCGTCCGTTCCTTTCCGTAGTTGTCCACTCTGTTTATACAAATTTGGGTCACTTTTGAGAGCGGATAACAACGGATGCAAAATTTGCTCGTCCGCTGTGTCCTTTTTACATACGTTTTGCATCCAACTGCTGATGTGACCTAGCCTTAAAGAACTGCAGAGAAATATTTTTTTAAGGAAAGGGCTTCTTGAAAGGGCTGCTATTTTTATTCCATTTTACCAAAAAGTAAATAACTGTTAGTGTTTGGGTGCTATTTGTCATTAGATCCAATTTTGGATTGAACTGACTGTAATCTTATTATCAAAGCTCTTATTTGCCTCCTTGGAATTTCCAATCTGAATGAGATTTTGGAATAATACAGGTTGTACACTTTAATAGATAATTGTAAGCCATGTCTGCTGTACTCAGAGCCTAGTCTCATTTGGTTGTGCTAGGTCCTAATTTCTGCCAAATTGTATTGACTGGTGGGAATAACTTCTGTATGCTTGATTGTTTCATCTACTGATTTGAGCTTCCTTTTAAAAATTCAAAGCAGCTGCTATTTTCAATATAGTATCAATTTTAGGAAGAAAACCTGAATGGTTTCTTTTTTAAAAATTGCTATATGACTACTCAAAATGGATTCCTTTTATTTCATAGCTGCTTTCTCCATTTGAAGGAAAAAAAATCGGTTCACAGTATGCTTTCACCCAAAATGGAAAAGCAATTCGGAAAATGATTTTAAGCAGACAGAGCTGGAAAGGAATTTGCTACGCATCTGTCATCCATTTTTCCTTTCCTCATTCCAGCATCTAATGTTGAATTACCTTCAAAAAGACAAACACAAACTGCTGGGTGAAACTCAGCATCATATGTAGTTTGCATTTTGAGAATAACTTAAATGTTGTTTAAGCTTTTTTTTTTAAACCCTACAGATCTATATTACCTTGGGCAGACTAAATTAACAGAGACAGAGGCTGCTATACCTTACTGCATTTCTTGAGCTGCTGATAAAGCAAATTGCACTAGAGGACCAGCTAGTAGGACATGATAGTGCTATGACAGAAATAATATAAGGAATAATAAAGACTCAGGTGTCCATAATTAAAGTTGTATTTCAACCAAGGGGTTTCAGTTACATCATTTATCAATGTCATTACAAGCTCTTGACAAAATTACAAATTTATATGCAGAATTCAGAGATACATGATTTGTTAGAATGCATGAAGAATGTTTCTATTAAAAGCAGGCAGACAATATGTTAACCTCTAAACACTAGAAATTCCAGCAATCTAAGATAGGAAGAAAATCTGCTTTTGTTTCCCCTTTCTTCTCCCTTCCCCATTCCTTCTTTCTGCCTACTTAGCAACTGATCAGATTGATTCGAAGCACCAAGTCAAGGTGGGCCAGAGAAAACTAAAAGTGACTCTCTAGAAAGATCTGCTGAGTATTAAAATTCATTTTCCTCTTGCTAGCATTTCAGGATAAAGTTTGGGAGTAACTGCTAAATGGCAAAGTAAATATGTTAGCTAAAAGTATTGGGTTCCTCCTGAATAATATAGGATGGTATTGTGGAAAACTTCCTCGAGAAGAGGACAATTGTGCCCTAGAAAGCATCATCCATGCAATGTCCTTCTCAGTCAAAAGCCCTCCAGCCTTTCTTTCAATAATGCTTTGGAGGTTTCTCTGTTAAGCTCCTTTGGTCAATAAAGGAATATTGGGTAGATGAGGAATGCCACTATTTTATTTTGTGAAGTTAGAAACAAACAGTAATAACCTCTTACAACATATCCATTCAGCATCTTTTTCAGGTTCACATATTCTAGCCTGCAAACCTGTATCCTGATGGAAGAAGATAGAGTTATGCTCTTGTTAGAAAGGCACCAGCAGGAAGACAGCAAGCCAGTTTAGCCATGGAGTTCAGCATCAGCACTTGACCAGATACCTTCCCATGAGGAGAGAGGGTGGAACAACCCAGTGCATTTTGTCTCTGTCTCCCTCTCTGAGATTCATTGGAGAATGTTGCTCCTCCCACCCTCATTATATATGAAGGCTATATTTTTGTACAATCTTTCAGAATAACATTGACTATTCTTAGGTTGTAGGGAAAGGGGAAAAAACTGCTGCTTCCAGCGTTGCCTTCTGCTTCATAGAATATCTTATGTGATGCTTGTGTTATCAGTTTCTGCATCTACACTACAGACTTATAGCAAATTTGTCTTCAGCTTTATTATGAAAAAGAGAAAGGCAATTGAAGATAAACATGCAAGGGATGAGTAATATAGGAGAATAAATGAATAAATACCCTGAAACAATAACCAAAACAAACGTTTCTCCAAATGGCAATAAAAGTGCATTAATTCACAGTTGCAAATTGCTACTGCTTAGAGCAGATGTACTTAATTATGGGTTCCTTCTTAATTATGAATTCCTCATCAATTTGCAATGCAAAGCTTACAGCCTCAAAAGATAAATATGTCATTGCAATTTATTTGTTGCAACTATTTAGTAGAGTGTTTATCAAAAATAAAAAATAAAAGAAGTACAAACACACACACACACACAAACACACACATACACATATATATGACTTGAGATGTATCTAGATGAATGCAAAACTGAAAAAAAGTTTAATTAATACTAGTAGGGTGCTCACTAAAGTGTGCAAGTGATAATCCATTCACTGACAAACCTTTCACCCTGATTATGATACATAAACATATGTTACTATTGGGAATCTGTGAGGGAAGGGTTAAAATCATCAAGGGTGACCACACTCATGTGATCAAAGCCCTAGTGGGTTTTAAAATAAGGCCAGTGACCTTATTTTAAGCCACAATAAATTAGAGACAACAAAGCACAAGTTAGCTAACCCTAATTTATAATCTATACTAGACTTCTCATGAATATATTGTAACACAAAGCATCATAGGTGGCAGTTATGTAAGTGATGTTGTATATATAAATCTAAAGCCCAGGCTTCTGTATTGTGTTCGTCCGTTTCGGCTGTGAAAGCCTGACTCACAGATGAACACAACACACAAGCCTGATGATGGCAGATGAAATTCTGCCAAACGTTGCTACAACTTTATAAATATAAATATAAATATAAATATATATTCTTAAGTTTTTGCAGGTACTTACATGTATGGTATTCAGCTTTGTTAGGGTATTTATATATATATATAAATGTGTGTGTGTGTGTGTGTGTGTGTGTGTGTGTGTGTGTGTGCTGTTTAGCTTCCTTCGGGTATTATCCCACGTCATTGTAGTTCTGTTAAAGTTGTAGCAACATTTCAGCAGAATCTCATCTGCCATCCTCAGGCTTCTGTATAGAGTTAGTTCCTGGTTTCAAATTTGAGGCTGGTCCATTCTGATTGGTTGGGAGCCTGGATCTGTGTTCATTGGACTTGGAGTTTGATTGATTGGTGTTTCTGGTTTCTTCTGTCTGTTTTGTGGCTTTGATTGGCTGGCAACACTCTGTTCTTGTGTTGGAGGCTTTCAGTGCAGTGTTTGGGTTGGAGCTATCAGAGGGAGTCTTTTTTTGCCCAGGTGTTTGCCTGGCTTGTGGCATGGAGATCTTTCTATTTGAGAATGCAGGCTTCCAAATGATTGACAGTCTGGTGGAATCATCTCTTCTATTCATGCTGTCAGGTCTTTTTTCAATCTCTATGGCTTCTCTGATGATTCTGTGGTTGGGGTTTTCTATAGTGGCCAGGGTTTTAGTGCCATTGAAGTTGATGTTGTGACCTGTGGTTTTCATGTGTTGGACTAGTGAGGAGGTGTGTTCCAGCTTTTTTACTGCATTTTTGTGTTCATCTAGGCGGGTACTTATTCTTCTATTGGTCTGTCCAATGTATGTGGCCGGGCATGATGTCCAGGGAATTTCGTATATGCCTTGGTTTTCCAGCTCAATTTTATCTTTGGGGTTTCTGAGGATGGCTGCTATTTTTTTGTCTGTTTTGAAGGCAGTCTTGATGTGATGCCTGTGTAGTATCTTACGGATTTTGTCTGTAGTACCTGTTATGTAGGGCAGGACAGCTGTTCCATAGGTCTGTTGATCTTCTAGGTCTCTGTTATGTCTTGGTTTGTTTTTGTGGATCAAGCCAATGATTTTTCTTTTGTGGAAGCCGTTGGCTGTCAGTACTATTGTCAGAGTGCATAGTTCAGTCTTTATATGTGTTTTGTCTGCCAGATATTTGGTTCTGGCAATTAGTATTTTGGCCACGGAGTTTATTTGTGCTGGTTGGTGGTGGGATTGGGCATTGAGGTAACGGTTGATGTGTGTTTTCTTCTGGTATGTCCGAGTGTGCCATCTGTTTTTTTGTAAATCAGTACATCTAGGAATGGTAGTTGTTCGTTTGTTTCTGTTTCCATGGTGAACTGGATTTTGGGGTGTGTGCTGTTTAGGTGTGTTAGGAAATTGTTTCGATTTTCTTTTCCATGGAGGTAAATCACAAATGTGTCATCAATGTATCTTAACCATAGTTTGGGTTTGTGGGTGGCATTAGCTAGGGCTCTGGATTCTAATTCTTTCATGAACAGATTTGCAATGATGGGTAATAGTGGTGATCCCATAAGGGCTCCTTCAATTTGCTTGTATCTTTGTCCTTTGTATGTGAAATATATGTTGGTTAAGCAAAGTTCTGCTAGTTCCATGAGGTGTTTAGCTGCTTGGTATTTATTTTTGATGATTTCAAGAGTTTGTTTTATTGGGACTTGAGTAAATAGTGAAACTACATCAAAACTTAGAAGCAGATCTTCTCGTTCCACATGTAGATCTTTGATCATTTCCAAAAAGTGGTATGAGTTTTGTACATATGAAGCTGCTGCTTCAGCTTGGGGCTATAGCACACATCAACCGCTACTTCAACGCCCAATCACACCACTACCCAGCACAGATAAACTCTGTGTCCAAAACACTTATCGCCAGAACCAAACGCATGGCAGACAAGACACACAGAAAGACTGAACTATGCACCCTGACTAAAGTACTGACAGCTGACGGCTTCCACAAAATCTTCAAAGTAATTCTGTTTAGCACCTTAATTTTTTGTGCTAATTCTTCTTTTTCTATTAGATCCATTTTATGTTTGGTTATATCCATTTTTAACTTAATGTTTTTCTGTGGCATTTTCTGTAGCTCTTTTTCAAGTCCTTTATACTCATCTTCTAATGCCTTAGAGGCTAATCTTTTCATGGTATTTTTTTCCTTGTATAGTCTATTATCAAGCCTCTGGCATATGCCTTCATTGTATCCCATACATTCTGGATTGAAGTATCTTCTTTTTTATTTTCTCCAAAGAAAAAGGCCAATTCTTTCTCCATCCGCTGTATAAAGTCTTTTTCCTTTAAAATAGTATTGTTTAATGTCCATCTCTTTCTTTTAGCCTTCCTTGCCTGACCCCCTCCTTACTCAGAAGTGAGTTAATACCACAATTTTCTCAATAGACATATGAGTAATGTGTAGGCAACATCTTGATATTTTTTCTGATCGAGGGAAATGATTGTGAAAAGTGATGGAACAATTGAGAGAAAGATACTCTAATATTAGTTTCTTTCAGAGAAAGAATGTGCTTTCAGACAAGAAATGCTGGCATTAGTCTCTGCTTCCAAGAGCAAGTAGAAGAAAGAGAACATGGAAAGGGAACCCTTCAGAGAGAGCCGGGAAAAATATCTCCATCTCTGTGACTAAACACGATCACTTTTTCTATGACAGCCTGATCTGACATATTCACAATACCCACAAGATTAGACATTTATTTTCGTTTAGGAAATAGAAAGAAATCCAGACTCATAACTAAATTCCAGAAGAAGAGGAAGCATTGTAAGACATGTTTTGGATCATGATTAACTTGCATCCCATGGACTTCAAGAATTAATACAGCCACATCCAACCCCTGATTTAATGTCTGCATTAAAATTAAATAAAATGTCCCAGATTAGCCTATTGCTTAGGGAATTGGTTTAGCATCAGTTCCAAAACCAGTCAGCCAACTGTGAGTTATTACAAGCCTTTCTTATATTCCACATGGAAATAGTTTGACATTTTCCACACCAGGACTAAAAATTACAAGCCCTCTGCCTTATACAGTATGTGTATGATATTGTTGAAATAAGTGCTATTTAGCAGTTCAGCAGTTTTGTTAAATGAATTCTATGTGCAAGTTTTGTTTTCTTTCTGACAAAGGATGTATTTTTATGAAAGTAATGGCAGTAAAGATTTGCTATTCCAGTTAAGGACAATAGAATAGAGGTGGAAGTATAGCACCTGTTTTACTTCAAAAAGTAACTAAAACAAAAACCTTGTTGTTTAAGGTATGTTTCATCTATATATATATATAAAAGTGAAGTACCATTCAAGCATCATCACAAAATCTCCAGAACCTTAAAGCCTACATACTTGAAATTTGGCACATGTGTTCCTCTTGGTTTCTAGATGCTCACTAAGAAAGGATTTTTCAAAATGACCATCAGATAATTAGTATTTTGTATATTATTATTAACACGCTGTGATGCTAAGGAGCTCTACTCCCCCTCCCCACCAAAAAAGAAATCTGTTCCAAATGCAAAACACAAGCAGAGGAGAAGAATTTCATTTTAGTTTCACAGCAGCAACCAGCTTTCGTACAGAATAGTTGAGGTACTCCATGCCCAGGCTCCTTGATGTCTCCTTCTTGCTCACACAGCAAATACTGTTTCAGTTTCTATGTTTCAGTTTCCAAACAGCTCTCAACTCCTACACACTGACAGAATGATAGCCAGATAAATACTGATGGATGCTAGTATGCAGAGGCACAATTTTCCCCCCTTATTTTCCTCCCCCAAAATTAAGTCCAATACATAGTTTCGTAGTGAAGCATTTGTATAGAGCTAGTATCCAATAAATTAAACCATCTTTGGTAAAAGAGTGAACATTAAAACTCCAGCAAATTACTTTAGCCAACATGCAGTGAACTGGAGAATTCAAGACAGCATCTGTTTGATTTTGTATGATAAATCAAGTGAGGAAATCATTTCTTCCATTCTGAATGAGTGAGGAATCACACAATAGTTCTTGTTACTCTAAATGTTTTCCATCTTCTTAGAAGCATCTGAAGACTCTTAGTATTTAAATTTATAGCTATTTTATCTTAATTTAAAATAGACTTTTAGTTTTAACAATTTGGATGAGCAGTGAGGGGTGTGGTGGTATGAAGATGCTTGCCTCCCACTCAGAAAGTTGAGAGTTCAATCCGAGGCAGCAGTAGATGTTTCTCTATCAGGGAGAAGAAAGAAAATATATGCTGTATATATAGGCATCAGGAAGGGCATCCAGCCAGTAAATGCTCAGCTCCATTTAGTCACCTGACTCCATCCCGAATAAAGGGATTAAAGAATTGTAAAAAGAAAAAAAATATCTGGATGAACAGTCCTTTCAAATGTTATTTAAGACAAACAAAGAATATTCCTAAAAAATATTCTGTAGCACTGTCAACCCATGGACCAATTTTTATGATGATACAAACAATGCCAGTTTCCATGGATTTGGGTGAGAAAATTATATAATTTTTATGAATGATTGAGAGGTACAACATTTGGTAAAAACATAATATTGTATAAATAATAACATGACACAAATGATACATGTAAGATAGTGGGGTGAATGGTCTTGAACGTTTAGTAAGCCATGACATGAAAAACAACACCCATAATTTGCCCCAGAATCAAAGCTACATTTGAGTGTTGCATAATTAAAACTAGTTCTACCTAAAACATAACCAAAAAAGAAACCAAAAAGAAAATCAGATAGTGGAAGAAAATATATATCACAATCAAAACCAACAAATACATCCAATGTATATATTACCAACCTACCCAGGACCTGGAAAAAAGCCAGTGTTTTTTTTTCTAACGAACATTTAAAGGCTTGCAAGATAAGGACAATCTAGTCTCCATGAATTCTGTTCTACAGGACAAGTACTGCAACAGAGAAAATGTGCCTCCTGGGTCCATTTGGATACAAAGTCTGCCTGGTGGTGGGAATCAAATTTTTTTAGAACCAGTTCTTTGGGTGTGACAGGGGAAAGATGTGTAAAATTTCCATTTTCATCCCCCTCCATTGGAAGGATACTGTAAAATTTCCATTCCCTTCCCACCCCACTAACCTGCTTTCCAGCTCCGTTCTCCTGTGCAGGGCAACAAAAGAAGATCCAGCCAATCAGCTGGGTCTTGGAAGGCAGAGAATAGATGGGGGCAGGACCATTCAGAGGTGATATTTGCCGATTCTCCGAACTCCTCAAAATTTCCACTACCGGTTCTCCAGAACTGGTCAGAACCTGCTGAATACCTCCTTTGCTGCCCACTCTATCATATCTTACAAGAAGGGCAGAAATCATAGGATAGCAAGTTTAGATTGCAAGGCTCTATGCCAGCGGCCTTCAGATTTAACAGCTTTAAGACTTGTGGACTTCAACTCCTAGAATTCCTCTTCCAGTCATGTTAGCTCAAGAATTCAGGGAGTTGAAGTCCACAAGTCTTAAACTTGCCAAGTTTGAAGATCCTTGCTCTACGCCATAGAGGGCTTTATAGATGCTAACCAGCTACTTGAATTGCACCTGAAGATCTGTTGGTAACCAATAAGCATATATAGCAGAGGTATTACAGGCATATACTTAGATGTGCCTATAATTGATTTGACTGCTGCATACTGGACCAGCTGTAGCTCCAAATGGCTTCAATGTAAAGTCCATTACCATAAACTACATGTGAGGTGACCATGAAAAATAATTACTGGTCCAGGAAAGAGAAGAATTGACACATCAGAGAAGACTATGCAAAGCCTATCCTGGCCTCAATTTCAATCCCATTCAGAACTAAAGATGGAAGATTTCCAGGAACACAATAGCTATTGTTATGTTAGAACTAGTATTCCACATCAGACACAAACTGCCTCCAGTCATTATAACATGACTTCAACTGAATCACTGTGTATTTCTATAGAAATCGCTGACCCCTTAAATTAAAGATATACTACTTCCTTTCCTGGATTTATTCAGCTTTTATGAGATTCCAATAGTTAAATAGATTTTACTGGTGAGATGACATACAAGAAGCAAGAAGAAGATGATGGCCAGCCAACTGAGCTTCCATGTGAGCTGCAGAAGAAATCAATCTGCCTAGGACCTCATGAAGGATCTCCCAAACTGGGCAGTTCTTGTGGTGTCTGTGAAGAATCCTTCTTCAGACTTCTCACTTGACCAAAAGAGAATAATGATGCAGGTCAGCTTGTTTCATTCTGTTGGCTGTTCCAGGAACATCCCTGCTGACAAATTATTAACAGAACCTAAAAATAGAAGGGATGTGTTCTCTTAAAGGTTTTCCTTTCCTCCCACTTTTGCCCACAGTTGAGAGATGCTAGTGATGTGGGAAAAGTTGTTTTTATATCATTGGTTTTTACCAAACACTTTCCAGATGGCCAATGGATGAGAGAGATTAATGATAAGGGGAAGATATCAGATGAAAAATCAGTGGCATGAAAGAATCAACTATGGAAGTACAGAAGGAAGGAGTTCAGATGATTGTAAGTTGGGCAATACTGAAGATGACACCCCTTAAACTAAATAAGTTTAATTTAGTAAAAATTAAGGTAATTTTAACAAAATGTATGTGATCCTGAAATCACCCAACTTGAAAACACTTTTGACTAGCAATGGACTGTATTTTAAACTGTGACCTACAATGATTCAAAGCCATTCAAATTGTTTTACAATGTGATAGGATAATTCAATCAGATTTTGGGGTGCTTGGAAATCTTTGAATATGGTGGTTTTATTGCAGGTATTTCATTACCCAAACTAGGTAACATCATCAGTGCTAGTGCTAAAACACCTGCAAAAAAACACCAACCAAGCTCAGAGAGCAACAAGGACCCCTCATTTCAACCCTGAGTTGCAAATATTCTCATTTATGGATTAATCAGATTATCTCTATGACCAGAACTGGTTCACTGAAATGAATTACTATCTATTGAACAAATTTAATTGATTTTATTATTATAAGGTTGGTGAAAAGGGGATTTTAATTTAATTTAATTTTTTAATGCTAATACTGCTGCTTTTCCTTGAAGTTAAAGCAATTTGCAAATGTTTTAAGGTTCTGTTGAATAATTTGAAAAGTGGATAATAACTCATGGATTCTTCTGCTAAGAGTTGTTAACTGCATCCTAGACCATTGTTCATAATCAGACCAGGACCAACAGAAAAGTAGCAATTTCATAAGCAGATAACATGGAAAAAATACCATGGAAAAAAAGATATATAGAATCAACAAGGCAATATATAGTAGACTAAGGCACATTATTTTCAGGCACTTCACCATGAACCTTTTGTTATAAGAAACATTATATATTAATTATTAGTGCACATTTTTATTCACCCGTGAAGTTTTATATGGATGTGTCTAGCTACTCAGATCTTTCAAAAGTGATTCTTGGAGAACTCTGTACTGCATGCTTCTCACAGCTTTACTGTACAAGTCTCTAATTTAACCAGTGCTTGTTATCATCACTATCTTCAAAAAAACAAGGCTTTTCTAAGTCCATAAAAAAGAATACTTTTTAAGCAGAATAGGTACAGGTTATGTCTCATTAAACTGTTTCAGTAATTCATTGTGGTAAATTCAATATGCCCTCCAAACAATCCTCCTTTTCTAAAGCATGTTACTTTGGATATAGCAATTTCAGCCAAGCCACTTTATCTTTCTATCTTTGGGAAAAGAAGTTTCACATAAAATGGCTTTCCATTTGAAAATAGCCTATGTTTTGTCAGTTGCTCAAGCAGCCTCAACACACAGCATGCCATTTGTATTAATTAGGGCACCATGTGGATAACCATGCTTCACCAGGTAGTATTTGCTAGCTTCCTTCATTACAAAAGAATTTAGGCTGATTCTAACATGATAATGAAGAAAAACACAAGATGTCAAACCTTTTCTGAAAGTGACTAGAGTCCTTGGTTTATATGTCTACTATATGCATGCAGATGTGATTATACCTCACAGAAGTCCCATTTAGTATATGTACTTTCTAGGAAAGATTGGAATTATAGTCCCAAAATATCTTCAGGGTTCTGGATTTTAGAAGACAGATATATGAAGGATCTCTTTCACTGCCATGAATGTTAGACGACTTTCTGTGTAATCCTTATTTCACAGTGATATTTTTTCAGTAAATACCACATTATACAGTAATCTTTGACCTAGTTATCAGATTATACATGAACAACTATTTGCTTAAACAATGTAAAAATTAAAGATCCAGATACCATTTTGTTCACCACTTACCCTCTGCTAACACATTCAGTTTTCAGATTTGTAGTTTCCACCCTATAGCTGTTCCAGAAGTTGTTAAAAACATGGGGCTAGGGAGAATGTTGAGCCTTTCTGTTTTCTGTTGATTTGGGGTATGTTCGATTATTTTGTTCTTCCACATATTTTCATTGTTTGGTCTTTTTGTGAGTATTGCAAGCCAACCAGAATATTTTGGAAGATGGGTAGTTTTCCAGATCTAATAATCATCCATCCATCCATTCTTCCATCCGTCCATCCGTCCATCTGTCCACTGTAAGATTTTTTTTAAAACAACAAATGATTCTTTTAAAAGTGAAATTCAGCTTATATCAGAAGACCATTTAGATATCATAAAGAATGTTCTTGAAATACAGTGGGAAGATTCACTACCAGGGCAATGTCAGAGAAGCTTGGCTTAATCCATTCCAAGAAACTTGAGAAAACATCCCAGACTGTCTCTTTCTAATTCTCATGAAGCTAAAGGGAGGGAAGAAGAAGGGAACACATTCAGACTTGTATGATTCTATATAGCAGTGCCTTGAAATGTATGGCGTTGGTTTCTTAATCTGCTTTAGCCTAAAAGAGTCAACCTGTTTCAATGTATTTTTAATGATTGGATTTTATTTCCATTCTTAAGAGTCTAGAATTGTGCAGTATTTTTTTTTCTTTTTCTTTTTTTTTGGTGAATTTTAAGGTATTTGGCTCTTGCCCTTCAATAAGATCAGCTCCTGAGAATATGCTCAACCTACCTCTTGGGTAATTGTGGGAAAAATACTAGTGAATGCAATGTGTGCAGCCTTGAACTTGTGAATGAATAATCGAAACATCTTACATAAATAACATGATAAAATTACATTTGATTAAATATTTCCTTTGGATAGGTGTACACCTTATATATCCTTTATTTTGAAAGCAAAATAAAGCTTCATAAAGCAATTTGTCCAATTTTATAGAAATTGATATAGTAATCGTATAAAATGTAACTTTTTTATTTGGTGCTAACACAAAATATAGCGTTAGCAATTTTTTTGAGTGTGGCAACCTCATGACAAATCTAGACAGATGGGAATAAATTTTCCAAAGAAATTAAAATAATAAAAGAAAATAAATAAAAGTGGTATTTGTAAAGAATTATGGTATCTTTAATAAGATGGTTCAAATATTGGGAAGGAAGATCTGTTGAGAGACAGGTTTAATATATTCAGTTCAAAAAAAGATAAAAGAAAAATACCCTCAAGTCGAACTCAGTTTCTGTTAATTTCATCCATGAAGTTCTTTTACCATCATTATGGAAGTGGTATGCCATTGGTTTCTTTCATTTTTTTTAATGACTTCCCAGTATAGTTAACTGCTGTGGGATTCTCAGGCAGGATTAGCCTAGTACTAATTACTTAATTTCTGAGATATGCAGCGAATGTGTAGCTACGAGTTAACGGACCTTAGAAAGGATGCAACTATTCAAGATATATGACTGGTAACAATGAGCTACATATAGCAAACATCTTTCAGTGTGAAGACTTTTCCATCCCTTTGAGGGCAGACTTATCAGTGAACAAATTAAGTTTCCCTTTGTCACCGTAATGAATGGCATGATACCACCTTTGCAACACTTGGAGTTCAAGAGATCAAGTTCAAGTCCAGGAGCACAGCACAGCATAGCAACACAAAGTCAGAATAGGACAAATTCAAGCCTGCCTACTGTGCCTGAGGAATCCAGGATTAGCCAAGTATTACACACACACACACACACACACACACACATTATACTATGCTCTGCCCCATATAAATACATTTATTATGGTCTTAATCAAATGCCAACTTAAAATCAGAGTATGAAGATTAATAACACTACCTGGATTTTGTCTGTGATGCAGAAATGCCATTCATCCACACATGCTCAAATGTGACCTGAGAAACAATTTGAAGGAATCTACAAATTTGCAGAGAAGGCTGCCTACAATACATGGCAGACATTTGCCAACTTAATTGTCTAAGCATGGTTGGAACACATTAATATTTAGGTGAGAGATCACTAGTCTCTCACAACCTATCCCAGATCTGTTGGGTAGCCTGGAAAGTAGAAAAATTGGAAAGGCGACAGCAATGGCAAACCATCATTTTTCTTATCAAAATTATTACACAAACCTTAAATCTATATTGTATTGTTGCTAATAAAGCCACATGGGCTTGCTAATGAAGCCATTAGCAGTCACATGCAAATTGATTTACATACCTTTCAAGTTTCAAGAGGGCTAGAATCATATTAAGATTCAATCAATTTTGGGTATATTCAAGTTTAAACTGCCCAAAGAAAAGTATAGTCTTCTTCATTCTGGATAGAAGAAAAATGATGAAGATATATTGATGTTTATTGTACAAAACTTGGTTTATAAGAAAAGTCTTATAAACATAATATCTTATAGTCTCAAAATCTTCTCTTTGGAGATTAAAAAATATCAGAGTTGAGATTCTATGAAAAGCCTTGACCAACGTCAATCTCTTATCATATATATGGATAACAAATATGGTTGTTTGAATATATGTAACAGGACATTTAAATTATCTGATGTTTTACAATGAAATTAAATAGGGCTATTTTAATTCTTTATTCAACTTGGATTTTATTTTACAAACTGCAAAAAACAAAACTGCTTAATGAATTCTCTTTTCTGAACCCTTTAATGATTATCTAGGGCAGAGATGTAAGATCCATGTTTCTGAACTATGCTTTTCAATATTGCTCACTGTTACTAGTGTTGGTTGGATGCCATAAGTTAAGCAGAGTAAAGCTTTTCAAACCTTAGGGTTCCAAAAGAACTTCCTGGGTTCCATGACAGAATATGGAAGAGGGGAAAAAGAAAAGAGAAGAAAGGAAAAATTCACTTGAAAGCAGTCAATGTTCCATCACTCGCGTTTTACTCTCGAGCAATGCTTCTTATAATATATGAAACAACATTTTCCTTTTCCCAA